>QLNU02015360.1:197064203-197097469 GCA_006491805.2 Dysdera silvatica
TACCGAATTTGTCATTGTCCCCCACACACTATGTTTTTACGTACGATGGTATTCTAGCTGCTCTTCCCCAAGCATAGACGTCAAATAGGGAACGTTTCAATCGCGTTAGTTCTATCGCACAAACGATTGGTATGCAACTACCAACAGATTGCACACAACACTTCCGACTAATTGTGTTAGTGTCGCAAACTCCATCCTGAACTTTTTTCAAGACGGAGAAAGGTTTTGCTGCTTCGTTCAGAAGGAGCTGAATTATTTGTGTTTTACGGTGTAAGGACAACAAAGATCAGGCTTAAAGAGCTAAATCAATTTATAATTGTTATTACCTTGAAAAAGCTTGCTTTTCTTTTGTATTTCCGCATTTTTTTTTGTCTTTCCTCATTTTACAGCGCCCACTTAAAACAGTTGATAGTTAAAATCATTATGTGAAGTTAATGCAGACTAAATACAAATATAGAATTCTATAAACACGACACTATTAATTTAAACAGCCTCTTTCTAACTGAATGAATTTAATTAACGTGTAACTCCACTAAGGGTGGAGTAAATTTTAGAATCCCATGGGCAAGAGTTCCAGCTTTTTCAATTCCAAAGAATCGGAGAAGAGATCATCATGTTTCACCCTATGAACAGAAAATTCCAAACTGATTTAAGGAGATAGGGTGACAGAAATTGATTCCGTTTATTTAACTCTCGCAAAATCCTTTGCTTTAATACAGAAGATCCAGGATTGATATATCAGATAGTGCCTTCTGCTAATTTTATACCACTATCCAATTTACACCCGCATGTTCTATTTTTCAGACCGTTTTGAAGGATGAGGCTTAAATGTACCGGGTGTCCACAAAGTTCTTTCTCCGATCAAGAAAATTAACGACATTAGGAACAAGAGATTT
Organism: Dysdera silvatica; assembly: GCA_006491805.2. NCBI lineage: Eukaryota > Metazoa > Arthropoda > Arachnida > Araneae > Dysderidae > Dysdera > Dysdera silvatica. The sequence continues at coordinate 197,065,100 of QLNU02015360.1, forward strand.
TTTGCATTAAATAAAGCATGTTGGTTTATCTAAACGTTTCGGTTAAGATAATCATGTTTCTAATTTGCTTAGTTTCTGCGTCATTAATTTTTCTTCTCAGGAAAATACTTTTTGGACACTCTGTATATTAAATATAAAATCAATTATTATAAAAATGTAAATTATTAAACAAGACATAGAGAGAAGTTGGAGTTTACACGTGGGTGTCAAAATATCATTAGTTATATCAGCTCCCAACGAAAACTTCCAAAAAACGTGACCCGATGGCTTTTTGTTTTGACCAGTTTAGCAATTTACATACAAAAGGAAAAATACTGGTAAAATAGCAAATGAAAAAGATCACTCAAGCTTTCGGACGCATCAGCAGCAGTCCTTCATCAGGAGTAATGACGATGTTATGTTTCTGTCTCTTTTTTATACTTGAAATTTCTGGAAAACCCTTCATCAGAGTAGTCCCGCAGAATGGAAAAACCCAATGAGAACCAATGGGAGGCCTCCAATAGAATCATGGAAGAACCCCAATAGGGACCAATGAGAAACCCACACTGCGGGTTACCTAATGTTGGGGATGTCCCATACATTTCAGAGTAAGAGTTGTTTATAAGTTTCTGGAAGTGGTTGTGATGTATTAATGGCTTTCCCGTGTAGTTTGTAAGTTTCCCAAGATTCTAAGAAGAGTCTACTATTCTTGTTTGTGATGTGACGGTGTAGTATTTTTGTTGAGTCCCAGTCGGGTTCGTGTCCGTGTTGTAAAGCGTGTTCTGCCAGACGTGAGGCTATGTCTCCTTTCGCGAGTGCTTGTTTGTGTTCTTTTTTTCTTGTTTTGATCATTCTTTTTGTTTGTCCTATGAATTGGCAGTTGTGTTAACCTTGAGAAGGGTAATAAGATAAGGGAGTATCATTCCTGTGTCTTGGTGGCCGAGAAGGTTAAGACACTCAGGTTCATATGGAAGGTCCCCGGTTCGACTCCGGCTCAGGAGGGTATTTCTTTTTCTTCTTTACAAAAACAGCTCTTGTCTGAGCTTGAACGTAGGTACCAAAAAATTATTAATCAGAGAGAGAAAAAATATCTAAATTTCCACATACTTGATATTAGTCTATGATTGGCGAGAGAAACAACGGCTTCGGTCAGAAATTCTGAAAAAATAGAAAATTAAATTTTAGTTTGATGAAATATACGAAATACGTAAAAGGAGAAAAGACAGAAATTGTGATAGTTAGATATTAAAATACAAAACTATTTTTTTTGTAAAATAAACAGAAATCTAATTTTCATTAGACATTTAATAGTAAGTATTTATGTTACAAATTATAATGGACACAAAAATATATGAAATACATTAAAAACATTTGGAAAGATTTATTTCAGTACAAAACGTTACAATAAAAAGTTTCTAAACATAAGATTAGGAAAGAATTTTTAAATAACTAAAAGCTACATTAACGAGCAAAACATGAAAATGTAAAACTTACAAGTTAATACTACTACAATATATATTAAAACTCTAAAATTTTTAGCCCTACATATGTTTCGAGGCTACTATCTTACACATAGTCAATTCAAAACATCAATTATTTCCATTCTTAATTACAATTAGAATTTATAAATTCTGAGAAATTACGGTTAAAAAGTTTACGGTTTTAAACTTTATATCATGGCATGGAATTGTATGGATACGCATATATAAAAGTAGTTATATATTATAAAAATAATTAAACTCGTATATATTTAGTTTTTGCTGCTTGATGGATTATAACTGCTAGATGTTATCACATTAAATTTAAGAAACGTCCATAAGTACTTTTCAAAAATGGAAAATAATACATTACTTTATTATTTTTCCCCGCATTATGTATAAGGTACTACAATCGTAAGTTGCTATGGTAACATTGAGTAACTAATGGTAAAAGGTTTAATGCTTTCAATATTCCTTAAACCTTTCATACAAAGCCGTATTGAATATTTTAATAGGATTCTGAGGAAAAAGGTATTAAAATGGTTATTCCATTTTTCGCAAAAAGTAGGATAATTAAGCCTTTTTTAATTTTTAAATTATTTTACAAATGGAGCATTAAGGTCAATTGTTTATTTTAATAAAAGGCTCTTTAAGAATTATGCCTAATGATAATGTCTTTAGCCAAAAGTTCCATACTAGAATTACACTTAATTTAAAAGAATTGCAAATTCCCATCGATTAGTCTACCTTCATAGAATTTCCTATAATCATCCAGTTTTTCTTGAACAAAAATTCGACCAATCTTGTAAAACTCTTAGCTCCAGATCTATTCGAAACAAATATTCAACGGAAAAACCCTCTTCTTAGAAGAAATAGGGCAGGGCGCTGACGTTTTCCGACATTCAGTCTAAAGTAACAATTTTCGATAAAAAAAGGAGGAAGGTTTAGGAGACGATATATTGGAATTGAACATCCCCCCAAAGTTCTTGCAATACCAATCTAGATATCTGCATTTGCACTGGTCAAAACTACTTTACTGTAACCCAGTTTTATGCTTCGCAAGACCTCGTCCTTTGATATGTGGTTTAATAATGGTCTTTGAGAATTTTTTTCTGAAATTTCTTTGGCGTTCCAGGCAGGGGTATTTCTAAAAATAGCTGCTCTATATTTCGAATACCAGTGGTCGATGATAAAATTTGTATCCGCAATTTTGCCATTTCTACGCTCGCGATCCTTTAGATTTTATACTACGTTTGATTTAAGATTCGAATTTGATATTCAATATTAATGATATACACTTGAGAGCAATTGAATTAGAGATAACCTGTACAGTGTCGTATAACATCACATTTCACCCTCATGACGTCAGCGATTCTTGTCAGCATTGACTCGACGAGACACTGGAAGCGTTAGGGAGTTACACAGATTCATGATCCTTGAAGAATCTCCCAGAATTCAAGAAGGTTCATTATTTGGAGGAGGTTAGAGGACCGAACATCTCTCTCTCCCTCTCTCTCTCTCGATGGCATCCCAGGTGCGCTCAGTGGGATTAAGGTCAGGTGACTTTGCTGGCCAGGGAAGATCACGTCTGTGAAGTGTTCATCCAGCGATTCGGATACAATTCAGGAGCGATGGCACGATACATGGTCTTGTTGAAGGAAGAGGTCACCAGTACGATGTTGAAGACGAACATACGGGAGCACACGGCCGTCAAGAATATCCCAGTAACACTGACCTTTAAAGAACGATGTTACGTGTAGAAAGGGTCCCATTTTAGTCCACGTAAACAGTTCTCAGACGAGAATACCAGCTTACAGAGCACCTTGCAGGCAAGAAGGATCCATCACTTCATTTGGTTTGCGTCGTACTCATGTTTTGCCGTCAGCATGTACCAATGTGAATCATTGTTCAAGCAACATCTTTCCACATTTCTGGGACCCAGTGGAGATGTTTCCGTGTCCATGCTAATCAGTATAGGTACCATGGCTTTTGTATTCCATAGTCGGGAGATGGTTCTGGATGGCGTGGCTGTTTATACATTGTTGTGCACCAGCGTTAAATTGCCAAGCGATCTGTTGCACTGTGTCTCATCTGTCCGCTGTTACAATGCGAGCTAGCTAATGACGATTTCGCTCATTCGCTCATCTCCACGCCGTTTTTTTAAGGCAGTTGCTCTTGGCAGGAATAGTTTTATCAGATTCGACGTACTCACGGTACACCCTTGACACTGTGGCTCGTGAAAATCGCAGGGCCCGCACGATTTCCGAGATGGACTGACTTATTTGTCGGGCCCCCACAGTTTCCCTCGATCAAATGCACTTAGATCATTTATCTTACCCACACTGCATTCGACTATTACTGGTACTGCAAGCTTCACTCCTTATGTTATCGGATGGCTGCTTACGTCATTTCTTTTCCATTCATAGCCCCGCCACGGCGCCAAATTTGCGTAACACCAGCTACCTTAATTCAATTGCTCTTCGATGTATATACTAAAAGTAGACTAAATATTATATAATAATGATGTTTGTGGTTGAATCGTACTTCGACGTTATGGGAAACGCAAAATATGAGACATGGTCTTCACAGTTTGACATTAGAGACGTGATAATTGATATAATATGAACTTGAACTATTGCGGAAAATAAAACAACTATTCAATCATTAGTGGCACTCAGGGCCACCGGTAAAAATATCGGGCCCCGGTATCAATTTTTGCAACGGACTCTTTGATAAAAATGTATTCAGCCTCGTGGGGCCCCAACAAGTTCCGAGCCCAGGTACAAAATTCAGCTTCGTGGCCCTCAAAGAGCTCCGGACCCTGGTACTGTCGTACCCGTATCCCCCTTAAACGGCGTCCCTGCTCTCCCCCTCGAATAAAATTCCAAGTAAACTAAAATTATGCAAAATCATTTATTACTTAGAAATAACTATCTCCTTTAAAAGTTAAGAAACAAAGAAATATATGAAAAACTTCAGTATAAATATTTAATAGAAATAATTAGGAATGAAAAGTCAAATTTGCTTACAACTTTTTGTATATATAATTCAACTTAATAATGTTACTGTAGTTGAACGTGAGATTTGTTTCAATATGAACAAAAACCATGGTATTAATTGCATTATCTTTGTGCCCCAACCATTAGACTCTTGAAATTTTCTATATGGGTAAGCCCTATCTGTCTATTTTAAGTTTTATTTGTTGCAGTTCCAATTTCTAAGTATAAAGCAAATTCTGCATTTTGACAAAAACGTTTTGTTTCCACTTATAGAACCAAACAGATAGAATTCCTTAGAGTTATCGAAGTTCAACACTTCGAAATTAAAATTTTAATTTGTTTTTTCTCCTAATGTTTTAACAAACGTCTTTTATTTAGTGATCATGATAGAGAAGTTTTGCTACTCATCTGCAAATTTTACCTCAATGCGTTTAGAAAGGAAAAGCTTTTTTATGTTGTGATTATGTGACAATAGATTTAGTTAGCACATTTTACATAAATTAATTTTTTTTTCTAATATAAAATCCATACTGTTATGGTCCTATCGCATCTTTGGCGTGCGCAATGGTAGATCGCAACTAGCATAGTATCACAAATGATTACTTTGGACATGAGAGGTTCCGCGTAATTAATTATTATTCTGAAATTAACCACAGAAAAGTTTGTAGAAGAAATATATAATGATCAGTAAATTAATATATCTAATAATAATAATTAAGAATGATTTAGGGATAAGCATGTTTTTATTTAACAAAAGATGTGGTCGACAGTGAGTTGGAAATGACCTGAACGAAGGTTACACATGCCTTGAGGCTACTCTGATATGAGCCAGCACCTACATGAAATAAGTGAGCTTTGTCTAGGTAAACTACTGAAGTTCTCAATAAAAATTATTCAGAAACTCAGTGACAACCTTCATCACAAATGAACACAAAAAACATTGATTTCTTTTTACTTTTTTTACTTTCGTTTTTTTTTTTTTTCTGCTGATCTTGGTACATGTTGCTACGAATTCTCTAGACTGCTTTATAAACAAATTCCGACTAAAATTAAAGCAAAGTAGTCAAGTCATACTAATTGGGTCAATAAATGTCAAAATTAAACCTAAAATAACCCATTCGAAAGTTACGTAAAAGATCAGTTTCAAGCTTTGAATCTTTTGAAAGTGACGAGAAGTGGAAAGTGATTTGGATGAAAATTAAGGAAATCGTTAAAGATAAAGATGAAAAACATTTGGAAAAGAATGAGGACAAGAAAGGATAGCTTAGGTGGCTGTAGGTTGACACACTAGAAATTTCCCGGTTAAGAGAAGCAAAGCATAAAATTAAAGATTTAAATATTTGAATCAAATAAATTGTCAATTCAGTCGATTTCAAAGAGCTGTCCGAAAATGACGAAAACCGGTATTTCAACAGCATACACGCTTCATTTAGAATGAGACCAATGACTTAACGTGACGTTTGAATCATGACATGTCCATGAATAAGCAAGATAACTGGAGATTGACGCGATACCAGTGGTTTCAAAAAATATATTCGTAGATACTCTGTCGTCAAAACAACACAAGTTAAAGAAAAGGAAAACAAGAAATCTCCCTCACTGCTGGCATACAATGATAAATGACGTGTTGATAATTGAAAAGTCATAGGGAACAGATCAATCTAGAAAGAGATCTATCCAGAAAAAGATCTGTCAAGAAAGAGATCTGTCCAGAAAAAGATCTGTCCGGAGAGATATCGAGATTTGGTTTATTGATTACAATGTGCAATATATTTAATGACATTGATCGTGCAAAGCTCAGTTTGTTCTAGGTTTAATTCTCCGCCCAATTCAATAGCAGTTTTACGAACATACGGGATTATTGATTGATTGATTGTTTGGCTTTTTTATGGCGCAAGAGCATCTGGGCTATACTGCGCCAAATACGGGATTATAAAATAACAAATTATTTCTTTGTATAATTTTTCTTTGGATTTCATTTACGTGGCGCATTCGACGAAGTTGCAAATGATTATAATTTTTTTGATCGTTGTTAGAAGTAATTATTATTCGTATAATTAATATGTGCAATATAAAATTTCTTAAATTTGTTTTTGAATTGTTAGCATGACAATATCACCTTCTGGATTCGCAGTATTATTTGCAGCATTATTTGCTACCCAGATTTTATTAAAATACTAAAAAGCGTCACAGTTAATAATTTAGGACCACTAAATGTGCTGCAGATGAGAAGACTGAAGAAGATAACATTTCAAAAATCTGTAAATCTTACGTATTCTTAATTACACACAAATGGCGGAAAAATTAACTCCCTCTTGCGAAAGGATTCGTAAACATTTAACTTTTCACGTGAAAAAGTATATTGCGTAGATACCTATGTGATGTTAGTGCCGTCTAAGCATACACAGCCATAAGCGCGATTGTATGCGTTCCCACTCAATCTTGTTGTACGAGGTCGTTGCTTGGTGTACACTGGCTTGCTAGGTCAGCTTATTATTTTGGAGTACAGTCACACTCTCGTCTGTTTAGTGTTGTGTTGATTTTCATTTTATTAAGTTTGATTAATTAATGTTGCTTGTTTTTATAAAATGGAGTCAGATCATTTAGTATTAACCAAACAGCGCGTAGGAGTAATGAACGTAGCAAGAAATTAATCCTGGAAACTATGTTCTGATATTACATTCAACGTAAAAAATCCAACTTTTATAGGAATTAAATCAGAGGGGAGAGGGAGACTAGAAGATCTAGTTTCTTCAGGAACTGTTTCACCAGAAAAGGGTTTAGAAAATTTAAAGGAATGGACACATTAAGTCGCACAATGCGAAATAATGTATTAGATTTCATAATAGAAAACACGCGCAATTTGAAAAGACTAAAACCGACTATAATTGCTTTTAAAACTATGATCGGGTCTACATTATGCTGTGAATGGAACAATAATGAAAAAAGTTTCTTTCTCTTATAATTTACCACTAAAACATGCGAATGTGGATGTGAAAAGTTTTCTTTCTTATTTAAAATGGACATTATTAAAGATGGTCTCTCTCAATGTTTTTGCTTCTGCATCAAAAACATCTCTCCTATAGCACTAAGTTTTTAACTTGTAGAAACCAGGAACTTTGGTAGTCAGGTTATAAGAAGAAGAAAATTTCTTCTCTGTTCGTTGATTTCCACTTTTCGGTTCCGAAAAGTTGTAAGGCCCGATTACATGTAAATAACACATCGTCAATTTTCGTTGAGGAGTAACTTCTTTGGCTGAATATGTTGCTTCCAAATTTTTTTATGTAACATTCTTTATTTACATATTGCCTGCCACAAAGGCCTTTTCTCCCATGTAAAGACTTCCTTTGAAAGGTTATTGTAAGCATTGTTGAAAAATAATAGCAGGCCTCCAGCCGATTCCATTTGAAAACGATTTGAATAATACAACAGCCCCGGGGAGCCGGAATTTCTAAACATTCGGCGGAACCATTATTATTTAAAACTTCATTTTTTCTGAACGTTGATGTTTGTGTTCTGAATTTAACAAATGTCTATTTCTTTGCACTTTCTTTTCAACTAGCAAAAGCTTATATTCGAAAGTATGAAACATAAAAAATGACAATAAAATTTAGCATAGTTTTCACTGTTTTAAAGAAATATTTTAAATCACGGATGTTAGCACAGAACAACGGATAGCATATACATTAAATTATCAAAATAATCGGACATTACCAAAGATTCACTTAGGTGCAACAAAGATAGACACAGAAAGATGTGCTGTAGGTGAGAAGACAAGTCTATAGAAATGAAGTGTTCTATCCTGCATTCAGTAAGTTTGACACAGATAAGTCCCGCATGTATTTTCTTACTTTTAGCGTGGTCTGAACATAGGGTGTCATTTGAATACCGTTTCAATGCGCAGTATTGAAGTTAAACTAGACAAAACTTAATTCCACTTTAAGTGATGTTGTGCAGAGATGAAGAGGAATTGCAGCTCTTAATACAGCAAGTAAATAACAGTTCTGGAAGTCCGTATACACTGATGGATTTCGAAAGAAAATCCCCGGTAAGAACTGGTAAAAAATCTTGTTCTTCCTCCGGTCAGGTCAACTCTGTTGACGTCTGAAATTCTCGCGCTAACTCAGTTAATGCCGTGACTATCCGCCGAAAGTACCACAGTCTGGATTATATTAATATAGAGCTATTGAGCACAAGCCGTAAAACACCATCGTTAATGGAAAGTGTGGTTTGGATTGGTGTTGTTTATGTCTGTCTTGGGCTCTTGAGGACAGGAAAGCCAGTTGGAATGATATGTCACTCTTTTCACTCTCCCAGTTTAATGAACATATTTGGATTTGGCGATAGCCCGGCGAACGATTATTTGTGTATTTATGGCACAAGAGTAGTAAATGTCATGTTGTGCGGAAATCTGTAATTTCCGAGGAATCTGGAGCTCTGCTTCTGAGGGAACTAAACTCCGGACTGCGGTGGTCAAACGAATGACACACATTCTATTGGAAGAAGAATCATGGTTAATGGTGCGATATAAAAATGCGTTGTACTTGCGCCACCGGAAGACAGTGAATCTACATTTTCCCGAGGAATCCAAATCTTTTAAGGCCTAAGCAAATAAATCTCTTGACTACAGTATACAGTTTGTCCTTAGTTTCTTTTGGCACCTTTTGGAGCCGAACGTTAGATGAATGCGTTACCACTGTGCCACATTGTGATACCGCAGGGTTCGCGAAAGTTTTTTGTCGGACTCTATTGTTCCAACTATGGAATTCGGCGGAGGATTAATAACGGTGTAGAATAATTTTCCGTAGATGAGATTTGTGGTCCGTTAGTTCTTGCGCCATAAATCATAAATCCTGAGGTAGACCTGGACGTTCTTGAAAATATGACAGTATTGTATAAATAACCGTTGCATCTTTCACCAAGACCGAGATTCCTTCCATAATTGACGGCGTTTGCAGGACTGGTTTCATGAAAATGAAGTGGACTAACTGAATTAGTCCCCCCATAGTCTCGATTTCAATCCAATAGCGTACTTCTGAACATGAACTAGAACGACGGATGCAAAATCGCACACAGTGCTCGTTTTAGCTGTCATCTCTGGTAGGGGTTTTGCAAGACAAACGGTGACATATTTCTGATGAGACTTACCGGAAATTGGTTGAGAGCATGTCTTGATGTATTGTCGCTGGCGTTCAAGCAAAAAGTTCAATAACCATCTGCTAATTGCCAGTGTGAAACTATTTTTCTAAAAAACATTGTGGTGTCTGAATTCTTTTGATCCTATCGTCTACATATTTAACAAAATTAAAATTTTACAATGTAAAAATTGTGTAAAGGAATCAGTAGTGTAAGGGTCTCAACCCCCTCTTTAAGTAACAAAACAAATTATTCCGTTTAACGCCGTATCACACAATGTCTCATAAAACTTTTTGAGCCCCCCATGATTTTTGAATTGACATGCCCCAGCAGGGAAGGATAAGAAATTGTTCAATTAACGCATTGTCTAAAATACTGACAAATCTTCACCGACATCAACAATTTTCTGTGCACTTTCAAAGGAAAAGATTTGGCGTTACATTCCGCAAATTGAAATTCAAGAATATTGTAAAGGAAATTAGCTACTTTGCACACGCAAACGAAAAAAAAAAGTGAGATGGAAACAAATTGTTAGCAATCAATCAACAGAAAAACGAGAACTAATTAGGAAACTAATTAACCAAATAGGAATTAGATAATTAACTAACTAATTACGAAAAATGCAAATATCATGACTGGCAATCAGCAGCCTTGTCTTCGCGTTAAAATGCTCCAAACAGATCGCGCGTGAAAAATGGTCCAAACTAAAAACTGATGAGTGCCACCTCAAATTAAATTAAACCGTTATAATCGCAATTTTATTTTTAAATAATCTTCAATTCACAAATACGTAATTCTTGCAAAACGGGTAATTAAATATTTCTTTTTGTTAAATAATGATTGCGTAAATAAAACAGACGGTTTACACTTTTCCGTTCGTTAATCTGGATCTGATCTCTTGCGTCATTACGAACAACGATGCGTAACGATGGATAAGGCGAGAGATCCCAACAGAAACTTTCAAAAAGTCGTTAGTACAATATTGCATAAATTAGGCCAAGACGAGAAATTGATTAATGTTTTAAAAACGACATATTTTCCAACAGTGTTCAAATACATTTCAGAAACAATTGAAAGTTTAAGCTAAACTAAAAGTGTCCAGTGGAAATAATTCGGATTCACGAAACGTCTTGAAGTCCTGTTTCCAAATTTATTAAAAGTTGTGTACTTTGACTATTTTGTTATGGCTATTTCCAGCCCTGAAGAATGACATGTGTAATTGATTATAAAAGAAATTTCAGCACGCCAAAATCAGTTTCTTTAGGGTTATAAAGAAATTGATTTGTATAATCTTTATGCTTATATTTTCTTTATAATTCTATGCTGCAAGGAAGCTACTTTTTAAGCGTTGGTGTTAAATAATTTTGTGTGAATTATAGTTTCGTTTTTTGTTAACAAATGGGTGATTTGGTAGTTAAATTCCGGATTTTGCATTTGCTGAACTGGGTTAATATCCCAGCAAGCTAGGACTTCTGTAAAAGTACCGTGGTTTAGGGATCAGCGGAAAACCATGGATTCTATCTCCAACTACTTGTTTAGAATTATTGAGGACAAAACTTTAACAAATAGATCAACACAGTTTTCTGATACTTTTTCTAATGATATTAAAAGAATGTATGTAAAAGTAACTAAATGAACAAATAAAATTTATTAAAAAATGAGAAGCAAAATTCCAAAAGAAAAGGATAAAAATTCGATAAAAATGCAAAACGAAAATTGACGAAGTGGTAGGATATAAATTTACAAAAGAATGAGAAACACATTTCTATGGATATGAAAATTGACATAAATACTAATATAGCAACTTGCATGGATACTGATAAGGAAATTGGTAAAGCATTTAACAGAAATTGGAATTTAGTTTTGCATTAAAACCTAGACTGACACGCTCGTAGAAAAATCTGCATATACAAATATATTATGTGAAATGCGCAAAATTTTACAAAATGTGTTTATATTTAAAAAAAAACCAGTTTCCATTATTTATATAATATCATCGTATACAGTAGTTTTTATAGCTTTGTAATTGCAGTAGCTTTTCCATATTATAACAATATTTTATCTACCGTCTATTTCATTCATCTTTATTCAGACTGAAATTTACCCCCAGTTTTTATTTCGAAGTAAATAACTCGGTATACAAATATTTGGGAAAAAGAATATACAAATTTAAAAAAATATATACAAATAAAATTTTTCTCATTTAATTTCCATTATTCAAGAATTGAAATTTTTTTCAGACGAATTTCATTGGAAATACGCGAAACATTTTCAAATTTATTTGCTAGTTTCTGCTTTCACTATATACTATTATTGTTCCATAACATCACGGATATTTTAAATATTTCCAATCCCATTCTAAAATCGTACGCTCTGTGTTTTGCTTCATAGTAATTTAATTTTTTAATTGCGACAAATATTTAATTACCTATTCAAAGTGATTTACAATCAGTAGGAATTGGAGATTGACTCATTGTGCGATACATATGATAAAAGTACAACAATGACGCAATGGTCATACTTATAATAAATTAATTTAATTTAGCTTTAAAACGTTTTTCGATGGCTTTTTCGCCATCTTCGATGAAGCTTTTTTGAACAACTTCATTTCAAGTTTTGGGTCCGGTATGTGGACGATACCTTTGCAATACTTGATGACAACAATATTTATCTCATTCTTCTTGCCGATACTCCTAACTCGATTGATCCACATATGCAATTGTCCTTTAAATGTGAGTGTGATAATAAACTTTCTTTCCTTGATGTTCTTATCAATAAAACAGGTTCAAGCTATCTACTAAGTGTGTACCACAAATCATCATCTATCTCATTACCACCACACAATTTATCAGCGCATCCGCTTTATCAGAAAAAGAGTAGTTTTTATTGGTATGTGCTCTGCGCTATTAAGATATGCTCCACCGATGAAGACTGCATCAAAGAACTCTACTATATTAAAATATTGCTATATTCCGGGGCTACAACCCAAATATTATCAATCAAGCATTCAGAAAATTTTCTGCCAAAAAACCAGGCACCTGCCTTTCACCTGACTACAAACCTGGTTTAAAGACCATCTGTTTGCCTTTTTTTTCCAATATCAGCTCCAAAATTGCCTCTATTCTTTCCAAGTTCAATCACAAGGCCACAGTCTCTCCTGTCAATAAAATTGATATCTCAAAACTAAAAGACTTGATTTTGGATCATAATTCATAGGGAATTTATGAAATCCCATGCTCTTGTACTAAATTGTACATTGGCCAAACTCGGCGTGCACTCCGCTCCGGATTAAAGTACACCAGGCGCATGTTAAAAAACAGGAACTTCCAAAATCGTCCATTGCGGTTCATTGCTGGTCTTCTGACCACAAATTTAATTTCGATCAAGCCAAATTGATCTTCAAACCACCTTTTCCAGCCGATTTAAATTTTTTCGAAACCTTTCTCATTCATCAAAACACTGAGAACTTGGTCAATAACATGGCTATTATGGCCAGCATCCAACCGGCGTAGTCACCTTTTCTCCACATTAATTTTTTTTCTTAATTTCATTTCTTACTTTATTTTTCCAGTCTTTTTTCACAATTATTTACTACCTTCCTTTATGCTGTTTACCTTTCTCAAATTATTTTTGTCATCAGCCAGTAGGAGGCATCAACTCCACGGACGACACCCAGAACCTTACCGGTTGTACCACCTTCCACGCTCAGTATTAAAAAAAAGCTTCATCGAAGATGGCGAAAAAACATCGAGGAACGCTTTAAAGCTAAATTAAATTAATTTATCACAACTGTGCCTATTGTGTTATTGTATTTTTATCATCATTACAATCACTAGTTGATAGAATGTGTATAATACAAGTGTGCAACTCGTTCACTAAACAGATCAATTAATGACTTTGCCCATTTACCATAAATGAGCAGATTCTTTCAGGGATTTGGCCATTGAATGATTTGACACACACCTCTAATGCATATATTCAAGGCATATGCTTCTTTGTGCTTCACATCATACTTACATACGTTCGAGGCATATGTTTCTTTATGTTTCACATCATACTTGCATATGCTTCTTTATGCTTCACGTCATACTTGCATATGTTTATTTATGCTTTACATCATACTTGCATATGTTTCACATCGTACTTGCATATGCTTCACATCATACTTGTATATGCTTCTTTATATTTCACATCATACTTGCATATGCTTCACATCATGATTGCATATGCTTCTTTATGCTTCACATCATCCTTGCATGTGCTGCACAGCATGCTTTCGTGTATTTCACATAATATTTGCATTTGCTTCACATCATACGTGCATATTCTCCCTTTTCATACTCCCCATTAAAAAATTATGGATCTTTATGTAATTAACGTTATACTTCATTATTGAAAGGAATTGCGAAGAGTTGGGGCGATTGGAGTTAAATTCCAGATATTCGTCGGAAACACCTACAAGACATTAAATAATATAGGGATAGATTATTATTATATATATGGTATTTGCTACATATACAGATTTATCCGTAATTTATAAATGTACCAAATAGTATGTTCGCTAATATTAATAAAACGAAAATGTACTAATTAATTCACTTTAAATATTTTTATACCCTTGTAACTATCAAAGTGGCAGCAATATTACTTTGTTTCGATTAGAATATATATTGAATTACAAGAGTTTAACAATAAATAGAAAAACATAAAGCGACAAAGATTCATCAGAGCTGGGTAATCTTTCTCAATTATAGTACAAAAAGGAAAATATATAATAAAAGGAAAATATTATTACGAAACTGTAAATTTTCTAATGAGTGTTGTTTGGAAAAAATTCTTGGCAAGTTGTTTGTCAATGAAAAATATTCTATGCGAGGAAGTAACGGAACAAAAGGATAATAATAAAGGCGTATAAGAAACCTTTCAATTCATCAAAGATATCTTTCTTGAGTACTTAAAGATACCATTTAATGACATTGAACAACTTGTGATCAATTTTATTTTGGGGTTGTAAATATGTAATATATTTCCCTTAATTCGTTGCATTTATTCTATCGAAATACTCATTTATATTTCTTTGGCAACTGTTTAAAATATAACTTAATATCCTCTCTTCTCTTTACTATTTCACTGGAATGAAACCTTATTACATTTAGCTCTTAACGCCTATATATATGAGAAATTGGTGAATATTTAATGATCTAATTTTCTATATTTAATCATGTTGCTTTGCTTAATTATATATGAAACTGAAAGCTTTAAATAGACGCTGTTTATTAATAAAATAGAAAAAATTAAAATGTAGTCGATTAAACTATACTTCCATCATTAACTACTTAAAACGCCCATTTCCATCTCTTCTATCGGCAGCTAGCGATGAAATTGCCCTTTGCTGTTTATGCAGCTCTATCACTTCTTGTTCTTCAGAACCAGAAGCAATTGAGTAGAATCGAAAAATTTTGGTTTTTTCAGCTGTCGCATGTCAAATCCTTTAACAATATTTTAGTTACTTACTTTTAATTTAAAAAAAATTTAGGGTACTTGTAATGTCATCAAGTATCAAACCGTGTATCGTGTACCGAACGTGTGTACTACTTTTTGTTAATTTCGTTCTCTTAGTACTTTGACTTCTGTAATCCTTAATTAATATTTTTTTCATTTTATGAATGAAGTGCAATAGTTAAATGTTTTACTTTGAGCTAAGCATTGCATCTAGGCACGTTGTAAGAATACCCAAAACATTATCTGAAGCCTGATCAATTTCACAAAATATATTTTTGGAACATACAACCACCAAAATTATTGATGGGATAACATACTTGCATGTACATTTAGGAATAAATTTTGATGTCATTGGCTGATGTTTAACCTTTTTTATTTTTTTGCCGTCTCTATATATTTTAATTTTAATTAGGTGCGCTTATTTTTATTCAGTTATTCAAAGGCGCATCGAGTTAAATTATTTTAACAACAAACAAAATAAATTCATATAAAGTAGCTTAAATAAATTTTATTTGCTTGAAAATTCTCTTTTAATGAATATTTGTTAACTGTTCTATGTATTTCGTTGCCAATTACGTGCGTTAAATTTAATCGTTTATTATTAAAAAGACCACTCTTTTTTTCTCTCTCTCTCTCTTGTCGAAATAGTAAATATTTCTACATTCAAATTTCTAAGTAGCATTAAATAGAGACATTTATTTTTACTAATCTAATTAGTTAATCTTATTTCAAACAAAGAGATGTGCATAAATTTTCGAAAAGAATCTTTAAAAGTTGCGATTTCATAAATAATATTATTTGTAATTTTTACATTTAACGTTCACGTTTTGGCGTTTTTACCCGAAAAAATCCTTTTAACGCAACACTTTTGTAAAAACTATACTTTTTTCCAATCATAAGAATACCTTAAATTTCATAAAATTACTTTTTTAAAAAAATCTACAATTTTTTTAATTAAATTTTTCTTTAATAAAAAATTATTTTAATTCCGAATTCAGTAGTTCACAGGTGGTTTTGACCCATCATGGTCGCAATGCCAGTTATTACTTAATATAAAAAACGTTAGTCATGAAAAAATGTCTCCTACTACCATTTTTTTCTCTGAAAAAAATTGATAGAAAGGAACAAACAAGGGGGAAAAAAGATTCTGACAGATGTGACTTTTGTCCATCCTTTTTTCTGACTTCACCTACTACTTTTCTTCAAATAAAGAAGAAAGGAAAGAAAAAAAATGAGTAAAGAAATGCAAAAAGAAAAGTTATTTCTGAGCAGAGTGTTCTCCCCTGTCCCTCTCTCTCTGTCCAAAACTAGCGCTTTTAATGATTTTCAAGCCCTAGCGAGGGTTCGTAGAGAACAATTGCGCATCTTTCTTTAAATGGAGTTTGACCATTTCGATTCTTTTTTGACATTCGATTTTGCTATTTTTCATGTCTTTTTCCTGACTGCGTACGTAAAAAAAATATTTGAAATGGTAATTTTAAAGTATTTTCAAATCGAATTTCTGTGATATCGATTGGTACGATATTGAGAGTGGGTAAGGGGAGTTGGAATTTGACTGTGACGTGATCGATTGCACTTAATTCAGTTGCTCTTTACAACACAACTGCTTCAAATAATAACGGTCTGATTTTCTTCTTCAAAAATACAGTCGAATCTCAGTAAGTTAAACAATCCAGAGTGGCAAAAATTTGTTCGTGTAAAAAGTAGTTCCCTTTATCAGGGAAGATGGGATCGTATTAACGAATTGTTTATTTTGACGAGGATTTAAGAAGCAGTTCGTATTAAAAATAATTCGTAATAACGAGATTCGATTTTATATACTTTCAAACTGAGAACACGCACCGATTATTCATATAACACGCACGAAGAGGCTAAAGCGTATTAAGTGCTTAAAATTAATATATCCACACTGTAAACCAAGAAGTAAAGGAATTAATTTTTATAGTTGTATAAAAAACGTAAATCATTTGGGAGAGAAAAATTAATTGGTAATAATTCTTCCAATTGGAAATTGCTTTTAGAAATTGAATACATATTATTCGTTTCATTTTTGCTGCTTCGGGTGCAATAGTTTCTAACTGTCTAAATGTAGAAAAAGGAGTGCCGTTTAAAAGACAACCACCTAAAATACAAAATATCCCCAAATGAATGCACCAGCAAAGTTAGCTGGCGAGACATTGGACCTCCGAAATGTTTTTTTTTCCAATGGCACGAAATTTTACATACAAGTGAAAAGAATATAAGATATAGTGTCATTATCCCATACAGAATCTTGCTTCCCAGTAGCACTCCGTCTCAGTAACACCGTGAAGTGCTTTGCATCGCTGAATGTGTTGTCTGTTCATAGTCTCATCTCCTGCACAAAGCGGACAGTTTGAAGTGGACAGGACACCAAAACGAAAAAGGTGCTCCGCCAAGCAATCGTGGCCTATAATCAAACGGAATGTTGCCACTGCTTCATGGCGTGGCCGATCAGGAACATCTGACTTTACTAGATGTTTCCAGTCCTTTGCGGCGATTGTATTCGAAAGATCTTTATGGAACTCCAAATTCAGGGACCTCTTGATAGAAAGTTTTGCAATGTGGAAAGATGTTTCATTGGCCATCGACTGTTGCACTTTGGAACCTTTTTTGCCAACATATCTGCCTGATTGTTTCCATGGATTCCACAGTATCCCGGAATCCATTGGAGAATAGTATATATTCTTTTTGATTTCAATTTTTTAAATAAGTTTTAGCACTCGAATACATCTTTTGACAAAGGGGACTTAGTTGAATCGATGGACTGTATTGCTGCTCTATAGTCCGATAAGATGACCACCATTTTATACTCTAGTTGCAGAACCTCCAGTTCTTTCAAGGCCACGCGGATTGCAGGTACTTCGCAATCAGAGGCCGTTCTGAAGTTTCTCACGGGTATGTAAAAAGCAAAAAGCTCACAGTACACCAGTGCTCCAGCATTCGGCGAGTCAGACATAAATGATCCATCAGTATAAACTCTGAGCCGTTCAGGGTATCTATTGTCCACGGTCTCCAGGGCAAGGATTTGTAATGTTTCAGGAGACCTACCTTTTTTATAAAAACGTGTTCTAGATTTAAGCTGGTATTAACCACCTCCATCTCCCAAGGATTCTGGGGTCTATAAACTCTTGAAATCCACTGCTCAGATCAAGGTATGTTCTTTGTTCTAAAACTTTCCGTATGAATCCCTACTGGGTCTTAAGATTTCTGGGCATATTTTATTAGTCTTTCCAATAATAATCTCCAATTCTTATACAAGGTAATAGTTTTTAATAGTTTTTTATACAAAGTAATAGCTTTTAACAGTTTTTATACAAGGTAATAGCTTTTTCCTTTATAATGGACATAATTGTTTTATTTTCTGCTAGTAGAAGCATTGAGTAGATTGGCGTCTTTACAATACCTGCTATAAATCTAAGTATTTGGTTCTGTAGGATCTCTAATTTTTGTAGAAATTAAATGGAAATTGTTATCAAGGTTTCGTAGCAATATGGAATAACAGGTAAAATAAATGAGTTATAGGTGATGTTTAGGGTAGAATGTGTACAACCTCATAGACAAACAACACGGCGTTTTAGAATAGTCATTCTTCTTTTTTATGCGTTCAGAAATATAATAAATATCGTGCCTCCAACTTAATTTATTATCAAACACCACCCCATATGGATAAATTTATCAACATTAGTTACTTGAAGGGCCGATAAAATATAAAAAATGTAAACTATTAAAAAATTTTTGTAAAAATATTTGTGTTAGTTGGTGTTTTGATATCGCTGAATATTTCGGAGGTTAAAATAATTTTCTCTTAAGGGGGTCATCCACGAAAATGCTTTAAAAAGTGAATTTTTCTTTATTTTTAAAACAAAATATGGATTCTTGCCTTTCAAATCACATAAAAAATTTTGATCTAGGTTAATTAAAACTATTTTAAACAAATTTACTAATGTAATAAGTGAAATTAAATGCACTACAAACTTTTTACAAAAATGCGATTTTCTCAAAATGATATTTCCTGTCGCAAAAGGAACATGTTTTCAAAATCTTGAGTTTCAGTTGACTGATAATTTCTTAGATAAGTACATAGAAATATTTTACATACGTGGTGTCTGGCGTTTTTTATTTTTTATTCGGTTTTTTAATTACCGACCTAAGCTTAGAATAAAAATCGTGTTGTCTAGAAAAATTTTTTTCATCTGATATAAATATTTTTAATTTAATAAATATTGTGTATATCTTAAAATACCACACAAGAAATGTATGGCATTTTTTGTGATAAAGTTTTGTGTGCATCGAATAAGTATTTTCGGAGAAAATGTTCCTTATGTCGCTGCAGAAAACCCTATGCTGTTGTTTTCATGGGTGACCCCTTAATTTAGGCAATTTCTTCTAAACTGCAAATTGATTTTCCCCTCAATCATTTAATAAAATAATTAATATTATTTTTTTTAATTATTTAATATCAACGGACCTCGGGCTCTCTCTCTCTATTTGGCGACTTTCTAAAATCTGTTAAATTCGCCGAAAGTGTATGTATAGAATCCGCCGCTTCAGTTGCGACCATGGATTCTACACATACAATTCCGGTGAATTTAACTGATTTTAGAAAGTCGCCAGAGGGAGACTGGCGTCTGTTGACATTAAATAATTTTAAAACTTTGTGAAATGGCGCATTGTAGCCATTTGTGGAAACCTTGAATGTGGTGGATGCAAACACTAAATTCACTGTAGTGCCCGAACGGCTAATTTTTGGAAAAAAATTCACTGAACAAAAAATGTTTATTTTAATGTTCTTCACCTGTTACACATACTTGGCAGTTCCCAACTCTTTTCCAGTGTGTTAAAAAAGGCATTTTTAGGCTTATTTTCACTAAACAGTAACACAGATCAAAATCAGAAAACGGAATTCCGGATTTCTTTGTCTCTGCTGTATTATTAGCTCATTTACTTAAATTATGTATCAAAAATTGCATTTAATTCATGCAATTGGCTACGTAGCAACGTCATGGGCATAAACTGTAGTTACGCTCTACAGCCAAACCGTCCCCTTTGCGGACACGGGGATATGGGCAAATATGCCTTATTTGGTGTCCCCCAACAATCCCTCTTATTTTATCTGTTGAGTCCCAGACCCCCCCGTACAATTGACCGTGAAAACAACTAACCTTGATGGTTTAGTTTTTCTATCAAAGTATTAAAACTTTACATGTATCATTCTGAATCCTTACATATCTTACTTCAGTTTATACGACTTGATAAATAACACAGTAAAATCCCAACGGATTCGCTCATAAAAATATCGAATCTATAGACAAAATCATAATTATCGTAAAAGATTAAGTTCTTTTTTCATTGCGTAATTTCTCCACGGTTTAAAAAAATCTAAAACCCTAATGTACACTTTATAAATTAAAAAATTCACAACTTTAAAAATAATCTCTTTGGCAATAACCTTAAATATAATCACTTGGGAATGATCACATCCTAATTATAGGGAACGTCCCCCCCCCACTTAAAAATGACCTACGAATTGTAATTTTGGGAAATCTATATAATTGAAATTTGTGACATTGTTCCTGTTATGTTATCCTGTATGGAAATTAATAGGAAAATAATTACGGACTTGGAAATGATGGCACTGCCTTTTGCGTTCTATACGTTCCTAGGAAATCATTTCTCAATTCGTTCGTCTCTTCAACATCCAAAAGTACTAGAAGAACATTTCAGAAAACAAAGTTATTTTAAAAAAATAAGGTACGGATCCCGAAAAACATCGTCATCGCTAAAACGCTTATGTCTTCGTTGAAGCACTTGAAACCTAACCTAATGAAAAGAACTGGTCTTCAGACTCCCGCCTCTCCTCCTTGAAATACACGTCTGTTCATGGTTCTGCAGCAATAGGTTAGAAAGAAAAAACTAGTGTCAATTTTTACATTTATTAGGATGAAAGGAATTGCAGTTCTTTTTACTGTCAACATTCAGTTCCAATCAACAGTTTACTTAGTCTTCAGAATTCGTATGTCTGCATTTGTAGCTGCTAGATGTCTTGGTAAATTGTGTGTGTGTGTGTGTTTACTGTTCCATTTGAATGCATTCTACAAAAAATTATCGAATATATCCTTTCGTTCATTTTGTAAAAATCAAGGAATAACTACACAAAAGACGATACCATCAGCTGAATCTGATTTTTCTTATCGATTTCTCTAGAAATAAAAAAGAGAGCTAGATATGACCTATGTAATTATGAAAAATTGATATTTAAAATCTTTGATATAGACTTTGTAATAAAAATAAATATTTACACCATAAAACGTGGTTTATAATGAAACATATTCTCATAAAACTCTTTAATTTTTCATTCTATAAAAAATTCCCAAACACAGTCTTGAAAATATCACTGTAAATATTCCTATTCTTTCGAGTTTGTTTTTTATGCTGAATTTTACATTTTCTCTAAACTCTGTGTGTGCGTTTTGCATACCTTTTATTGCAAAACAAAACTTAAATATCATTATAATATTTATTTTATCTGAAAAAAGACAAAATAATATTATCTTCGGATGATGATTCATTTTATTGTATTATAAAATTCAGCAAAATAGTAAAATTACCATGAAGTTCCGAAAATTGGACAACTTTTGACAAAGGAATTGGACATTTTAAACGTCGTCCTTTTTATTGAAAAGAAATGTCTGTTTTTGAAAATAATATAAACGTTCACTTTTCCGTTTTTAATTCAAACAAACATTTTTTTACTTATATTTAGAAAAAGATATGCAATAAAATAGAAGGCGAAAGAAAAACGTGTGATTTTTTCTTGAGGTTTATGTAAATTGTATTACTTCAAAGGCTTTTAAGAAAGATTCCTAAAATCTGGCCGTAACATTTCATTATAAAAATGTTTTCTAAATTGAACAGTAATTGTTGCTGAGTAGGTACTCACCATTTCGATTATAATATAATAGCATCAGATACTTTTGTTGTTTGTTAGATTATTATGAGTTGGTTGGCAGCAGTTTTCATCGATGGAGTATAGCGACCGAATCATAGCAGATAATATAATTAGCGAATACAAATGGGAAAATAATGCAAAATAATGGCTTTGGCGCATTATTTTTTCCCCATTTGTATTCCTTAATTATATTATCTGCTGTATGTTCGATTCGCTCCATATACATCTGATGAAGGCTGCCCTTTAGCGCAGCCGAAAGCCGGCTCATGTACCAATAATCTAACAAACCGCTCAAAGTTGTCTGATTGATTTTATTATATTTATTTATTATGAACAGTAATTGATGAGTATTTTCAGAAAGATAGGAAGTTCTAGAACAAGTAGGGACTGGAGTAATAAATTTCAACTTATTTTTATTTTCTAGTATACGCTTTTCCCTCCGTAGATGTCGATTTCATGAGAAAAATGAATATAAATATACTTAAAAAACAATACAGTGATAAGGACTGAATTTATTTGATTGACGATAATCATTCAATTTCAATTAAGGAGAATTAGATCGGAATTATTCGATGAAATTCAGTTTATTAAATTATATTTTATGAATACATATAACCACAAAACATTATTAAAAAAAAAAACCAACGATATTTATGATTGGGTTTCTAAATAATGCTACCGATTTTATATCTTCACAACATGCGGAAAGCAATATTGACGAAAAAGGTATGAGTTTTTTTTTTCTTGTTTTGGAAGGAGCTTCCTTGCAAAGTTACTACTTAAAAAATAACTCACTTTCTGAAATGGATGCACAATATAGGACTGAAAATATCAGCCTGAAAGTGTCGAATAAAGATAGAAGGTAAAATACGTACGAAGAGAGAAAGGGAGAGATGAAAAAGAAGGTATACATAAAACAATGATTTATTTGGGGATTAGAATGGATTTAGTTGTAAAACATTGCTATATATTGGCTCTGAAATACCATGCACGAAGACCTCAAAATGTCAAGAAAGAGATTATTAGAATATTCAGAGCAACAATTTGTAAACGATCACGAAAATACACGAGTTTATTCAAAATCGATATATGATAATTGAAATTTACAATGTTCAGCGCATAAGCATAAATACTCATGATCAAGGAAGCAATAATTAAGACAAAAGTTATGAATACCATAAAAAATGTATATATTCAAAATAAACATTTTTTTAGCTGCTGGAAAACACGTCTTCCACGTGGAGCAGGAATGAGCCAAGTAGCTAAGAGATACTTGTCTATTAAATTTGTTTTATCATGTTTTAAATGTGTGTGAACATCTTATGATGAAAGGCAGCTTTTAACGTCTTTTCTCATTTTCAGTACAAACACGTATTGAAGTTAGTCATTTCTTTTGAAAGAAAATGAAATAGCCTGGGCAAGCGTGATGTAGCTCATGGACACACACTGATTTTAAACGCAAAAATGAATGTCTCATGTAATGAAAAGTAAAAAGTATACATTATTGAATAACAGTGGAAAGCACACACACATTCATGCTAATTAAATTGTCTCGTTCACATGAAAACATGGAAGAGCGTTGCATCTCTGACATAGAAAAAGCGGCATGACGCAATCAGGAACAGCCTCAAGATATAAGAAGTATCGATAAGAGAAAACAAGAGAGAATTTTTATCAGGGTTAGAACACGTTTTCCTTATTATCTTTTACCATTCTTCTAACGGGCCTATAGTGGCTCAGTGGTAATGCGTTCACCTAGTGTGTCGTTAATCCGGGTTTGACTCCCAACGGTGCCGAAAAAGCAACGCTTACCGACTAACACAATAGTCCGACAGTTGGTTCCCCAGCCCTGAAGAGGTTCGAATTCTTCGGAGAACCGTAGGTTCATTACCTTAAGATAGCGTGATGGCAACATATTCGACAACAATGCCATCAGCTCTGTACTCAATGATAAGGTTAAAGAAGTGTCATTTTTTTTCCTGCCCAGCTTAGTCTCGGGCTTGCTTCCTATGGCATCAAAGGTTCGAATGCCCCTTAAACTATAACTCTCCCTGGAGCATGACCTTTGACATTATTGTACCGTAAACAGCCAAACTAAAACACTCAAAGGGTCCCATACATCTACCCGAAATTGCTCAAGAGTTAACAATCATTAATTTGTCATTAAATTTCCTGTTAAAAATCCTTTCCACACATTTTCTTCAAATATACGATAAAAAAAAAAGCCGAACACTAGTTTAAAAAGTAATATCGGCTCGTACAAAGACTTGGAGCTTCGTCATGGAGGAATACACACACTTTGCATGTCATTATAGATCAAGACATGGATCAAAAGCTGTAAAACATGGCAATAAAAGCTAAGCACCAAAAACGCCATAAAACTTTCGCCTGTAGCCCAGATTGTCACTAAAAGAAAGTAATCTTGCAGAAGTCTCTTTCTTGGAGATTGGGTTCGTCTTGTATCCAGCTTACAAGAGGGCCTGAAACTTGTCTCAGCAATCGTATCCCGAAAGATCTTGTAATTCGCAGTTAGTTGTCCAAGTTCCAAGTGTTCGATTTCTGGTGTTTTATTAACACCCTTCGTTACCAAGAAGCAAAAGCTTTCGTACTTTCTCGAAAAGCAATAATCTCACTCCCGCCAGAGGAAAAAAAATAAGGAGATCAGAAAAAAAGGAACCAACGAGCGGCAAATAAATGAATCGCCCTAGCATTCTTGAAAAGTTTTTCCGACTAATAAAAGAAAACGTCCTGGAGAATTTTGGTATCCTATATTGGGTGATCCGAATACTGAAGCCTAACGTTCCAGATTACTTTGAAAGTGTGGCAATTTCTAGTCATCGATAATTTTGGGGTTGACGTTGTGTTTTGTTCCTGACGTTTATTTCATCCGCCGTTTTCTTTATAAGGATAGTTGTTTCTGATTGGGGAGATTTCCAATCTCCCCTCTTAATCTGTTCATGACCATTGGGGTCTTGATGTTTTAAATCCGGTGCCTTGGGAAACGTATATTTTAAAATCATGACATACTTTAAATTTTTTATTTTTTGTTTCAATTCCCATGGATAAATTCTACATGACAAAAAGAACGTAAAGCCTGGATTAAAAAGAGATCAGGAGTTCTATATTTTTGTTTCATGTGATATAGCTTTCACAATTAAGCAAATAGTGATTGGCTAGCCAAATATTCCTTAATTTAAACATACGTAGGCAGGTTAGAATTGAAAACAATGCTATTTCGATTAGACTCATGCATATGATTCACGTTTGACTAATCAAGAAGAAAATGCAAAATATAAGCTTTGTTACTTTTTTATGACGCAAAGCTGCAAAGGTCATTCTGAGAAATACAAACCTGGGATAATTTACTAAATACTCCAAATATAGTTTGTCAATATCATGTTATACCCATGTACAAGGAGTAATCCGTACTGGGGGTACAATAATTTTTTTTTATAAAAAGTGCATACAAGTCTGCTACGTATGTTTAAATTTTTAGTAGAATATTTTAGGCAAGCAAAAGTACATTTTACACAAGAGAGACTGACCAAACTAAGGTGTGCTAGCAATTTTATAATAACAGCGGATTTAAACACATTGTTGTTTCATGTCTTAAGTTGGGAACACTGAAAAAAATCTATTCCTTTTATTCAGTTTTTAGGAAACTTCTTGCATGAATCTAAAATCCTTATATATTTAAACAAGCAATCACATCACTAAAGCATTTCTCAAATATTTATCAAACGATAAAATAGGGCGCAAAAAATAAATAAATATTCAACTTAACTGCATTAACAACAGCTTGGAAAATTCCATTAGTAAAAGAAAAGAAGAAAAAAAAAAACAGCCGACTTGTTCCTGTTTTGTGTCGGAATGTATGCACACTACGAAATTTTTCCTGAATTCCAGTTTTGAGCGTGTTTCCAGGAAAAACAGTGTTGTCTTTTTCGTTTAATAATTCAAAGCCCTTTGTAAAGGGAAAATAAGCAAATTTGAGGATCACAACGTAGATGAAGCCACTTTACTTTAAGCGAAACGAATTCCAGTCGCTTATCTTATATACAATCTTGTTGCAAAATTTCCGTACTTGTCATGCAAAATATATGCTTTACCACTATACAAATAGTATAAGCGCGTCTTTAAATATCATGTATAAAAGACAATGAACACAAAAATGATAACGATAATTGAAATTGAAATCTTTGGCTAATAGGTGATATTTTGAGGCCTTATACTGTAAGCTTTGCTATAAAGCTCTAGTTGCGTTCTTGATGACTAACATAAACCAGAAGTGAAGGAAACCTACGGCATGCAATTTTTTTTAATAGCACACGAAGTGATTTAAAAGAAAAATTCTTAATATGATTGTTAAACTTCAAATGAAGTATTTTATTTATACTCAAATAAATCCATTCTTTCTTTCACATCTCTTAAAGTGGAATGTTGTTAGATATTAGTGAGAAAAGTATACAAAACAGTAAATCTGCAGTCTAAATAACTTGCTGAATAATCGGTGATTCCATTTCCAGCCAAAACCGCTTTTTCTTTTATGGTCTTAACTTTACCATTTACACCCGCGTTTTAACGTCACATCACCACATAATAAGGCATTATGACAGTGTTTATAGAAGGTTAGTATTGTGAGCAGTAGCGTAGCTGGGGGTAGCAAGGGAAGGCTTCCCCGGGAGCCACAATTCCGGGGCGGCAATTAACCATTGAAAAAGAATGACAGTCACTCGCCCCGGGCGGCAAAATATCTAACTACGCCACTGGTTGTGAGCAATTAATACTTTCAAAATATCTGCTGCAGAAAAGCAGAAGTTTGAAATTCGTTATTTTCAAAACCATTGGAGAGGCGAATACGGATTCATATAATAAAAGAATCGCGCTATTTAAGCTTTGTATCATTAAATGGTTGCAAGTCATACGTCAAATGTGAATAAATATATTATTAAAAATGCAATTCTTTTAATGCATCAGGAAACGTGCCAGAAGTTTCATCTTCGTATTAGACAGATGTTGGTTATATAGTGATACCGTTATAGATGAATTGCAGTTTAGGGAAGGGCGTCTTGCCGAAACTGGTTTTTCGCGCCAGAAAAACCAGTTCCTCCAAGACGGCCTTCCCTAAACTGCAATGGACTAACAAGTCTGCTAACGGTATCACGCGCCAACTGAGCGCTAATGCACAATATTAATGGTTGAACAATACAATAAACACAATTTGGTGGGAATAATTGGCAGAAAAAATAAAAAGGCACCTATATTTCCGTACAATATGCCTAAAAAAGGTTTCAAACTCCTGGTCTAAATTATGGAAATTCGCATTATAAAACAAAACTTACGACGTTAGATATAAAAAAATCTCTTACTTGTAAGTGCTACAGATAGAACTTGATAAATGGTTAAATCAGTAGCATTTGGCAGCAGAGAAAGGAACAGTCATACACGCACACCGTAGACAATAAAAAAAATGAGACAACAGCTGAACGTCTTTGCAATTTTCAACGTCATCTCATGCGTCCACAATCATGTTGACGCCTTTCTTTATGTTGAAATTCTTTCAGAATTCAACCTCTTTTATATTGTCACCTTCTGTGACTGAAAACAACTTTGCAAATGTAAACCGCATATAATAGGATTAGAAAGCTGCCATAGATCTCTGATCCACTGGTTGTATTCTGTAGTACAATGCCATCTTGCTGTGTTGTCAAAACTCAAAAACAGTGTGGGATGACGGTCGATTGTTCAAAATTAGGAGAATTTTTAAATCCATATTTTTTTAATGTTTATTTCCTGAAAACATGGTCAAAACTCCAAAGCGGTCTATAAGCAGTTGTCCTATCTTCCATCTTTTCTTACTTTATTTAAAATATGCGCCAAAGAAATTAAATAACATAAAAAAGTGAAAGATAGGGAGAAAATTGCGTTATAAATATCTTAAAATTCGCGTTCTACAAGTAGTTTTTCTTATTTTATTAATCACATTGTGTTCAATCCGTCGTAACACGCACGATCTACGTTGGAAACACACGCCTTATAACAGAACTTGCTGCACTTTCTAAAATGAAAAGTAAATAACGAAATTAATTACCAAGACTTAGTCTAATATTAAGCGTATTCCTGCTATAATTAAAATAAAAATATTCGATGCGGGACATTTTGTCGTAATTTTTTCAAAAGCTTATATATGAAATATTGCAACGTTCATTTTTCGAAAGGATTTTCTTAAAATTATATGGAGTGAAGTTCGACAAAACTCCTCCATTAGGCGTAATTAGCCCCAAGATCTAGAGGGGGGGTCTATAGTCCCTACCCCAGTTCTCCTCATACAGCCCTGATTTGTAATTTTAGCATTTCTAAGGGGGAGGATAAGCTGCTCCTATCACTTCCTAGATACGTCAATGGGCTTCTCCGAAAAAGCATTAAATATATCAATAAACGATTGTTTTTGAACTGGTCTCCAAATATTATATACAATTTGCTTCGATTTTTTGTTCTACTTTCGGCTCTATCTAAGCATTCCCATCCGAATTCAGTACTGCGTTTTTGATTTGTGGCCCAGTGTTTCATAAATATGTAATAAGTAATATCCAATTATAATCCAATTATATCCAAAGTATAATCCAATAGCAGTTGTAGTACTATTTCAATAACCGTAAGGAAAAGCATTACAAAACAACAATCAAAACTAGTTATCCATTTTGAAGAAGAGAAATTAGAACGTGAAATATTAACGTTCCCGTATAGCGTATCATCTGGCATAAAACGGGATAATACTTTTATACATAGACGTGACACCTTAAATCTGTTAGAGAATACTGTAATAATTTGTGTATTTGCGTCAATAACAATTTGCATATTTACGTCACAGTATGACGTAGTTATTTTTTCTGCGGCCCTGTATCAGGTCCTATATTGTTGTTGATTGTAGTTTGTTCACTTCTTTTTGGGACGGTTCTGGCATAAAGAGCAAGACAAATACGTTAATGCTTTTTATCATTTAAAAGTTTGAAGTCCAGTAAAGTTTCAAAATGAAACTAATTAAGAAGTCTCACATTCATTTTCTCATGTCAACCTCCAATTAATTTTAAAAACGTCTACTTCCAACAAAATCTTCATAAAATCCTTAAGAAATCGTTTCCAATAATTATAGAGAATTTATTTAAAAATTGAGAGAAAGAAATCTTAAAAGAAATAGCGCAGTGTAAAGTAAGTTGTGAATGATTACTTATACGCCCCAAACATTAAATGAACTTCGCCCCATATTTTTAAATTAGTCGCTTGTACCTTCAACATTGTTTTCGGTATGTTGTGAAACACTACACATCTTCAAGAGCTATTAATTTCAGTAAGTAAATTTAGCAAAACCGATTTCACAAAAATAGCTAAATTTACGAAGCATACCTTCCGCTCTTAACAAATAAATTCCAAGCCAGGACATAGACTATCAGTCATTAAAATTGCCCCACCTACAAAAGTTATATTGCGAGTGGAGTAATTTCAATGGAGGGCAGTGTATACCAATATGGAAGTTCCTCGTACCTCAAATTGTAAAGATAGCTAGACAAACGTCAAAATTGGCTTTGATTTAGCTAGATTGGCAGTTTTACTTTAGCTTCGAAAATTTTACAAAAGTAGTTCAACTTACGAAGATTACCTTCCCTCCTTAATAAGTAAATTTCACTACCCTTCACTGAAATAGCTCTATCCACAAAGGCTGTTCGTGTTATGAATGGGGCAATTTAAATAGAGAGTAACGTATATCAGCAGAAAAGTTCCTTTGTGTCCCATATAGTAAATCTAATCAAAATTTATTAGCCATAGCAAATCTAGTTAGACAAAAAACAATCCTTTACCTCAAACTTATGTAATTACTTTCAAAATAATTTATGAATATACGTATTTTTACCCCATGTGCACAGTTAAGTTCACACTGCAACTAACAATAAACTCACTAGTATTGATAGTACAGGCAATACTGTATTGTACGTATTGTATTTTTCGCTCAATTTTGACTTTTTTTTACTATGGAAACAGGTGGAAGTTGAGAACATTTTTTCTGATTAAAACTCAGCTTTACTTAAACTAATGCATAAGGGATAACTCTTTTTTGTATGAGGGGGGAAAAGTTTAGTCATATTACAAATTTGACAGATTGCCTGAAAATCTGCAAAAGCACACGTCTGGAGTCGTGACAGCTGGTTAGGCAATCACCAATACGTAAAAATGTTCCGTAAAAATGTCCTTCTTTTTCTAGTTTTTACAGACAGTACTTTCCCTTTGACTTGTTTTAACATAAGACCACTTAAATGAAGTAGTAAATGGTTATGTGCTACAGCACAACGTTGAATATAATTAGCCTTCGCAGAAAAATGTGTGTACAGTGTGTTATGGAAGTATTCAAACATCTCACCCGAACTGAACTAAATTTTTTCCCAAATTCATGTACTAGGCATAACAGCAGTTTTTTATTCGTAAATTCAAGCAGTCGGAGCATTAATTGAACAATCTAGATAATTCCAATTCATATAATGCGGTACAGTACTGTTTATTGTCTTTATAGTACACAAGATGACGATTCAAACCATGCTGCACAACGTGTGCAGGAATGGATATTAGTTTTAGAAAAGAAAAAAGATATTGGAATAATGATTCGACATGTTTAGTATCCTCACTCGAACTTCATAAAATCTATTTGAGACGAACTAGAGTACGATATATGTGGAGTAAAAGAGGTTCACGAAATCATTTATCATAGATGCTTTATAGAAGAAGTATAGACCTATATTTTTCTCGACAAGTACCTAAATTTGATAGTACCAGTAAATTAAGTAGGATTGCTGCTGCTACTGAATTCAGAAAACTATCTATTTCAAATAAAATAAAATTTTAAATGAAATAGAAATGACCGTATAAATATATTCAGTTATATACTGTGAAATATGCATATATAACGGTGGTCTATAACGATATGCCTATTCGGTCCTGATAGATATAGAATATAGTTGATCTAACCTTTTCTATAATTATAACTTTTCCCCCGGCCTTTAGAGTATCGTCGGAGACAAAGTTCGCTGCATTTCAC
The DNA here is from genome assembly GCA_006491805.2 of Dysdera silvatica. Lineage (NCBI taxonomy): Eukaryota > Metazoa > Arthropoda > Arachnida > Araneae > Dysderidae > Dysdera > Dysdera silvatica. The sequence goes on from QLNU02015360.1 coordinate 197,096,249, forward strand.
AATGGGCCTTCCTGCGCATGCTACAATAGATGTAACTCGTTTTTCTACAGTACCGAAAATTCGGGTTTGAACAGCGCTGCCACCAAATGTTTGCCGTTGTTTTTACAAATCCGTACTCTGGGGTTTGATTCCCTAGTCGAGAGAGGTTCGAATCGCTGAAAAAACTGTAGCTCTTTGTGCAGCACGATCTTTCTCGTCTTTGCCTCATTAAACTCACACAAACAAATACTCATTATCTTCAACATTTTATTTTCCGTATTCCAATTTTATCTTCTAATTTTTATATTCTATTTTTATTTTCCATCTTTTTTTCTATTTTTCATTTATCCTCTGTTTTTTATATTCTACTTTTTCTATTTTTTACCTCCTTTTTCTTATATTCAATATTTTTTGGCCCAAAATGATAATTTCTGTTCATTTGCCTTTTTTAATTGAATGTAGGAACAAAAGCTTTGTTAGTGAGCTGCCTGAATTGTAATCAATTTGTCTATAGAAAATGTAAATTTCTTTAATCTATAGTGCAACTTTTTAGAGAGGGTCCATTTCTTTAAAAATTGTTCTTTCAGAACATTTAATTTTTCGATATCAGTTTCTTGTTTTTTACATGGCGATTAAAATTTCGATTTTCACATTAATAACGGATTGAGTTCGTGCAAAATTTATTTCTGAGAATACTTTATTATTTGAAAGGGAATACTTTGTCAACGTCAACATCCTACATCTGAAAAAAAGAAGCATAAAATTACCTTGCTTTTCGAAAATTGGTCCCTTTGATGAAAGATTACTTCGCAAAAGAATGAATATTTTGAATATTTTACGCATATTTAACTAAGGTAATTTATACAGGCTAGAGATTATGTTCCAGGAGAGCAAAAAAAACGCATTATTTTCATATTCCATAGTGGAAATTAAGTAACGTAAGCTTATTCTTTAGGGACATTTGCAAATTCTATTTACGAAAATTTAGATAGTTTAATTTAGATGTTCGAAAAATTGGATAAATTTTAGCTTTTTTCGAGTAAGAATTTTGATGAATACAGAGACTTACGTTTATCTTTTCACACATTTCTGATATTTATAGTTTATTCACTACCACGTGAGTCACAAAAATACATCCTTAAAATTTCCATTGCAGAAAGTAATATCCTAAAACGACTTGTAGCCAATGAAAAATAATTTAAGTATATAAAACACGTATATTGGTTTATACCATATTGTTTA
>QLNU02015360.1:197097569-197110961 GCA_006491805.2 Dysdera silvatica
ATTTCAATAAGCATGGTTGTTTCTGACTACATGATGGTTCGATTGTCACATCAATCCTTTTCAAATGGCTCCTTAAACGGTATTAAAATGAACTCAAAAGGCAGCTTCCCGGCCTACGAAATCGTAGCAACATTTCAGAAGTTAGAACATTATCTACATAGACAAGTGAGCTATTCTTATTGCAATGGAACGGAGCAGAAATTTGGATTTCAAATACAGAATACAACCATTTTCTTATCCTGGAAATGATTTAGGATACGAGAAAGAACGCTGAAGAAAGATACAGTTTATGCTATCGGCGCTTACTGTCCACGAGGGTAGATCTTTCAGATCTAGCATCGTCAGCAACAGAAGGATTATCAGCTCGAAATTAACGATGGAAGATTTATACAACTGCAGTTAGTGATTTCGTTGAACCTCAAACGGGATAATTAATAAATAAAGTCAAATGGAGGCCGATTATTTTGTTTTCTTCTTCTGTATTTACAAAATTATTTAATGCTTGTAATCTATAGCTAATTCACTTAATTTCAGCTCAAATATTCAGCTTCTGTCTTATAAAAAACGCTCTCTAGGAAGTTCACACAAGAAAAGGGGTTTCCACTCAAAATAGTACACCGTCTTTGGATATACTAGTTTAACATTGATATACAGTAGTAAAAAAAATCCGACCACCCAACTTTTCTTGAGAACTATTGAAAGTAGAACAAAAATTCCAACGCCACTTTATCTAGAATGACTAATTCTATAAAAATATGGTAATAAAAAAATATTTGGAGGGCCGTCTTCATATTTAATTTAACGTCAACTTGAAAATTTCCAGTATCAACAGCCACTTTTAAACACATTTTTAAATTTTATACATAAAATTATATGAATATTCCAAATTTTATAACTTCTGAATGAATGGTTGCTGAGCTATTAATATTTGAATTTCGCATCTCCTAATGTTAAATTTACTATCCACTTTTTAAGCGATATCTTTTGAAATAAGTAAATGAATCTAATTATTTTTGCACGTCATAGAGCTCAATTATCCAAAGGGATTTTGTATTAACTTTCTGATTGGTCAAAGTTATAAATATTAATTACTAATTATGAAATTAATATTTCAAACAAATGTGAATTGAAAGAGGGGTAATATTTTACGCCATTCGATTCAGCTGCAGCAAAAACATAAATATGCAAAAGTATAGTGAAATTACGTTAATAATTTCCAAGTTATTAAAGATTCTTTCGAAAATCAAAAATTGGGGGGCTGTCTCCACATACAAAATGTTTTGACTGAAGTGACTTTTTTTTTAAGAATGACCCTGAATTTGTTTAATTTATTCGAAAATGTTAAAGAAATTTTCATTGTTTAATTTTAGTTATGAAAAAAACTATCTGGAATATGTAAGCAAGAAAGTAATAAGCTTATAAACGTAGCATCATTTGCATATATATATATTTATGATGTTACAAGTTTACTTAAAATTAGTTGTAGTTCTTGAAACGCTAAAACCATAATTTGATGATTTAAACTACCTATAGTTAAATAACATTAAAATAAAAATGAAAGCAAGATATTTTGTAAAGACATTGTCTTTTTATTAGAACTATAACAAAGATATTAAAAAAACATAACATACTGTTATAATTTTTTAAAAATTGTGACAATATTTTATATTACGCATATAGATAACACCAAATTCTAATGGCAAGAACTTTTACTATATTAATAGTTTTAAAACTACAGTTCAACATTTTTCAGTTTATCTTGTATAAGATTGAGGAATTTATAAAAAATAGGACTTGCTAGTCAGAAAAATTTACTATTTATTGAATTCAACAAGTAACGGTAACTCAACAAAATTCAATTAATGGAAACTAAGTCTGAAAAATCAAAACACTACAATATGAAATATATGGATAGTCCCCTAACACACATCATCGATTATCTTTGTTATTTATTACCCAAATTCCATGAAATTTGAAATTTAGCATAAATTGGTTACAGAGAAGTTTTCTATGAAATAAAAAAGTGGGTGTTGCCAATAAAAATTTTAAAGTTGACGTTAAATTAAATATGAAGACGGCCCCCAAATATTTTTCATTACCATATTTTTATAGAATTAGCCATTGTAGATAAATTGAAGTTAAATTTTTGTTCTGCGTTCAATAGTTCTCGAGGAAAGTCGGGCGGTTTTTTTTTTTTACTACTGTACCTAAACTCAGGTGATGATAATTTTGAAGTGGTTTATCGCAACGTTGTTTTATTTAGATGAGGTAAAACTGCAATATATATTTATCGATATATGATGAAAGTTTTAGAGCAATTATACTAATATAAGCAAAAATTGTAGTGCTAAGAAATCCGATCCACCCCTCTAAAATAGGCGTAATTTTAGGGGACTGCTTCCTCGAGGGAATCGTGTAACGTAAACTAAAAGTATGCCCATGTGAAAACTTCCTTCATTTCTGGTTATTTCTTGATAAGCGTGTCATGAACGTAGAAATCTAGCGTAATTGGGGGATGGTATTACTAGCATTACTTTGAAATCAGTTTGAGAAATATTGACTGCATCGAAATGGATTTCGGTTAGCAAAGCGTTTCAATTCCTTAAGTTAATTAAACGGAACTCTTAAAGAACATAAAAATTTAGTGGAGTTTTAATAGATGTTTTAAAACGATTTTCTTAATTAGTTACCTAAGAAAATCATTAAATTTGTTCCCCTCGTAATTAATGCGAAAAAAGCCTAACCTTTGGTTTTTGAATAATTCAATTGCCAGAGAATTTCTCCAAAACGATTACATTAATTAAATTCATTTCCTTCATTAACAAAGCGACTTAATAATTCAGAATATTCCAAACATTCATCAAAATATCACAAGTTAATAGATCTTGGCATTAGATCTTTCCGTGAGCCGCAATTAATTTCGTTGGAAACGATGCTTTGCAAAAGGACATTGTAATTCGAGAATTTATTAGCAACAAGATTGCATTTATTAAATTAACGGCATTAATAAAGCACTCGTTTAAGAATTAATGCAAAATTAATCCACGCATATTTGTCATGCAATTTCGGGTGATACACTATCAACAGAAAATATATTGCCGCCAAAAATAAGCATTAACGCAAAACGCTTCTGCTTGAACCGATGCAAAATTTGGGAGTATTATTAAATACAACAAGGATATTACGAAAATTTTGAAAATCATTCTCCGACAGCCATAAGAAGAAAGCTTTAAAAATATCTTAAATTGTTTAACAAGTGATTAAAAAATGAATTTCTTTTAAATCTGAGGACAAAAGCAACATTAGCATTACATCGAATTTTAATTTTTACTTTCTTGACTTTGTATTATAAATAATTTTAAAACCATGTGTAGGTAGTAGCACAGTTGAAAAAATAAAAGTTACAATATGATTGGGCGGAGAATAGTTGTCCAAGGCGAAGACTGATGTTTGTCAAGAAAGGTTTTTAAATACAAAGGTAATTTATTTTCTTACTTTATTTATTTATTTATTTATTTCAAGTTTTAATTAATTTCACAGAGTAAAATAAGTAAAAATAAACCTCATTTTTAACTTAAGTAAAATTTTTGAATATGTATGTTGCGTAATTTTTAAGATTTCATATTGGAGTACTTGGACTATGAAAAATTAAATCCGATAATTAAATTTCAAGGAGAAGAGACAAGAAAACAATGGCTTTTTACCAGGCTCTCCTCCAGTCTATTTAGTAAGATTTAATTTTACACTTGCTTATTTGTTTTTGATTTGTTTTATATTCACTTAGGAAACAATGGAATAAGTTGAAAGATTTAATTCGAGATTTGAGCGTTTTAATAAAATGTAAATATTGTATGTGTCGGAATTATGGACGTCTTATTTGTGCATTGGTTGTTTTAAAATATTCGCATGCACCAGAATTTTGGAGAAACTCCTGATGCAGGATTAGGGCAGTCCCTATTGAATGGAGGCTTCAATAGGGACTGCCGTAGTGGAGGCTTCAATAGGGACTGCCCCAGTGGAGGCTTCAATAGGGACCATAGGCGTAGGTAGAACTTTCATAAGGAGGGCTATAGGCTCAATGGTGGAGGGTTGCAGAGCTACAACTCTTACACTCCTATGTTAAACATACAAAATTTTATAGCTATGGGAGAGTTACAATCCCTAAAACCACCCTCTGGTTACTTTCACTGGTAGATTAGCAATAAAAACGCTATTAAGTTTAGCAATAAAAACATTATTAAACTTAGCAATGAAAACACTAGTAGGCTTAACAATAAAAACACTATTAAGCTTCTTAACGATGAGTAAGCTCCTTTGAAACTCCACTTTTAAATGGGTTTTTCTCAAGGATATATTATCGCATAGACAACCAAGTTCGTTTATTTGTTTGTGGTTTTACGGCTCAAGGACTACAATGGTCATGGAACTATTGTTTTCAGAGGAATCCAAACCTCTGAAATTACTGTTTTCAGAGGAATCCAAACCTCTGAAATTACAGTTTTCCGAGGAATCCGAACCTCTTAAGGCCTAGGGAACCAAACCCCGTACTACAGTGAGCAGTGCGATCTTTATGAGATGTCTGAGTAAGCGTTCTGTTCACCGTTGGGAGTCAAACCCGAGTTAACGGCGCACTATGCGAACGCGTTACCACACTGCGCTACCACAGACAAGGTAGACAATCAAGAGAAATGTCTAGGGAACGCTCTTTTTTTTTTGAGGGACCCGTTACGGTGAAGACTCAACGCTTCTTCAAAATCGTTGCCAATCCGACCTTATCACTATGCAGTAATTTTATCGTGGCGCGAACGTACGCGACAATTCCCCTAGAATTTTAGAGTTTTCGGTATGTACATTGCATGTAAATACGTTACTTGTACCGGCTCTATTTTCAAAGTTCAAAATTTCAACCTAGAACGTATTTAGAGAGAAATCGGATATAGCGAGCATTTTCTTTGGTCCTAAGCTCTTCGTTATATGCAGGTTTTACTGTAATCACACAGGCTTAATTTATACTACAAGGGGCCCGGAAAATTTTTGCCTAGGGCCCCACGAAATCTTTATCCGATACTGTACCTACTAGAATCCACGTTTTATGTAAAGAGAAAGTGCACCATTTTCTGCACCGTTAATACTGCGCATGACCGCCCTTGGCAAGTATACTGTCATCACAGCCATACTTCATGCTGTTTAAGGAAGACAACTAATAGTTTCTCCTTTTTTTTTTTAAATGGATATCGTTGCATAATCAACTGTTTAATTACGCTTTCTTCTACATACTGTTAATTATGCGTGATATTATCGATCAGTTTTTAATTCTTTGCATCCGTGTAGTGTTATATTTAATTATTAGATTATTTTATATTAATACAGAGCCGTTTCTTGCGGAAGTGCAAAATGTGCCTCCGCACCCGAGTGACCTCTCTCAGGGGCATCCGCAGAGCGTTTATTGCATTATTTTTTACCTTTTAATAATGATAAAGAAAAGGGCAATATCATAGATTTTTGCTTTATTTTATGAAAATAAAAAATATTTCCCTTTTACCTAAGAGCTATTTCAAACAATGTATTTATAAATATAAAGGTAAACATTTTACATATCAAATTATAAATGAATTAATATTAAATTAATAAGACGGCAAGCTATTGCATTTGTATTAGGGCGACGAGAAACTTTGTTGCACCAGGCCGGCCAAGAACTCTGGAACAGGCCTGCATTAACACAAGGCCGCAGCTAGGATTTAATTTCGGGGGGTTTAAATATTTTTACAGCATGTGTCGATGCAGTCACAGAATGCAAGCTGTAGCCAAATACCATTAAAACTTCAGTTTGGGTGACGGGAAGCAGTCCCTAAGATCCCCCTCCCCCTGGATACAGGCATGAATTAATATATAATGCTTTTAACTAACGGCTGTTAGGAAACAGTAGAGAGCTATTCTTGAAGCATTTGAAAATGGATAGTGAAAATTTCCAGAAACCAGTACCTTTTGCACTAATTGCAATTAAATTCTAATCTATTACGGTTCCATTACGGTCTATAACTAATCTATTACGTCTTTATTGCAATTAAATTCTAGTATATAACGGTTTTATTGCAAATAAATTTTAAGCTATTACGGTCGTATTACAGATAAATTTTAGTCTATTGCAGTTAGCATTTATTAATGTCCGTCTTTGCTATTAAAGAACAATTATTGAATACGTGTTATTAAACGACATGGTGGGAAATTTAATGGTTTTATTCGTCGCTCGATTTGAGAATAAAGTGTCCGTAGGCAAAGAGAGATTAAACCAGCATGTGAAGAATAACTTTTTTCGTATCACCGACAATTATTCGAGCTTTGCAATCCAGAAAAAACTAGTGATTGCCAAATATTGGAAGCAGCATGCCAACATTTAACCGCATACAATAACTTATATGAATTTTAATCAATCAATAATTATTTCGCCAAGACGTACAATTATACACAATCGAATGGATCAACACCATGAATTTTGGCTTGGCAGAAGACCCGATATAAAAACTGCTTGACGAGTCTCGAGCTCGCCCCCTCCTCTGTCTTCCTTCACGAATCTCGGCCCCTACACTCTGCCTCATGTACCAATTTTCCCTAAACAGTGATGTTTTCATTATAAATGAAGTCAAATATCGATAGTCGACTCGTCTGAGCACATTTAATGATGCAAGGTTCTTCGTTGGAGATCTTCCATTTCATAACCATGTCTCTCGTCGGTCAATCGTCATAGTAGAGAAAAACAGCCAAATTTGTTTACCAGTTACTGTTTATTGCAAATAAATGTAACCATTGTCAGGCGTAAATTTCCTCATTAGATTTGCGTTATACGCTATGGAGATAAATTTTGGAAACTCCAATCAAAGGTCCGTATCCTTGCAAAAGCATAGGAAGGGACTTACAGCTTTGACTGACAGATGTCTTGTAGCAAGAAATAATGGGAGGGGCAATTTTTTATCTTAATACGTTAGATTTTAATTTCAAGGAGTCTAAACAGCATTTTCTCATAGTTTGTTCCTTTACTATCCATGCTCAGATGCTCTAGGGAATAGCACCATGTGATTGTCTTCCTGTCTTTAGAGACCACTTTACATATAAACAACAAATAAAGCTTTTGCAACCCACTTAATGACATTAAAATTTCTGCACCTGGAAGAAAAGCAAACTGCATGACCATATTTATTGTACACATAGAGTATAATGAAATAAATGATCAAACTTATAATTAATTTCGAGGTACAGAGCGTGCAGAAATTAGTACCCAGTGAGGCCGTCTTTGGCAAGAGTAACAGATCTATTCCGGTTGGGCATCGTATCGAACAGAGTTTGGATGGCAGATATGGGTACAGCAGCCCATGTGGCTTCAACTCTATTCCAAAGCTGATCTATCGTACTGGCTGACGAGTAGTGGCGTGCCAGTCTCTTGGCAACTACTGACCACACGTTTTCAATTGGTGAGATATCTGGAAAACGTGCTTTCCAGGGCAACAATCTCATACCCTCTGTGTCAAGGAAGGTCAGGACAGCATGAGCAATATACTGTCGTGCATTGTTCTGTTGAGAGGTAGCATGGCGGAGGCTTGAAAGATAGATCACAGCCACGGGCCATAACACACCAGAAATGCAACGGTGGCTGTCCAAATTAACGACGATGTGAACAAAAGGTGATCGTGATGTGTACCCAATGGTGCATCTCCAGGTGATGGGCCAATATGAAGATGTCGAATGCAAGCTGGCAATGTGCGTTCCCCTCGGTACCTCCACACTCGAATACGGCTATCATGATTCTGTACGCAGAACCGGGATTCATCTGAAAAGATAACGTGACGCCACTCCTGCGTCCAGGTTCGTCGTTGATCACACCATTGGAGGCGAGCCTGTCTCCGCTGCAGCGTCAAGGGAAGCCGCAGCAATGGTAGCCGTGCTGACAATCCGTAGTGCTGAAAACATCGTCGTACTGTCCGTGCAGACGCTTGTTGTCCTGAAAATGACCCAAGTTCCTTACTCGGGGTATGTAACATGGCTGTAAGATCCCGCAAGGACCATGCAAATAACATGTTTGTCTTCTCGGGTGTTAATGACCAGTGGCCACTGAGATTCTGCACGGCGTTCTGTATGCTCCTCCTGAACCCATCAATTCCATATTCTTGAGACAGTCATGGGATCTCAACTAATGCGAGCAGCAATATCGCGGAATGGAAAACCATAGTCCCTGTAGGCTACGATTCTACTGTGATCAAGATATGACGCGTGCTTCTTCTTACATGAGCTACAACAAGACCTTTACACAAGCAACCAACGTGCAAAGGCAAGTTCCGCATGAGAAACCCGCTTTACGATTTTCCCTTTTATACGGGTTGTCGGTGGTATTACTCCTACCTGTTTTGCGAACATCATAAAATATTAATCATTTGCATATCTCAACATGTTGCACATTTTATGCAAATTTATCGTTGCCGCCTTCATGTTGTCGCAATTTTAATGGTCAGCAATGTGTATAAGAGAGTACAGGCTATAAGAGAATGTTAGTTCGTTGAATTTTTATAACGCAAGGATAGGAATGTATGCATACACACTATTATATTCTTTCCCTCATGTTCAATACATATTTATTTCTCCTCTATAAGTAAATAAATTAATATTAGTCAGACCATTTATTATATAATATTTACTAAATGCAATCAGTTATGTGCACATTCAAATATCGTTTCAATTAGAACATAAAATTAATTTCAGTTCACTACGCCAATTCTTAAAATTTTCTAACAAACATTCTACCTAATCATAATCTACTAATCATAAATGTAAAGAATAGAAATCAACGAATGAAAAGTGTACAAAATAATTAAATCGTTATGTCAGACAAATGCGAGAGAGATGTAATTAATTAAATTATTCTATTATTACTTTTTACATAAAAGAATCCTAGGGTACAAATTAAAGCTATTTCAATAAATAGATACGATGTTAATTAAAATGGAGTTGTAAAATCCAGCGAAGTGACTAATTATTTTTCTTCTTCATGAGAAATTGATTTGCTGTCTATTCACGAGCCTCGCTGTTCGGTTTAAATTTACTCTTGCATATTACATTTAATTTTCGTTGTTGGTTAAAATAATAAGGAAATAAAATAATAATTTATTATTTCAATTCCATCTCAAGTATTACATTTTTAACCGACTATAAACCTTGACATTAGTAAGAAACGTAACGAATAAAAAATATCATTTACACTACACACTAGTACACTAAGGCTGTTCGTAAAGAAAATAACGCATGGATTTAAGGCAATAGTATATTTTTTGTTTGTGTTTAATAGAGTAATGATAACTAAAATCTTACAGAAGAATACAACGACTGGCTAGAATTTACCATAACAAGTAAAATTTGTCACTGGCCGGATTTCCGACCAGTAACAGCTTTTATTCCTTAAACTAAGATCATAATACTCCAGAATCTACACCTTTGTCTCTTAGGGCAGTGGTTCCCAACTTTTTTTCTCTCGAAGTCCCCTTCTATACTCCATTCGCCTCCGTGGCCCCTTGGCATTTTTCAATTATAATAAATATAATATTTCAATAAATATATATTTTATTAGATGCGCTTTTCATTTATAATACACTATTTGCTTACAGCGTAAGAAATATTAATAATAATATCACAAAAATTATTTTATATAACAATATTATTGTCCCTTAGTTTTGCGATATACTTTCGGTTAACGGGAACAAATGGCTTTGTGTCTAGTTGAAGCGTTGCTAAAAATAATTTCAGATCACTTCTCTTTTCGCAACAAAAATTATTAAGTTGCTTTTAATAGTAGATGGAGAGTTCTACTAAATCCAAATATGTCAAAATATGAAGTAGGATATCTTGTAAAAACAATTTTGCTTGCTCACAAAGTTGCAATTGTTCGTTTACAATTCCACTGCTTATCCAGAAACGTTGGCTTTTTTAAGGGTCTCACGACCCTTAGAGCTTCAAAAATTCGATTTTGGGGGTTATTTTTTTTAAGAAAGAATAAATATTTCTTAATATTTTGGTACTAAATTTGTTAAGATATTTCAATTTTTTACCAAGATATGAATTTCTACGTGATGCGCGATACTTAAATGTCCTATTAAAAGAGGCGTTTTAAATGGCGACTATCATCGAATTACAACGGAAAAACGAAGTGCTACGTCCAGTTTAGAGGCACGGAGGACAAAACGAAAGACAAGTAAAAGCTGATAACGAGGCACTTAAAGACTAGGAAGGTACATCATTTGCTGCTGATGTGTTTTGAATAAAGGAAAACATTTTTAATTAAAAAAATCTATAATTTAAACTTTAAACGTGTTTTTCTCAAAACGAAATTTTGGGACTTGCGCGCAACATAAAGAAAGAACTACTTGTTCAATTAGTATAAAATTTTTCACAAATATTGTGTGGACACAACTGCATATTCTTAACTTAAGTAATCAACATCTGAGCATTATTTATGAAAATAAAATTTTATGTATAAAAATTACGATAAGTTCAAATTGCGACAAAAATTTTCGATTAAAAAATATTTCTATTTAATATTTTTTAAAGATCCTAGAACAAAACAAATCTATGTATATAACTATTATTTTGCTATAGAAATTTATTAGTTTTGGCGAAAATAGTTTTTTTAATCATGCGCGCAAAACTTACATGAATTGAAAAAAGTGTAAATACTTAACATTAAAAAAAATTATTATTTAAATAACCAATTTAGATATTATATATATAGTAATATATTCATAAAGACAGAAATTCATATAATATTAGAATATAAATTCTTTATGCCAAAATCAGTTGTAAGTGTTCTACAGAGGTTTGAATTTCCCTTCAAAATAATCAATTTTTGCTTGCTTAACAGTCGTGAGACCCTTTTAAATCAAGCTTACTCTGTTGTATTACTTTGTATTTCAATGAGACATTCTTTTAATACCATGTCAGCATTAAATTTGTTAACATATAATTATGAAAATCGTTTTTCCAGATCATATATTCTTTTATCTCATATTTTCCCTCATTATTCTCCTATTTATTCTCATATTTTGATTCCTGTAATAAGCTACGGCTTTATATTCACTTCCATTTCTAAACCAAAGCCTAAATCATTTAATATAGATCTTCACTAACATTTCTGTAACTTTTATACTTCCCAAGTTATATATCACAAAATGTACATCGGGTTGAATAAATTATTATTATTATTAAATTATTATTAGTACACCTTGGCACCGGCTAGTTACTCGAAGAGTTTTATGAGTAATTTTATGCATATGCTGGTTCATTACCATTAAGGTTCCAAGAAAAATCAATGATTCCACAATTTCATGCGGTCTTGGAAATTTCATTGGATGCAAGTAAACATTTATCAACTTTTGATACTCTTCCACTAAATATTCGTTTTGCTAGTGGTCTTGTTTGTAATTTATTGTATTGAGTTTTTTTTAATTCATCCAGTGAATTATGCTTTTCGTTTTTGTGGATTATTTCTAAGTAATTTTGCAACTTAACTGGGACAGCATGCTTTAATTCGAAAGCGCAATCATATATATTAAGCACACTGTCATTCTTTTGTACTGTGGCGATGGAATAAAAACATGGACAAGATAATCAGTGGAATATTTCCAACATTCTATCTTCAGCATAATGGCTATGATTAATTTGAAAATAAATTGAAAAAAAATATGAAATAATGCAGATAAATCGTTTACTAAAAGAAACTGATGAAAGAACCTTACGAGAATTCATCGTCCGATTTTTTTAACAATTACACACATGAAAGAGGTCGTTAAATGAAGAATAATGGCCCAAAAAGAGTTTCAGCATGTCTGAGAGCAAATAAGGAAAAGTGAAATGAGTGAAAGAGGTGCATGCTTGGAATAACTAGGAGAGATCGAAAAAGAAACACTTGGGTGAGAGAGCAAACTAGAGTAGAGGACATCATTGTTAAAGTAAAAGGGCTGAAATGGCGATGGGCTGGGCATATTGCAAGAAGAACTGATCAACGATGGACAACAGAAATTCTGAACTGGATTCCAAGAGACCACCGAAGACCTAGAAAACGTCCTCAAACTAGATGGGTGGATGAAATAAGAAAACAGGTTGGGGTGACGTGGAAACGAATGGCCCAGGATAGACTTGTGTGGAAAGCATTTGGAGAGACCTTCATCCAGCAGTGGATAGATAATGGTTGAATATGATGATGATGATATATATACGAATGACTTCAGAATGTTGTCAGTTTAAGAGTTTATGGGCTCTACGCTGAAAAAATAGAATGGGCCCTTTAAGAATATGACCCTCGTGATATTCAATTAATAAATCACTTTTTAAGTTCACTATCTTTAATATTCAGGTTTAGCAGTAATAAAAATTTCTCAGACATTTGTAAATAAACAAGATTAGAATAACACTTAAATTTTGATAACTAACTTTAAATTTTAATAACTAACCCACGTGGTTCTGCTTTATGACTGTCAAGTCGCGTCGTTATATCCGATACGAATTTCCCTACTTAGAATCTACGTAGACTACAAAATCGCCGTCGTTATAGCAGGTTTCGTCGTTATATACGATGTCGTTATAACCGATATATTTAGTATGGAGTAGAATAGCAAACCAAACTTCTTGTAAAAATTCCGTCATTATATGCGGTTGGTCGTTATAAATGATTTTCACTGTGTATATATATATATGTGTGTGTGTGTTTGTGTGCAGGGTTCGACAAATCCGATAGCCATTGACGACTAACTTTTTGCATTTAAGGAATTTTAAGGAATGTTTTTTATCTACTTGGTTTTTAGGTTTTGTTTTCGAGACGTATAAGTACTGTTCTTATCTGGCAAGTGCAGTTCGCCGCGATATGTCGAGCACTGTATATATACACTGATCCCAAACAATCAGAAATATTGATGTTTCGAACGGAAAACGCTATGATATGTTAATTTAGTGAATATTACAGATATCATCAACGTGGGTAGGTACGTCATATATATAAATTAACATTGTGATATAAGAAAACGTGGCGCGCGAAAGTACCTTATCAGAAGTGGATAATGGGACGTTTCGTCACTTAGTTCAGAAGAGCTGCTTCCTCTTCCCATTGAAAATGTCCTAGGAATGGTTGAAAACCATTAGACTAATTAAAAATACTTTTAACGGTGATTTCGAAAACGTAAAAGTTTTGAAGTGCGATGTGGGAAAGTTACGTTTTTGCAAACTTCAAATAACAATGGGAGCCTATGAGAGAAACCTATTATTTACAATTACTAAAAATGACCTTATTTCTGCTTTTAGACAAGAAGCTAACAGTCTAGACATACATAGATCGGTATGTCTTCTGACATGCATAGATCAACG
>QLNU02015360.1:197117121-197179037 GCA_006491805.2 Dysdera silvatica
GAAATGAATGTAGGGATGGAACTTTTTGCAATTGCTAAAACAAGGTTACAGTCATCGGAATTTTATGTGAATTTTGAGTCTACGCTGGATTTTGATTTTGACGAAAGGGTTGCAAATAACGATTTTACAGAAAATTCATCAGAAAATAAGGAGCCCATCAGCTCAATTGCCAATAGTTATACTTTAGAATATGCGGAAAAAAGTTGTCAAGTTTGCTTGGACGACGAAAGGACGATGTCACAAAATAGCAACAATATGTCGATACTTTTATAATTTAGATTTAAATTATAGACAAATATATAGAATGCGCAACTATATAGTAAATAATGGCAATAGATCGCAAAAGTAAAAAAGAAATAAGAAACGCAGTTTTTAATCGTTTTAAATCAGCACGATACAATGGCTTTTGTGTACATGATAAAGACACCCAAAAATGGTTTATTGCATGTGCAAAAGAAAAAAAAACATAAATGATTTAGTTTTTACTAACATGATAATATACGCTTGATGAAAATCTACATATCCAATTCCAAGACCTAATAAATTTAAAAAGGTAGAAGAAATATGCTTTAGTAATAAAAGCGGTAATTGTTTTGAAGAGAACTGCGAAGAAGCACCCTTTATTTCTTGTAGCCATTGCTGAAATATAGTTTGTTTTCGGCATTTTTTTATTAATTTTCATACACATTTCTAAAAACAAAATACACGCAATTTTATGTTCTTGCTCATTACCTACTGTGAAGTACACAGAATATGTTTTTACCTTTAATTGATTGCTTTTCAGAGTTCCCTGGAAAGCTTTAATTTTATTTGCATATATTTTTTATTAAAGTAGCCCGGCGGCGAACTTTGTTAACTAACAACACACTGGTCGGGTGTTCGAATCCCCCTTATTCGAATACCCATGGTTATTCCTTTACAGACATATAGTGGTTCTGAGGTCGCGTAAAGCCGGCGATCATTTCTTAAATAGCCCACTGTGTAGTTTTGGGACATAAAATTACCAGACCCTTCAATCAGTCAACCCTTAAAGTAGCGTTTACGTCATTGTGTTAACTCCTCAATGTTCAATGTAATATGCGACTTCAAATCTCATTCACAGTCAGCAAAATTATTTTAAGAGTCTATTTGGTTGCAATAGTGCAGATAGTATAAAACCTAGATAGACTAACTAGTAAAAGTTTATTTTAATTAATATTATAACGCAACTTTTTTTTTTTAACTCGATCGCGAATATGATCGAAAATGGACACAGAATTAACATGGGAATTTATGGGTGGAAAGTGTTTGTTTTTCCCCCCCCCCAATAATGCACAAACTAAAAATACAAATAGTAAGCTTATTTTATTTATAAAGAAGAGTTAGAAACTGGCTTTAAAACAAGATATAAACCAAGTTTGTTATGCACATACATACATACACACATAAAAATCCAGAAAGAAAAGAACTGGGGGAGGGAGACGCCTAACGTTGGCATCTGCAAAAATAGAGGGGAAAATGCCTCCCATCTCGTGCTCACCCCCCCCACAATTTGAGCACTGAATTGAAGGCAGACCCCTCTGTCACAATTAAAAATTAAATTTTCTGCCAGATGCCTTACAGCGATAGTGCGGTCTTGTCTAAAACGATTTGCACGAAAGAACGCCTGGCCTGAGATCAGTTTCAGTGTCGCCAAATGGACGGGTTACAGCCAAATGCTGCTGATTTTACTAATATTCAAGATGTCATATCTTTTGATCTCTTCCGAGATAGAGAAAATTTTTAATGTTTTAGGCAATAGATTTACCATACCTTACTACATGCAAAAAATCGTGGCATTTGGTGAGTGACAGTTGGTAGAGTTCCCTAGTAAGTCCGATTTCTTTAGTATTGTTGAACGACGACTTCCCACTCAACGTAGGAAGATTGAGAAGGAATCAATCATGAAATCTACTTTTCTTCATCCTGAATTGAACCTATATTGCCCCATAAGCGTCTAAAGAGAAAACAAAAGAGTAGATCTTATTTCTACTTCACTGCAGACACACCTCAATGTATTCGATCTATTTGCATGTCTTTATCCGGATGAAAACCGACTGCGTTCCAAATTGCTAATCAGGTGGGTATCAATTTCTCCAGGGGAAGGTTTTTGATAATGACGAGTATGCCTTGACACCTTATCAGTACCCCCCACGTTGCAAGAAATGACATTGTGTTGTATATTTTAAATTTAACCGTATAGAAACTATTAGTTTTCAAAGTACATATGCAAACTATTGGACGATAATAATATCAGTTCCATTTTTCTTAATAAACAACAGTCGTTTAATAACATGCTAAAGCCTTAGTTATTACTTTTGTTGTATATGCGCTACAATCATTTCTCTGTAGTGTCAATAAAATGGTTCGTATTACACCATTACAATAATCTTAACGCATTAATGCTAGACGTATATTATTGTAAGCCATTGTTTATTGTTATCAGTGTTTGTTTTTATAAGTATGTACCATAAGTTGAATAAACTTTCACCATAATTATAATGTTTATAATTTCCTAACAATAAAAACTGTATATACCAAAGCTTAGACACTCTTTTTAATGACGCACCTCTTGTTATTTCGTCCCTTTGTATCCAGGCGCCTCCGAAAGGATAATTGAAATTTTTAATGATTTTTATAGACTGTCTTTGTCTTCTTTTAACAGCAGCCCACTCAAGTCCCAAGGTGCAGAAATCCATGGGATAAAACAATAACCCACCAACAAACATTGCTGTTTAATGGGCATTATTGCCAGAGAATAAGGCTGTTGTTTGAATTTATGATGCGGCCGCGAAAAACATTCTTTTGAGTCATTTTCCCACCGCTTCACTATCTTCCTGCCCAAAGCAAAATACGCTGAAGCAATAAAAGCAGATTAAGGTGTAATAAAGGTCTCAGTGGGTCTCGCAATGGCAATAAACACAGAGACCTTATTACCCAGGGATGAACTGTTGTAGTAAAAGCATGAATATATAATTTGTTTTCTTTTTCTACTTTTCTTGAAACGTAGGAGAAATCAAAAAAATTACTTTTGCATTTTTGTCTATGTCCTTTATTAGATATACATAAATGAGCATAGAGAAATGTATACTTGGACTTACCAGAAATGGATGAGAAATAAATAGTTAGGTGAATGAAGGAGGGGGGGAACAAGGGTTTAAATTATTATTGTTGAAGTACAAAAAATGAAATAAATGGCAATGACTGGGAATGTCGCCAGAAGAACTGACTAATGATAGACAACTGGAGTTTCTTACTACTACTAATAAAAATATTAGCAGTATTTTGTTAGCTAATGTTATCAGTTATAAGGTTATATGTTGTGAGAAGTAGCGGCAGTAAATGCATTGAATGCATACAAATAAATTATTATTTAATTTCTCAAATGTGCGCCAAACTGATTTCGCTGCCTTTCAGATGGAAATTATTTGCATTTATGTATATGGTTAGATATGATAGTAATTAGAGGCGTAGTACAAATTCAAAGATCGTAGTATTACGAGGTATATTATGATTTAAATATCGCAGTAATGCGAGGCATAAATTCAAAGGTCTCAATAATACGAGGTGTAGTATAAAATCAAAAGGCGTAGAAATACAAAGCGCAGAATGATTGGTGGATTGAAATACTGCATACGAAGCGTACAATTGGAAGACTCTATTCATTTGTCGTTAAAGGATTGGTGCCATTGTCTTCATGCTTAATTGCAATTTCTGCCATTGCAATTTTATGACTGTAATGACGTCCAAAGACAGGCAAATCAAGGAACGCGTACAATGCCATAAGAAAGAAATCGAGTTATCAATCAAAAGAAGTGCCACCTGTAAAAACATCCGGACCATGTTTGTGACCATACGATCCCACCACTATATTTAATTTTTGTTTTTAAATTCGTAAATGTTTCTGAAGTTCAATGGCATTTTGCTATTTTAAGAAAAGCCTCCTTTGCTTCAAGAAACCATTAAGTTGCAGGAAATGTTTTCGCATTAGAAAAAAAAAATAACGAAACATTTTGCTGATATCTAACTTCCCTTTTGTAATGAAAGAGCATTCAGATTCGGGGCTGTTGGGACCCACAATTCTGGGGGCCATTTGACAAATGAAGACCATCCTCTCCTTTTTCCTCCCCCTCATGCGAGCTGGCATCATTAAGTCCACGGTTATTATCATAAACGATTACTTAAATGAAGAACAGAAATGGGGACCAGATGCAAATGACATTAACGAAATTACTTTCTCACATATTTCTTTACTTAGTTGTTAAAGTTCACCAACTTTGTGGACAAGACCAATTAAACGTATAGGATCTCAAATTCGACCATTTTGTATTTTCTAGCAGTAAAAGCTTAAATATTCAGTATGTAGTTCAATGCTCTACATTTTAAATGAACCATAATTTAAGTGTCTTGCAATATTTGTGCTGTTTAATAAGCTACACACTAAATTGCTACGTAAATTAAAGTCCCGTCTAAAACAATAATTTCAACGGAAGTTAGACTTTATCGGGAATGTAATAGATTGAACGAGTTTTAATGTATCGGATGGTCGATAGATATTGTAGATTTAAACGGCAACCTCTTCAATGACTTACATTTTTGAAATACAATTTTGGTGTAGAAACTATTTGAATACACAATATACATCGTAAATTCTAAAATATATTTATAGCTTACTGGGAAACGTTTCTTCGAAGTTAAAAATTGTAAGAATTTTATTTATTATTTCACACATTTTAAAATGTATCTAATATATACTCTATAATAATATATTTACGAGTATTATAATTATTATATTCATATAATTATTCATTATAATTATTATATATTATTATATTCTCATCAAACTAGGTGCTTGGGGAATTAACGTTTCCATGCTTAAGAACAAATTACTTACGACAGAATATATTGTGTTTGTGTCCGAAAAGCTGGAACTCGCTTCCAGAGAATGTGAGCTTATAAAATATTTTGCGTTTATTTAAAGTGCGATTGAAAGATTATCTTATTTCGTCTTGAGTATATTTAAATTTATATCTATAACTGTTTATGCTACCATTGTTTGCCGTCTTTTCACGTTAATTTTATTTTTTATTATTATCTGATTGGCGCAGTATAGCCCAGATGCTCTTGCGCCATAAAACACCTAAACAAACATAAACATATTATTATCTGGGTTGTAGTAACTTGTGTATAATTAAATTGCTTTTGTCCCCCATCTCGTCCTTCGTATCAGTGGCGACTTTTCACGGGAAGGACGGGAAGTGCCACTTCCCCAACATTTTTCATCGAATTCATTTCTCATATTAGTCTTCTTTTTTAGTATTTCATATGCGTACATTTCGATATTTTTACGTAAAATTCATTTTCTTATTATTATTATTTTATTTTTACGATTTATAAATTGCTAAAATAATTGCAAATATAAAAAAAAAATTATTTCGCAGTGATCGTTATTCAGTACACGGGAAATATCTAACAATATTTACGACTGTAGATGGCGGTAGCTAGGCAGGGAAGTTTTTGGGCTAAAACTATCCCCACATATTCCGTAATCAAGGTGGTTGCCATGACAACACTGCTAACTAACACCATTAGAAGCCGAAAAGTATTTGGACTCTCGGCCCGAAGACAGAAAAAGTCTAGAAACATGATTCCCGGATCCTCTATAGGGTTGCCGGTTGAAACCAAAAAGTAGCTATCCCTCGCTTCCCGTTGCGAGCAGCGAACACAAACTAACAGAGAGAGCTTTAGCGCCAAAAAGTCTAGCCAGTCGCATCGAAACTGCCGAATATATATGAAATGGTGCAGTACTTTTGTTAACCATTTTGAGCGAAGATTGCCTTTTTCAAATGAAATGAATCCAATTAATGATATTGTATGTAATTTATTGGAAGCTCCGTTTAGCCGGTGGAAAGATGACGACAAAAGGGACGTATTACGTCAAGCACTTCCAACGGATTTATTGACGACCATTGCTAAAAAAATAAATTAAGAGGAGGGGTAAGTCGCACAATACTAGTTTTAAAGAGTGTTGGTTTACTCAGTATAAAACCTTAAAAAGATTATTCTGCTGGCAGTGCTTGCTTTTTAGTAATAAGCATTATGTTTGGACGGATTCACTGACTAAACATAACACGAGCACTTCATGAGCACGATGAGTGTGCTGAACATCTGAACCGGGAATTAATGCTAAAAAGTTTTTAAAAAAATCAGAACATGATTGCCGATGCCCTGATGGAGAATGCTAGGCTTTTTAAAGTGCAATTCAATACAAACGTTTGTTTGAATAGGTTGTTTCTACAAACAGTGATTGATGCAGTAATATATTTGAACAAACAAGAAATGGCATTCAGTGGACATGATGAAAGCAGCGACTCCATAAATCGTGGAAATTTCAAGGAATTACTAAGATTGTTGATCTTAAAAAGTCCTTTAGAAATTCAAAATCATTACAAAAAGATTAAAAACGTCTTCACTGGTGACTCCAAAACTATTCAAAATGAAATGATTGAATGTATTTCCGATTATTTAAACGATCACGTCAAAGACGAAATGAATGAGGCTATTTTTTTTTCTATTCAAGTGGACGACACCACTGACATAAATCAAACTTCCCAGCGCTCCTTAATATTAAGATCTGTAAATTGTGAAGGCATACTAGTTGAGCGATTTTTGGGTTTCCATGATGTGAGCGAAGACAGGACGTCAGAAATGTTGCACAAAATACTGGACCAAATTTTGGATCCTTTTGATTACCACCACAAATTAATAGGACAGCGTTATGATAGGGGATAGTGTAAAGTCTGGATACTTGAATGGACTCCAGAAAAAAGTCAAAGATGAAGCTCCTCAAGCCATTTTTGTCCATTGTCTGGCACATCGCTTCAATTTTGTTTTGCAGCAAAGTTTTTCTAACATTTCTAAGTGTCAAATATTTTTTGCAAGCCTCACTCAGTGGCATTTCTTCGCTTCTTCATCACTCGGTGAAGCGATCTTATGTTCTTACATCAAATTCCGAAAGACGCATACCAACCATAACACAAACTCGATGGTCCTCCAATTCGAAATTAGTAAATGTGACAGTCGAAGACTGTGATAAATTAAAATAAATATTCGGATTTAAGACAAACAGTGAACACCCAAACAAAATGCAAAGGGATTTTTGAAAGATATAAACGATTTTGAATTTACGTTTTTTGTCAGTAATATTCAATGAAATTTTTGGACTTACTGATATATTATTCGAAATTCTTTAAAAAAATCACTTAATTTAAACTATTGAGTATCTCAAATAAAATACACTCATGAGCTATTAAGCCGTAAAAGGGACAATGCTGTTTAAAAACACTGTTTGGAAACGCGCAGGAATATTCCAATCTAAAGGAGAATATGCCGTTCTTTTACTGGAAACAATTTCTCAAAATTATAAACAGCAATATTTTGAAATTTTAGACCACATGCTTACGGCAATAAACACAAGATTTCAAGATTGTGAAAAACTGCAATTTGTCTTGCCGATACAACGAAATTTGAACAATTTAATTTCCATTTTCCATCCCAAGTACTTGAAAATCTGCAAGAGTTATACAGCGATGTGTTTAAAAAAACCCAACTCCTTAAAAATGAACTATGTCTTGTATATGCCCTTGTAAAATTCAGGAATATATCTATGCAAGAAGTTCTTCGAATGCTTTATGATAAAAAAATTTTCACAGAGGCTTATAATTCGTTTTCTCTCGTCTTAACAATTCCATCTACAAGTGTACCAGCGGAAATGAGTTTTTCTTGCCTTAAAAGAATAAAAACTTACTCAAGAAATACTATTTCGCAAGAGAGACTTTATTCTTTAATGAATATTTCTATTCAAAAATACGTATTACTGACGCTTATTAAGAAACAACCCTTTTACGATGATGCATAAGACAGATTTGCAGTATTAAAGGACAGAAGAATTAATTTAATTTACAGAAAATAGCTAAATCCTCATTAAATAATTTTTGAAACTGCTATCTCAAGGATGTACCGTGAGTATGTCGATTCCGGTAAAACCATCCCCGCCAGGACCAACTACTATGGACAACTGTTTGTGGATGAGCGGAGTCGTCGTCGGCTACCTCCCATTGTCACAGCGGATAGACTTGCCACAATGCAAAATACCACTCAGCAATTTAACGCTGGTGCACAACAACGTGTAAGCAGCCACACCATCCAGAACCATCTCCTCGCTATGGGGTACAGAAGCCATCGTCCCACGAGGGTTCCTTTGTCGACTGCACATCAGCAGACGCAAAGATTAGCATGGGCACGGGAACATTGCCACTAGGTCCTAGAAATGTGGAAAAAAAGTTGCCTAGACTAATGAGCCAGGAATCACGTTGGTACATGCCGATGGCAAGGTACGAGTACGGCGCAGACCACATGGAGCGATGGATTCTTCTTGCCACAACAGCTTATGGAAGTGGCATTTTCGTTTGGTTACTGCCAACATGGAGTGAAATGGGGCTACTACTGCTACGTATGGCATCGTCCCTCACAAGTAAATGTTACCCGTAATGGATATCCTTGACAGCCATGTGTTCCTGTTTGTTCGTCTTTAACATCCCACTGGAGACCACCTCCTCCAAAAAGACAATACACCGTGCCATCGCTCCCAAATTGTATCCGAATGGTTGGATAAACACTTCACAGGCGTAAACTTGCTTCCCTGACTTCGATCTCGTCAAACACATCTTGGATACCATCAAGAGAGATGGTGAAGTCTCTGACCGCCTCCATCAAATATATATTCGTGATCTTCAAGGGTCGTCAATCCGTATGGCTTCCCAACACTTCCAATGTCTTGTCTCGTCCATGCCGAGATGAATCGCCGCCGTCATCAGGGCGAAAGGTGTTGCCACATGATATTAGACAGGAATCTCTAATTTAATTGCTCTTCAGTGTACATTGTAGCACTTCTGAAAGCACGTTCTAGAGAAAACACATAAAACGGCACCATGAATAACCAAAGTAAATCTGTATGTTCTAAACTTGTGAGAGTAAATCACGGCATTTATTATAATTATAACTTATATATTATAATGTAAAGGCCAGAACGTGAGTTTGTAGAATCGGCTTTAGTCTTCGGAAGGAAGTCTCGTTCGCAATAATTTTATATTTTGCATTATAATAGGCTATAATAGAGTTTTATTTTATTTTGATAATTTTTTAGACAAAAAAATCTTTGACAAAAAATATATTTTTGCTCTGTCATAAGATAATTAATTTTAAAGCATTTAAAATAAAAGCTGGTATTAAAAAAATCATGTTTTGTACTTCTATAACTTTCCACTTTTGCTTTTCTTCTCGCATTTTTCTCTATTGTTTTTAACAAAATTAAATTTGTTACACGAAACGCTTCCAAAGCGTATTACGTTTCTTTGACAAATAGTGAGAATACCTTTCAAAAAAATTTCGAAGACGGGAAACTTTTCACTGTAAAAATAATTAGAAATTATAAATTGGTAATAGAGAGAGCTCTAGAAATATATTTTCACCTTCGTAGGGTACCACCTGTACCTTTTATTTACTACGGCCTCCAATTATTTACAGCCCATTATTTTATGGCCGCTAAATTCTAACCAGATAGTAATGCGCACGAGCTGCTCTATGTAGTCATGAGCCATTAATAAATTTCTACCCTAATCTACTAATTACCAAAATGTTATTTGTCCCAAATTAAGACTTTTTTTGCGTATTTGAACACCATTTTTATTTTTAAGCATTGAAGGTTGAATTCAAGGTTTGAAACATTAGAAACGTGAATTTAAAAAAAAAGTGAATGTGTTGTAGCACAATCAAATAGTAAAACATTATTTGGTTTTTATTATATTAAGGTGGTTGAATTTATAAATCCTGTCACAAATATATCATAAGGATATTAAAGTACGCTAAGATAGGAAACAGGAAAAATGAGGTACAGCCCGAGAGTTGAATTTTAAGTACAGTATATTTGGGTTGGCGGGAGTTGGCGGCATTGTCATACTATACATCAGCAGTAAAATGGCGACCTAAGGGCCAACTGTGGTACGCCAGGTTGTTTCGAACAGCCCGTAGCCAGATCTACAAAGCAAAATTATTTTTTGCTATTAGTTTTGACCATAAGCTTCCTGATACATGTAAATTTTTTTATAGTTTTTCTGATAAAGTACAACACCAAAATACAATCTATACTAACGCTAAATATCTTAGATTGAGTAAATTTAACAGAATTACACTTATGGTCGGAAACCCGGACATGTGTAAATGCACTTTTTCTATTTTGCAGTCAGTGAAATCTATCTCTCGTGGCAAAGAAACGGGTTACAGTCTTCAGAATCTAATTAAAATAACAAAATTGTTTAAAATAGACTTCTGTGAACGTATTCTTAACATGAATATTGGCCTCAATACAATATTGGTTTTAATACCATCCATATTGTATTAAAACCGGTGTCCAAATAATATTCTGAATTGCTCATGTCTGTAATCTTGAATATGGACTCATTTTTCATCCTGTACAGAAGTTTATAAAGACAATTTGAAATAACTCTAATTAATATCACGAAATATATATAAACCGAGTTTATTATTCCGCAGGGCATGTTCTTAAATATTGGCCGAACAAAATATATTGTGGGGCCTCCCACATCATACATTGACTCACGTAGGGGCAGCAATTGACCATCAGTGATATAGATATATTATTGCCCCGCTTTTCAGCGCTTCACTTACATTTAATAATTCTCAATTACATTGTTAGATGCTTATTCCACTCTTTCGTCGTTTACAGGGTTGGCGCATTCACACATACGGTGTTGTCCTATTTGCGTACATCCCAAATGCGTACAAGATGAGAAAATGAGCTCATAGTTATAGTTTCTACCATTTAGCGGCACACAAATATAATCCTTTATTTTTATACTGTATTTTTGTATGAATGAAAATTTTCACAATTATTTTTGATCACAGTTTTATCTAGGCTTAAGACTGGCAGCTTATTGCTATTTAAAATTTACATAGATAGTACAGTCGATCCTGGTTAAGACGAATTACTTTTAATACGAACCGTTTTCTGAAGTTCCGTCAGATTGTATAGCATACTACCCTTTCCGGATAAGACGAATTACTGTTAATATGAACAGATTTTCTGTTCCCCTTGGTGTTCGTCTTAACGAGGTTCGACTGTATACAGTATATTATACATTTATAAGGAAAAATTACAAAATAAATAAATGAATCAATTTTGTTACAAATTGCTAAAAGGAACGCCGAATATGTCAGACCTTACTGTAAGCTATACACACATTAAGCTAAAAGTTAAGAAAGATTTCCCGCATTTTTTAAATTTTAACGTTTAAAAAATATCAAAAACCATTCTGAATCATAATTATGTTATGTAGCAGATGCTTTGCTTGTTTTTTTTAAATAGGAATTCAAATAAACACTTGAAATAAAGACACATTTCACTCAATAAAACATGCGCTAAATCGTCACGCTCTCATTCTCTAAATTAGATTTACTTCATCCCATTGTGCTTTTCTCCCCCACCCTTTGTGCACAAGTGGGACAGTTTTTGACTTGTACGCATCTGGGATGTACGCAAATGAGCTATAATCACACACACACGTATACGTTTGTGTGTAGCAGATCTATTATACACTTAATACATGAAATTATAAGCATTTTGCAAGGATTTTATATACATTTGCAGGCAGAGGCGTAGCAATTTGAAATTCTGGGAGTGATCAAGGAGAAAAGATAAGTTTAAAAAACGACCATATCTTTCGACGTTTACGAGAAAAATGTGCTATGATATTCAATGGGAGAAGCTTGGGATCTCTCATCCCCCTATTCCTACGCCGTTGTTTACAAGCAAAAATATATATTTCACTTTTCGATAGGGATTGATGTTCTAACCTAGTGTATGAAAGAGGCCCATACTGTGATAAGCAAATATATGTTATTAGCATTCGGCTAAAAATTTCCATCGAATTAGTTATTTCTTGCTAGCTTAGACAAATACTATATAAAATGTATAGTTATTATTTATTTTACTACACAATACCACTGCGTCTTAAATTTGCAAAAATATCTCGTTTTTTATTGTTTAGTTAAAGAAATTCGGTTTTCAAAACCCTTAAATCCTCTTTCATTAGCCATTTTATTTTAAAATTTGCGTAAATAATTAATTCCTGAACTAAAAAATTTTATGCAAAACAATTATATATGAACAATAGCCAAATTTACTCTCCTCAATTTAGGCTGCAAAACTTAAGACTCAAAAAAAAAAAAAAAAGGCATTTCGCCACGACTTAAACAGATTTGAAAGTCACAAAAGCTTGTGTTCAAATCACTGTATCTTTAATTTGAACTTCAAATAAAGGTTTTGCTTATTTACCAAAAAGTTAAAAAAACAAACAAACATGGCCTTAAGCCAATTTAATCGCATAAATTTAATTAAATATTTTAACGCAAAAAAAGTTGAAATCAGAACATTAATTCATGTAGAATGCAGTCCATGCATTTTAAGCATCAGGCTTCCGTTTCTCACTGTTGTCCAATTGTTGTAACGGCCGTTTAATTATTTCAATTAGCTGCGGTGCCGTTAATTTGCACACGCAAGCTTATCTTATTATTATTACTACAAAGGTTCCTTATTATATCAAGAAGTTGCTTAAAATTATGGCTTCTAAAATTAACAAATATGGGAATAGACACGAGTAACTATAATTAATAACTACTCAGAACAAAGATTACCCTGTTCTGGTTTTGCGTATTTGAGCTTTCGCAATTTCGAATACGTTGTAGTATTGCCATTTCCCTTTGAAAGAACTATATTCTAAAGTTTAATAAAAGCTTAAGCAATTCCCGAGGAAAAACGTTCCAACAATCATTCTTTGAATCTTTGAAAAAGAGGGATGGTTTTTCCAGGATACAGTAGCACTTCTAGATTCCTTATTCGATTTTAAAAGAAAGAACGTCTAAAACACGCATCTTTAGTAGTTGGATATAGTTACTGTTTAATCTTTTAAATAAATAAATATATATATAAAGGAAGGGAGAGAAAGAGAGAAAGTAAAAAATAAAGCTAATAGTAAGCTAGAACCAGAAAAAAATTCCAAAATAGTTTGGGAGGTGAATATTGTTTGGCCAAAGGATGTAGCTTCTTCAATTCTTACCTGCTGGGTTCAATCTTCAAAGCGTCTGTGGAGTGATGGATCAGCACACAATCTCGGTCTTTTTTAGACAGTTTGGAATATCTGGGAATACACCGATTTTTCATAATTTAAGGCTGGCATTGTGGTATTTTGTCTATTCTGTAGCACAGCATTTCTGCATTCTCTAGCATTCTGTAACTGAAATAATATTTTCTTGTCACAGAATAGCCTACAAGGAAAAGATATTGTCCATTCTATTCTTAGCCAAATGATTTCTTTCTTCCAGGAATAGGATAACACCGAATATGAGTAAAAAAAACCGATGATTTACATGGTTCTGCTTGCCATTTTGGTCAGCTGGGTATCTTGTTCAAGTGTCAAAGTTTTATCCTTTATTTATGTCCTCGTTTCTTTTGTTTCAAGACAGCAGCGAAAAATTTCGTTGGCTGTGGAAAAATATTTTTAGATTGGCAATGAATATAATTTTTTTTTCTTGGTTAGAAGAAAGCGACCGAGAAATTGATCCTTCCATTCGTAACAGATGTTACGAATCAAAGGATTCTAGTGCCCAAGAATATCAGTTTCAATATGTTTTTCCTCCAAAAACAAAAAGCTCTAGTTTGAGCTAATTAATACGTGGGTGGCAAAAATTATTGTATAATAAATTCCCCCACGAAAAACTCACAAAAATCTCGCCCCGGAGGCTTTTCTGTGTTGACCATTATTTGGCAATTGTGTTATCCCTGTGAAGGGTAATAATATCTTACATCTTTACATACGGAGAAAAATGCGTTTGTTCTTGTCCTCATTCGTCTAGTAGGTCAAGACACCAAGGGCTCAATGCGTTGACCCTGGTTCGAATCCAGGATGAGGACGGCGCCTCTTTTTCTCCAAAAACAATAAAGCTCTAGTTTGAGCTACATATACGTGGGTGGCAAAAATTATTGTATAATTCAATACTTTCGGCAATAGTTGTTTTACGAAATTTGGCATTTAATTTTTTTACAAACTAGCTTCTCACGATAAAACTTCATCTCATATTTTTTGCTACACTTGTTAAAATATGTAGCCATAAAACCATTGATTTGCCTTAGGGAAAGGGCTTAGGGTAACTTAGCCCCTAGACCTAGAGTAGCTACACCAATGCATAAAGCCCTCCCCACATTCGAATGCTTGCAGCAACGAATGCAAACATTCAATTAGTTCCCCAAATATTTCTGTATGTATAATGCAAATTTAGTCATAGATGTCATAAGGGTTAAGTTTGTTTACATCAAGGTAAGAGTTCGTAAACAAATTTCGTCGTTTTTTTATTACGTTGGTCATTCAAAAAGTAATATTAGATTGACTTTAACTTATTTTAATTTCATACCTTCTTATGGCAAGTTTAAAGTTATTTCTCTACATAGCCGCTACCATTATTTTGGAATTTCTCATGTTGTGAGACGAGTTTTGTTATAACCTATTCGTGGATCACCACCACCAACCCATCGAACTATCCCTTGGACACATTTTTCATCATATTTCATGGCTTTCAAGATATCTTCAGCGATCTTGTACAATTTGTTTTGTAGCCAATAGCTAATCGATAACGATTTAATAGAGAAGTAAACGAGAAATTTCCGAACATCCTGATCATTGAATGTTATTCAAGTGTATGACAGACGACTGGCAATAGGGGAAAAAAGACATTAAACTTTTTTCCAACCACATACGAATTTAAATGACGGCATGTCAATTCCAATGTTTGGCGATCACTAAGCTTTTTCTTGATTGTAGTATTTAAAATATTGTTGGTGATTGAATAATATCTCCAGATTCGTTTAACTACGTTTTTGCTCATAATAATTATATTTACAGCATTGCCCTTATCTGAAGAGGTGAAATTTTGGAATGAACCCGCGGACCGTGTTTTGTATCGATTTAAATAAAACTTTCTAATCGAAGTATCGCCATGCAATTTAACATATATTTTCCCTAGATACTCTCTTTCAAACAAAAATAAAGTTTGTTTTATTCTACAAAATATAACAGCAACACAAAGAAGATTTATTTCATAGTCTCTATATTTCTTGTTTTTATATGGAAGTTTATGGTAAAATAAACACTCTCAGCAGTGTGAAAGACAGCATTAACTCGGTTACAGCAATTTCCGAATAAAAACATCATTCGCTTCTGACCGCTTTTATACGGTAGTAAGTTTAAACTAGCTGGCTTTTACTGCCATAAGCGTTTTAAATGTAAACTCTTCTGCAGTAGAATATACCCTTTTTGCAGTTTTATACAAAAAAAAATTATTTTTAGGCGGGGTTGTTTTTTTTTTTTTGTTTTTTTTTTACGATTCGTGTTCAAATGCTTCAAAGAATAGGGCTATGGTATTTTCTTACTGTCAGTAATAAACATCGTTTACATATTGTGTTTGTACTTATCAATTAATACCTTGCTAGGATCTAGATTCCGACCCACCTCCTGTAGACCTCGGATTCCCTGCCATTTTAAAGCTGTTACATAATTGAAAAGTTGTAAAATTTAAACACTTGAAATGAGAATTTAAAATTCAAACTATTCACTATACAAAACACACATTGAATAATTTTTTAAGGGAAAACAAGCTTTTAACTTGGATATGGTGTGTGTGTATAATCCTAATCACCTTTTAAAAGACATTTACTTCCAGTTTTTATTCAAAAATTCTTTTCGACAGCCCTGATAAAAGAAACATTGTGCAAATCTAAATATGATTTCGCATTTTCAAAAAATCGTTCTACCAAATTTTATAAAAAAGTAAACTTTAGTTTAAAATTTTTTTGCGCAAAAGCAATAAAATACGATTTCCAGAGATTTTTTGCGCTTTAAATCTCAACTACAAAAATGTAGCACGTCTCATTTTTTACGGGATTTAGTACCATTTCTTTCCCTAGCTCAAAAACTTTACTAAAAACTGCGATATTTGAGATTTTTAGGGATTCCGATTTTCCACTAGCACATTTTTGTGACCTCTGGTTATAATCGACTGGCAAAAAAAGAAGTTATCAGAAATCGATAAGGCATAAAAATGTAAATTCGAAAAAGCAGCGACTTTCACAACTTTCTCGCTGTTTTGCTTCTGTCGATATATTCAAAAATGGCTAAGAAAAGCAACGTCTAAACAACAAATACTTTGTCTAATTAAGGCATGCTTCGTTCCACGTTGATCAACTGTTTCCTTGATATCTAAAATATGCAAAATATACTAAAATTCCAACCACTCGGATCATTCAATTAACCGAAGCTTGCTTCTTCACATATGTTCGTATATATCAAGACAATTTCATGTTTTTATCAAGTATTTGAAGCTTATAGGAAGATATATGAAGATTATCAAAAATAAAATGAATTGATAAGATCCCTAACCAAGAAATTCTTAACTAATCCATTTTGCTTTTTTTTTTTTGCTTTGGTTTTACGGCTCAAAGACTACAGTGGTCATGCTGCGCCGGGACCTACTGTTTTCCGAGGAATCCGAACCTCTTAAGGCCTAGGGAACCAAACCCCGGACTACAGTGAGCAGTGCGATCTTTATGAGATCTCTGAGTAAGCGTTCTTTTTGCACTGCTGGGAGTCGAACCCGGATTAGCGGCGCACTAGGAGAACGCGTTACCACACTGCGCCACCGCAGGGCACTAATCCATTTTAAAAAAGTTGTCATCAATACGATATCAATATATTTATTAATGAATACAAGATTGATTAAAAGTAATTAAGGAAAGACTTTGAATATTATCCTGCAAGTCACACTTCGTACGAGTATTATATAGTATACATAGTCGCTTAACCTCCATTCGAGCACCATTTTAAACCTAATGGTAAGATAGGAACACTACATCCAAGGCTGCTTGCCTTTCAATCGTATCTATACAAAAATAAAATCTTTCTATGCATAAATATCTACAGAAACATATATGCTGTTAAGCATATCTCGCGAATTCTAGTCAGTAATTTCTCATTCAATGATACTTGTCTCTTCTGATATGAACAACATGCCATTGCGCATGTTAATAGTTATGCATGATAAAGAGGTACAAAGACACTACTAATACTAAGATATTACCATAACAATACCAACCTTTAAGCAAGTACAACGACTATGCATTCCATTACAACAATGGCTAAACGACACTGAACGAAATAGCACTCAAAGAAGTTTTTGCAATCTATACAAGAAAATATTGGAATACACTGCCAACACACAATAGCATACCACCCAGTAAAGACAGATGAAGAACGTAGAGACACGTTTAGTTCTTCCTCCTAAGTAAAGGGAATCTCCTCGTCGGCACAACCGATGAGGTAAGCTCTTACGTAATTTGAATTGGCATCTGTTCTTTTGAATATTATATTTCTCAATTCCATGATGAGTTCCTCAAGCAGTGCAATACAACAATCTTTGCCAATCGATTGTCCAGTAACAAGCCATGGAGCCAGTGTGAGTCTCCTCAACAATTTGGACAATCCTCAAATATTAAAATCTTAGGAGTTGCTTTTAGACAGTTGCCCTAGGATCCAACTGAATATTTGATTATATGTCTTATAACTGTTACGTAGGATAAAGTTCTCATATTCATCTTGCCTTTACCGCAGACTAGTCTGTAAAGAGATTCAGTTGCTTTTTCAGTTTGTTAGCACGTTGTGGTCACGTAGTGAAAGGTGAAGAATACAAATTACCTCGGTTGTCACTAGAGAGAAATGTCCTGAAGATGAGACCTAGAGGCAAAAACAAAATGGGTGGATGGTTTTAAGACTTAGATTGGTCTAA
Organism: Dysdera silvatica; assembly: GCA_006491805.2. Lineage (NCBI taxonomy): Eukaryota > Metazoa > Arthropoda > Arachnida > Araneae > Dysderidae > Dysdera > Dysdera silvatica. The sequence continues at coordinate 197,135,107 of QLNU02015360.1, forward strand.
GCACAGAAGGAATTATTGATGTAAGTAAAGATAGAGAACGGTATATCATGTTGACCGCCAATCTCCGAATCAGAAAAAAGGGCACTCGATAAAGAAGCCCAAATATTTACAAAGTATGATTATAATTACAGTAATAAATACTTCGTCCATTTATTCCTCCTCCCTTTTATGTCAATGTTTAAAACATTTTACACCAGTCTATTACAACCAATTCTTTGGATTTGAGCAGGAGCAAACTGACTCCACTTTAGTCTACCGTACTGGACCACTTTTCTTTCGATTTGGCCCGCTGCGCAATTTATTTTCGATATAGCGCAGAGGAAAATTTATTTTCGATATAACGTACTAGGCAATCTATTTTCGATATAACGCACTAGGCAATCTATTTTCGACATGGCCCACTGGGCAAGTTATTTTTTAGATGGCCCACTAAACAAGTTATTTTTGAAATGATCCGTCCAGAAATCGCTGGTTAAGAGGTTGGCCCAATCCGCCCAGCAGCAATTAGTTTTGATATCCGGAATTCTACTGCATATGTCAACCTAATTTTAGTGGAAATTGGATAGATAAGAAAAGAACTGGTATATAAATTTTGGAGGATATGATTTTGTTTCAAATTGTACATTAACCAAATTGCAGCTTGTTTACTGAATTGTAAATTATCGAGCAATTTACGAAAAATTTATCCAGTCCGATAATTTACTACTACTTTACTACGACTACTTTACAACGCTATTCCAATTTTTTAAGCAAACCAGCTTGATTAGAAAATTAAACTTTGATGCAATAATTATAGCTCTGTTTTCTAAAGTAAATTACATTTCAATAAGTACGCTGCACATTTTTTAAATAAATTACGCTTTTATTAATTAAATCTTACTCTTTCAGTAAAGAAATCTCATTTAAAATTGAAATATATGTTCATTCATTTGTTTTACATTTTGTGCCTGAAAATTATTTAGAAAGTAACGGAAAGTAGACTATCCAAAAAAAAATCTAATTCAATTACAAACAACCGGATGACATCCAAATTTTAGATTCTAGCTCATTTAAAATATTTGTTAAAACATTATTATTATTATTATATTTATTGTGCACTTAATTTATTCAATATTATATTTAGTATAGCTACATTTAATTTTCATAGTTTCGTAAAAAAAATTGCTGCGTACTTTATCCTTTGAAAATTAAAATTATTTTGCAGGAATCAGGTCACTGGCGTACGCAGGAGGGGATTGTAACCCCCATTGCAATGAAATGCATGTGAAAACTATTTTTAAAGTAATTACCTTTTAAAAATAATATCGATGATAGATTTATAGGATTTGAAGACTATAACGAAGAAAGGCAAAACTTATAAGAATAACTTGTTTCAAAATCGTCCAGTTTTTCATATTTCTAGTTTATATTTTACGTAATCTTGTTGTGCTTTATTACCTTTAGTATGTTATTTCCTAGAGTATTATGTGGATTTTAAAATTCTGTGTTGAAAAAACCGTTCTATCGGTGGTGTATCTATTTCAGTCTCTTGCTCTATCATGATGTTATTGCTTTTGATTCCGTATGCAAATGTGTTTTTCTTCCGGTGACAAGAAAAAGTTGTTGACATTTTTGGGTCCACCTGAAAATTCAAACAACAATTGGAATCCGCTTTTTATGCTTAAATTTCGAAATGTTATTTATTTATTCAACCTTATTCGTAGGTTCCGTGGACCCTCTTCTTGAACAATAAATGCATAATATTTTTTCAGCAAATCTCCTGGGTTTACTCTATGATTTTCAACTTGCATTTATGTTTCAGTAAGGTAGTGAAAACTGAATATCGCGTGAATTTCTAAAACCTTACTCTAATGCCCATGTCCTTCAGTAAAATCACGTGAAGCGCGATTATTTACCAAAGACACATTTATTCCCCTTTTCCTATCTCTGCCAAAATCTGCTGTTGGCGTTAGTGATCTGCGAAAGAAGAAATTTCTTCCAGCACCTTTACAAAATTTTTTGCCCAAGATCCTTTATGAAGAGACTCCATGGAAGATTTAAGATAAATGTTATTTCAGAGAAAAGAATTTTATAACCGAATTTCCGAAAAATCGAGCCCCTCTGCTTGTTCGCGTTTTTTCGTTTGCTTTCTTTTTTGGTTGGGCTACGTCAAGTCCCCGAACGAGGAAAGCGATGCTAATGTCTGTATATGTAAACATCTGCGCCGCATATTCTTCTGTTCTATTGATTCTGTGCTTTTTAAAGAAGTGCACCAGGATTAAAAATGCACCAATATAGAAAGCGTTCCAAAAATATCGGCTTAAATCTACACCTTTTTTTTAAGGTGCTTTTTTTGTCACTTAATCACTGTCAACCTAACAAATTTCTGACCAATGAAATTTGAAATACTGATGGTTTCGCTAAAAAGTAGGGATCGACCGATGATAAAATTTGGCCGACAGACGGATGCCGATTTCTTACCGATTGTTCAATATCATACCATCGCCGATGCCGGTTAAAAAGCCAATTTCTTTTTATATTCCTGGGCCCTTAACAAAGGCCAAGTAGTATTGTATAAATAAATAAATCGGCCGATTGCCGATTGTTTCAATTATTATTAATTAGTAAAATTTTTAAAGATTACATTATGATATGAACATCAATATTTATGAAGGATGTTTTCTTGTAATTAACTTTTTTTTCACATATTCACTGGATTTCCGCTTTAGACTATTTTTTCTTCTCGATTTCTCTCTATCCTGTAACACAAAACTTCTCAGTTCAGGCTTTTGCATAGGTATAGCAAAGAAAAAAAAATCGCGCTTAGTATGCTATACAGGATTTAAAATTCAATGGAAATACAACAACCCAAAGTCCACAATCACATTCAATGGACAGATGAAATAGGCTCAACAGCTACTACGAAATTAAAGGCAGCGCACCCCCTTAACGTACCGTAAACTTCAAACAGAAACTGAAACGGGAAATTCTCTTCAGAGTACTCTAGAAACGCATTCAAAATTCAACTTCATCACACGTAAGTAGTGGAGAATCTAGACAAAAAAAAATAGGGGGGCATAAATTCTTGCCTGTGGGCACGGGCGCCTTAGCTGGGATCGTGCACGTAGGCAGGATAATAAAATCCGATTATATTTGGGCGCCATGCCCCCCCCAGGCCCTACCCTAATTTCAACTAACTTTTATATTTTTGGTACAATTATATTTTTGGGTAGAACCGACTTTATTGTTGACTGCGCTTAACAAACCCTCCATGCTTCAACCTAATTATATTTTTAAAATAGGCGCTAGTACGTCATGTTTGCGCTTATTCTTACAAAATATCATTTGCAAGGTTTATCAATTTTACCTACACACTCTGACGTTATGAAATATTATTTGTGGGTGAAAATCGATCTGTTATAGAAATTTAACAACGAAGATCCCGTCATCTGTGAAATGTATGAAATAGTTGCACAAGACATTGAAACGATTTGAACCAAGGCATCGATCCTAACAGTATCTCATCAACAGGTAAATTGTATTTTCATTTAGAAAGTGTCTAAAAACGCAAACAGTTGAAGCTTTTATAATTAATGAGATTCTGAACAGAAGTGGTATACTGAGAACCAAAAAAGCGATCGTAATTTTTTAGAATTTGAAAATATCAATATATTTATGATGCGTCACATGTGTAATTCCATGGTGCTAAAGGCATACATATCAGACTTGCTTGTTTGATAATTATGTACAAAATACGTAAATATATTACGTATCAGTTTGTATTTTATTTACTGCAAGTGAGCTATTTATTGAAGACTTATACACTATGGCAAGTATAAGAGTATAAAAATGCCCAAAATCAAGAAACAACGAAGACAAGATTAAAGCGTTTCTTGCAGCAAATGAACAAAAACTTTTCAATGTATCAGTTTGCAAATGTTATGATTATTATAAATGTAAAATTAAAGTCCTAATTAGTGAACGCACCTTTATAATGAATTGAAGGAAGAAAAGAAATAAGATTATGGAAATACATTGGATGTGGAAGCAAGTAAAAGATTAGAACAAAAATTTCAGAGAAGAAAAAAGCAAGCTGGTAGAAAGAAAAAAAAGACCAAAGTAGAACTGAACAAAAGGACAGTAGTTTCTGAAGGAGTCTACTTCTGAAGAGGAAAAGTCTGAAGTCTACATTCTGGAGAAGCCATCTACTTCAAAACTGACCAGATGCGAATTCGCTTACCTAATCTAGTTTTTGCGTGTGAAAGAGCCTGTGTATCTAATAGGGCAGCGGCTATTACTGCTTCTGCAGTACTTCATGACATCGGCGTTGTAAATCTAGATAACCAAACGCAGATTATAGATAGGATTAAATTGAGAAGGGAACGAAAGGGAATACGAGATACTTCACATAACACTTCGTTACCACCAGAACCTTCAAATATCTATTTTGACGGTAAAAAAGACAGTATTATAGTTCAAGAGAAGAAGGGACAGCATCTCCATAGACAAATTATGAAGGAAGAACACGTAGTTACCTTAGAAGTACCCGATTCATTATATATAGGCCACATTACACCAGACAGCGGTTCCGCCATAAATATTAAAAAAGTATCGTGAATTTTCTCAAAACAACTAATATGAACTTACCTAAACTGAATAAGACACAAAAAACAACGTTTTAGAAGCGTATTTATGTCAAGATTGAGTTCAAGCTACGCGTTTCGGGCGATAAAAGTTCGCCCTTCTTCGGGAGTGAACACCGTGGAATATCGTCAACAAACGAGCTTGATTAGCGGATGTAACCAGAGTTGAGTTATTAAGTGAAATGTTGACTACCAAAAGTAGGAAATGATGTAATACGTGTTTTTGTGGTGCGGCCACTCCTCCCAGAAATTACCAAATTGTGGGAAAGTTGGCTGTCTGTTAGTAGAGATGGCAATTATGACGGGACTATGGATTAATATCAGAAGGAGTTAGGTGGAGTACATTTCGCCAAGCTGAGCTGAAGGAAGGAGTTGAGCTGTGGTTATTCACAATGGAATCACGAAACATGTTAATGAAGAAAGCTTCGGCGAAGTCCAGTTCAAGTGGTGAATGAGGTTGGTGGATGATACGAGCATCAAAAAAGTTAAAGCGATGGTTGTGTTCGTGGCTGTGAACAGCAATGGATGATTTGTGCACCTCACCTTTCTCAACGTCTCGGAGATGTTATTTCAACAGATGGATGAGGGCACGTTTTGTCAGTCCTATGTAGGAAAGTCCGAACTGGCAAAAAATTTGATACACGCCCCAGCGTTGGAGTGTGGAAATGTTATCTTTGAGTCTAGAGGGCAAAATCTTGTTAATAGGCGAGAAGGTAACTTTGAATTTGGCTTGCCGAAGGACTTTGGCAATGGCGGAGCTAAGTTTGGGCACGTAAGGGAGTGTTACGAAGCCAATGTAATTATTTGAAGATATTCGACTAAGAGATGTACTGTAAGAACGTTTTGAGAATTTGAAAACGGCAGCATCGATAATGCTGGGACAGTACCCACGGATGCGAGCGATGGTCTTAAGCAAAGAAATTTCATCAGATAAGGAGTCCATTGACGAACAGAACTGTAGAACCCGGAGTTAGATATCTAACTATTTCGATACTTCGGTGTACCGCAAGCCTTTCAGCGTTGCTCTCCCTCCACATAATCTTTCTTTCCATCCGTATCAACAAAACATGTCCGCCTTCTACACCTATGTCTTCCGGGCTCTACAGTTCTGTTCGTCAACGGACTCCTTATCTGATGAAATTTCTTTGCTTAAGACCATCGCTCGCAACCGTGGGTACTGTCCCAGCATTATCGATGCTGCCGTTTTCAAATTCTCCAAACGTTCTTGTAGTACATCTCTTAGCCGAATATCTTCAAATAATTACATTGGCTTCGTAACACTCCCTTATGTGCCAAAACTTAGCTCCGCCATTGCCAAAGTCCTTCGGCAAGCCAAATTCAAAGTTACCTTCTCGCCTATTCACAAGATTTTGCCTTCTAGACTCAAAGATAACATTTCCACACTCCAACGCTGGGGCATGTATCAAATTTTTTGCCAGTGCGGACTTTCCTACATCGGACGGACAAAACGTGCCCTCATGCATCGGTTGAAAGAACATCGCCGATACGTTGAGAAAGGTGAGGTGCACAAATCATCCATTGCTGTTCACAGCCACGAACACAACCATCGCTTTAACTTTTTTGACGCTCGTATCATTCGCCAACCTCATTCACCACTTGAACTGGACTTCGCCGAAGCTTTCTTCATTAACATGTTCCGTGATTCCATTGTGAATGACCACAGCTCAACTCCTTCCTTCAGCTCAGCTTGGCGAAATGTACTCCACCAAATTTCTTCTGATATTAGTCCATAGTCCCGCCATAATTGCCACCTCTACTAACAGACAGCCAACTTTTCCACAATTTGGTAATTCTGGGAGGAGTGGCCGCACTACAAAAACCACGTATTACTTGACTTCCTATTTTTGGAAGTCAACATTTCACTTAATAACTCAACTCTAGTTACATCCGCGAATCAACCTCGTTTGTTGACGATATTCCACGTGTTCACTCCCGAAGAAGGGCGAACTTTTATCGCCCGAAACGCGTAGCTCGAACTCAATCTTGACATAAATACGCTTCTAAAACGTTGTTTTTTGTGTCTTATTTATATTGCGTATTGTTTCGTCGAATATTTCCACGTTACCTAAACTAGTTGCAATTATTTTCGATGGCACAGCTGTTAATACAGAGAAGAAAAATGGAGTGATATCACAGCTAGAGCATTTTGTAGGCCAACCTTTGCATTGGTTTATCTGTTTATATTATGCACTGAAAATCAATCGGAAAAGTTAAAAAATTTTAGCAGATTTCGTTATGAAAGTGTATGCACTTACTTGGTTCGAAGTCAAAACTAGTCCCCGGGTGGAAGATGCTTCGAAATACTTGCTGAGAATGATAAAAGAATCAGATTACTTACCTGAATGCCTAAAAGGGATTGTATGTAAGGTAATTCAGAGAAATGCCTTTTTCGCACATTCCGAAAATATTTTGCTTGCTATGCCACAAGACGAAAAGTAATATATTCGCGAGCTAGCACTAAGGCGCATTATGAAAGCAAGGAAGAACAGCAACTTTCGAAAATACGTATATTTGGAATGCCAAAGTTGAATTTCGATGCTGGAGAATACTTCAATCTAATTAACTGGTCAGATGAATATTTAAGGGAGCCTCCAGTTACTCACCGTTTGAATAACGAACTTATATGGATGATTCAAACTGGCTCTGTTATGGGTATTACCAATTTTTCATTTCACTCGCAAGCAGTCGGGTGACACATAAAATTGGTAACTAAGGACTCAGCGAGTATTTCTGGTGAAAAAGCGAGAGATGGATTTATAAGAAGTCATCTCAACTCTCGTATGATATGCTCCAATTTCAGACAAAAAGGCATTTTTTTTAAATTCGGGGCTTCCACGCCACCTGAAGATGATGCTTAGTAAAACTGAAACGGCCTAGAAAAAGCTTCTTAATTAATAGGCCATCATTCTAACTATAGGCTACCGTAAGAAAAGAAAAAAAAACACTTTACTTTTTTGTATATATTCCATTAAAAGACATTTTTCCGAAGTTGACGACTGTGGCGCCACCTGAAGATAAAGTTTAAACAAGACAATTTTTTTTCAAAAAATGCTTATCTAACCAATAGGCAGTTATTGTAAATATAGGCATTAATAAATAGTTAAAATAAATTTCGCCTTATTTCACTCCACCCTTCTATATTATCCTACAGCCAGGATAGGAGGTATTTACAAACAAAGTGGCACTATCATCTAAGAAAATCAGCTTAGCCCGTATAAGATAAGACATTGTGTCTTAACCACTATTAGTCCAAAAGTCGGTCCACATGCAGTTCACGTAGACTAGTCGCCACCAGAGGGCGTATACAGGGAAATGTCATCTTACATCCATTTCTATATTGGTCTAAAGTACTTTACTGAAAGTAACCACTTAGCAAAACAGTGAGTAGGTGGCACCACTTCCGATGGAAAAATTTAACTCCGTCTTGCTCTGAGTTCCCTTATATACAGCACATTCTGCTGCAATTCACTTCCACGTACTTTTCGTTTATTAGTTTATATGGTGATGTAGTGACTTATATAAACGTTGGTCTTGGGCATTTGGTTCAGGGTTCAGGTTCAAACAGGCATGGATATTAGTACGAATACAGTAGTTTACATGCTTTGTGGAACCCTCAGTTTATTCACAAGTAACCTGAAGGTAAGTTCTAAGACGGGTAATTGAGAATCCATTAACGTATTAAAAATTTTAAGCGTTCTCTTTTAGACTTCTAATTTTAATGAAAAGTATTTATGGTTCGGCCCATAGATATATTAAAGATACAGTGGGCTTTGGTCAATGCGTGTGTGTATACCCTCTTAAAACAGATTCCTCGCCAGTACGGACAAATTATCTTTCCCCGTTTGAAGTGTATGAACATTCAATATTAAAGACATACTGCAGTTCAATATGCACCACTCATCGGATAATGAAGAAAAAGTTTTAAGAAGTTCGTGCAAAAATATCCTTTTCAGGGGAAAATCATACTTCACGCAAGAAGAAAGCATCGAAAAAAACATGAGTTAGTTTAAAGGGGTGTGTGCATCTGTATTTTTAGGAGCAACCTGGCGAATTCCTTTCGATTTTTTTAAAAAAGAAGGAAAGAAGCCCGAAGAAGGAAAATTTCGTTGAAAAAAAGGATGTTGAACAGTTTTGAAACTAGTTAGACTACAGACTTAAGAAAAGACTAGAGAACGATGTTGAAAAAATATCATTATTTCTTACTAACGCAAAATAAGAGTACTGTTGTTTTGGTTTTAAATCGTGAATTACCAATGTGAAGTGAAGAAGTCTATATTTTATTATACGGTACTGAGTGAAAATCAACATGCTTCCATTGCATGTACCTAAGTACTCGTTTCGTTCGAAATGCTTTCTTAGTATTCATTCATAACATTGTAGTTTATTAATTTCTCTATTTACCTTGCAAAACAATACTGCGTTACTGTGCAAGTTATTGAGGAATAGTCTGAAATTTTTACTACTAAAATATGTCCTCTTAATGCGAACTCCCATTTATACGGATAAAAATATACGAGCCTTTATGTCCGCATTAACGAGAGTCCGCCGTATTTTATTATATTGTCTCTAAACAAAATGTAACAGGAAGCTATGATTTTTAATTAGTAGATGCAGTCTTTACAAGTAAATAAATTGAATGCAAGGTAAGGAATTAAAGATAAAGGCATATTGTTATAGAAAAGTAATAATCTTTCCTATCTAGTTTCAATTTTAATTTAAGGCATTTGCTTTTAGTTACATAGTTGCATTGTTGGAGCAACCATTTTTTTCATTTATTTTAACTCAGCCGCTCTAGCAAGTTTACGCAATTGTTTTTTAAGAACACTGAAAAAAAATCTGGTTGTAATAATGAAGTGATCTATTCTATTAAGTGCTTTGTCGAAACGACAATAATAAAAAATGTTTACAATAGCGATACAAAAGCTTCAAAGAGAACTTTGAATACAACATATTGAGCTGAAGGGAATAATAGAACATAAAAACGAACATATTTAAAGCCATTCTGTGATTACTCTTTCAGATGTCATTGTATTCCATTCAAAGCTCATAATTAGCAGGAATTTGAACAAGAATTGAAATGCAAAATATTCAGCCATTTTCTTATATTCTAGAGGTTTCTGGACTTTTCAAAGGTTTTTCTGAAATAAAAGGTAGATGTTTATGGATTTTTAGAAATGAAAATCAAAATAGTCACTCCAAGAGATTTAAAATTTGTGCCAAAGAATTCGCTTCACATTTGTATTCCAAATGAGGCGAATTTTTAAATGTTTTGACAATAAACCTATAATTTAAATGACTTCAAAAAGCTGTAGAGGTATGTGGGCGACGAAATCAAGTAAAATTACAACTACTAGTTCAAAAAAAAAAAGTATATTATTTCTTTACTTCCTTCTCTTCTGTTAAATTATTCCCCTTTTTGCCGTCTGAGCTAAGCAAATAGCTTGATATTGATTATTTAGTGTCCGTGGCAATAACTGCATTTGTTTCGAAAGTGATGACTTCTTCAGTATATTTAAATTACATTATGTTAATATTCCATCATTTTTTTTATTGATGTCACTGCTATATTGCCATTGGTTTGAAATTAAGTTTGAACCAACGAAATGCCCTCTGTTTGAAATAACTTCTTCGAACCCATGCGAAATATCTCAATTATTGAAGGTTTGCGTACTATGCGAGAGAGAGATTTGATGGTGGTACTTCAATGCAGATAATATATATATATATATATGTGTGTGTATATAAAAGACTCCGTCGTGCTGTGAAGATGGATGGGATGTCCAATCTTCTGGCAGAATATGCTTGGGGAAAGGATATGCTCTTGATCGGAATGCTGCAAAAGTTTTTCATAAAAATGTTGCTTCACCCCTTGTAGATTTTTCCTTAAGTTCTGGGAAACTTTCAAATTGAGAAATTGGGGTATTAACATCTCAAAACCTATAATCGAATTATACAAAATTTGTACAAGATGACAGGGGAAACCGAGAAAAGAGTTCGGGAAAATCCCGGGTGCGGGACCGGTCTTGGGAAACCCGAACTGCTCTGAGAAAAAGCCAGAACTAGGAGTATAAATATAGGACATTCTTATTTTCTCAACACTTCGCTTAATAAAGGTAACAGCAGTTCTCGGAACGTTGCAGAATATTTTCTTATACGTAAGACGTTCAAAAAGTTTTAGATATTTGTTGGAAAAACCATCAAGCTCTTAGGCTTTTGGGTCATTGTGTAGCATATAATCTTAAAAGACAATATGTGAAGGCAGCACTTTACAGAGTGACCCCATCATATTCTGTACTGAGAAGAAATAGTGAAGGTCACGCACATTCCTGTGTTCACAATCTTGTTGAACAAAGAAGCTTGGTGTGCTATTATTTTTTATGGTTTTTCAAAAGGGTTAAAAGCAGACCTGCGTTTTCAAAGTTTGTCCTCAACATTTCGAGATGTTCACCTTAACATGCCACCATTTTTACTTGGTACACTCAATTTAAGTGGTCGGGGCGGGGAATCGTTAGAAGCTGACACAAAATGTAAAAGGCCGAGTACATCAACTACAGAATCGAAGGCTGAAAAATTTTAATCTCTCGTATAAGAAGATCCGCAAGTTACATATAAGGAAATTGCGAGGACTCTAAATATAAGTTCCGGGGTCTTGAATTCGCTATTTCATGAAAACTTTTTTCTCAGAAAGTGGTGTTCCCTTTAGATCCACCATCAATTTGCAGAGGATACAATGAAGGCTTATGTGGAATGATGCCATTTTATAAAAAAAAATAATGATGGGACACGCAAAATTATCTGGGATATTGTAACTATTGATGAATTATGGGTTTATTAGTTTGAAGCAGAAATTAAGCGCCAGTCCATGATATTATGCTTCCCAGATCAGCCTTCACCCGCAAAAGTTAGACATGTGAGAAATGCTGGGAAGAGAATGATGATAAATTTCTTCTCCTACTCTGGACATGTTGCGTCAGTAATTCTAGAAAAAAACTACAGCAAGCAAGTATGTTGGTGTGTGTCCTCCACAAGTGCTCCAGCTTTGGCATAAGAAGCGGACAAAGATGATAGGAACTAGAGGAATGATGCTGCATCATGAAAATGCATCATCGCACTTTGCCAAGAGAACAAAGGGTTTCTTAGAACACAAGATAATATTGAACTTTCACCGCACCTGTCCTATTTACCTGACTTCGCTTCTTGTCACTCATCTCTGTTTCCAAATACAAAAAATAAATTGCGTGGAACTTGTTTTTCAAGTCTCGAAGAAGCAGTACAGAGGCTATTATGGACTAACTTGAAAGCCTATAAAGAGAAGAGTGGTGAAAAGGCGGATTGAAAAGCATATAGCATCTGATAGAGGTTATTTTATAAAACTATGAAAGATTGAAACTTCTAGCTTTATAAACTTTTTTGTATCTAAAAACTTTTTGAATCACCCTCGCACGCTGGATTAGTGACAAAATTTTGTGAGTTATGGTAAGCCTTGATCGGTCATTTTATTCTTTTGTTAATATATATATTTAGTCGTTGAGAATTTTCTTAGAGAAGAAAGGGAAGAGGAATTTCCCATCTTTGGAAGTCAATTTGTTAGGTGTCAGCGAAGTTACCCCCTGCTCTGATAAATTTCATTTTTATAGCAGTGACTGCAGCTTTATCGCACTAACTACAATAAATCAACCGCAGCAGCATCATCGAAGCAAATTAAGTTATCTTTAAAGGGATACAGTTCAAACCTTGCACCTCAGGCCATAGTAGCATAGACTTTTCAACAAATTTTGCTTAGTCGAAGCGACAGTGGGGTTTCTTCCTTACATTCCAAGCTCCGATTTACCCCCAAATTAATAAGTATAGCTATAATTAATAAGATATAGTTAATATTTGATTTAATTTGACGACGACACTGCTTAATAATAATCGTTTAAATATACAATTTTCAACTGTGTCAATTTGTTGTCTTCTCAATTATTTTATATAGTTAATAGTTTAATAAAATAAAATAGTTTCATAAAATTATAAAATGAAAATAATTAAAGAACTAATTATATAATAATTTTTGCCACCCACGTATATATAGCTCAAACTAGAGCTAAAGAACTAATCCAAGAAAATAATCAACCTGAAATAGTGATTATTACAGAGACATGGAAAAAGGAAGGTCTAAACCTGAATATAAACGGATGTTACGAAAATGCAGTATTCAGAGTTAAAAAAAAGGAGGAGGTGTATCCATCTATGTAAAAAACGAAATTGACAGTGAAATAATAGAAGAATCCTTAATCATGGAGAAAGATATGGAGATGATAGGGATAAAAATGAGCGATTTAAAAATTTTGGCTTTATATAGACCACCACAGGGATAGATAAATAATTTCCATATGAACCTTGAAAATAAATTAATACCCTTCAAAATACTTTTATAAATAAAATATTGGTTATATGGGATTTAAATATTAGAATGGAAAATGAAAATTTAAACGAAGAAAAATTATTAGACCTCATGGAATCGTTGGTATTTGAAAATAAAATAAACGAACCAACAAGGGTAGATGATAGATCACAAAGTATAATAGATTTATGCTTTGTAAACATACAGACTTAAGAAAAAATATTAAAAATACATATAAGCAATCATAAACCAATACTAATAAAATTGATAAATGAAAAAATTCCTAAATGACAAAATATAAAAACAAGAAATTTTTCCAGGAGAAATATAGGACATTTTCGTAAATTTTTGATAGATATCAATTGGGAAATACTAAATAATAGATCTGGGGATAAATTATACGATACGTTTATGAATACATTGAGGATTACATAGGAAAAATGTTTTGTATATAAGGAGATCAAAACAACAAAATACTTAGATAAACCATGGTTTGGAAAACTGATCAAAAAAAATTAAAAAGTAAAAATAAAGCATATATAGAATTTATGAGAACCAAAACCAAAAATGATTGGGAAATATTTAAAAAAAAGAAATCTATTAAATAAAATAATTAAAAACAAAAACTCTTCATTATAATAATATATTTATGACTAAAGATCCAAAACAACAATGGGCAAATATAAATAAGTTAATGGGGAAAAAAGATAAAAATTTAAATACAAATTAGTAATAAATATAAATAATGTCGAAATAATGGACATACAAACTCAGGCAAATGCTTTTAATGATTTTTATATAAATATATAATTTCTTTGTATAATGTACTCTGATTTAATATACTCTATAACAAAAAAATCGACGCACCAAGAAGGAGTTGTCCGATTGCGATAAAAATTGGTGGATGTGAAGAACATACATAGAAAAAGAAACGATTAAAATTTCAGAACAATTGAATGATTTATTGCAGAGTTTGACCGTTACAAAGGGAGGAAGTCAATAAGGCGTTGGTCCACCTCTGGCCTGGATGCAAGCTGTCACCCGGCGTGGCATAGACTGATAAAGATCCCGGATGGTGTCCTGCGGAATTTCTTGCCAAATTGTCTCCAACTGTCGGGCTAAATCGTCAACATTCCGGGATGGTTGCAATCGCCTTCCCATAGCGTCCCAAATGTGCTCTATGGGAGAGAGATCAGGAGACCTAGCTTGCCAAGGAAGTGTTGGGCAAGCTTGAAGACAATTCATAGCAACACGTGCCGTGTGCGGCCGGGCATTGTCTTGTTGAAACGTAAGTCCAGGGTGTCGCAAAAGGAACGGTAACACAACCGGTCGTAGAATGTCGTCTACGTACCGCTGTGCTGTAAGTGTGCCAGAAATGACCACCAAAGGGGTCCGGCTATCAAAGGAGATGGCACCCCAGACCATAACGCCCTGTTGTGGGCATGTGTGGCGTGCGATAGTAAGGGCAGGATCCCCACGCTGCCCTGGACGTCTCCAGACACGTCTGCGGTTGTCGTCAGGACACAGTTGGAAACGGGACTCGTCACTAAAGACTATACGTCCCCAGTCAGCGCAGTTCCAAGTTGATCGAGCCCGGCACCACTGTAATCGGACTTGACGGTGTAAAGGCGTGAGAGGTAAGCGGCGTAACGGTCGGCGCGAGCGTAAATTCCGCTCTCTCAGTCGTCTGCAGAGGGTCATGTTGGACACATGTGTGCGGGACACACATTGTATAGTTGACAACGACGAATCCGGTGCTGTGACAGCTGCTCTGACAATCGCTCTGTCTTCCCGTTCTGTTGTGGCCGATTCGTCCAACCAGCCTCTTTCAATCCGATAGCACGACCTCTTTCAAACTCTGACATATGCTCGTAATGAGCACGAATCTTTCGGCGAGGCATTGTTACAGTCGACGTAAGATATCCGCAGTCAAAATGCAACAGAAATTTTGACCACATATTGAGAATCGCTCCTTATATACACCTGCTGAATGCGCAGTTCCGATGCGCTGGAGTTCCCGCTATTCATTCATTGGACACCAAATTTTAATCATTTGCATGTTCGGTCAAAATGTCTTTTCATACAAAATTTCATTACAATCGGACAACTCTTTCTTGGTGCGTCGATTTTTTTGTTATAGAGTGTATTAGTCTGCAAACATATTTAATTTTTCAGGTAACTATAGTTGAAAGGCTGTTATCCGCATGCACAAACAAAGCAATATAAAACTGCAAATTAGTGTATATTTAATATTTATCATATAAAAATTAAAGCAGGTACAGCGACGGTAGGAACTATTTGCAGGAGCTCAGAAGTAAAGTGCATGGCGCAATTATACAACTCCAGTCAGAGTGAGAAACTAGAAATATAAAATCTATTCCAGGCTGTTTCACAGAGCACTTCATTGTATTGGAGCGTTATATGTGGTAGCTAAATCATCGCAATAAAGTAAGAGGGCGTTTCACGCTGTATGGGTGAATGAATGCTGTCTTGTTAAGCTCACCAAAGTTTAATTAGTGTAAAATAGAAAGTTTTCAAAGTAAGATAACTAATACCATTATTTAGCATGCCAAAACATATTCTAACAGATTTCTGGCAACTCCTACAAAGGTGAATGCCTAATTCTATGGCAAATTGTCTCCATTATCCTAATTTTGAACAAGTTCTCAAGTAAAGGTTGAGCGCCTAAGGCGCAGCACTCCTTTGTATAATACATTATCTCTATACGCATTTTAATATTAGTCTGTAAGCATATTTAATTTTTCGAACATCTACAGTTGACAAGTTGCTACTTGAATATATAAACAAGGCAGAATAGAACTTCAAATTAGTGTACTCGTCATATTTATTAAATAAACATTAAAATAGGAGAATGCCTAATTCTATGGCAAATTATCTCTCTCATCCTCGTTTTGAACAAGTTCTAAAGTAAAGTTTAAGCACCTAAGGCGCAGGACTCCGACGAAGTCATGACTTGAAAAAATAAACTTTACGTCTGAATGTGTGAGTTCCAGATTCGACATAACAACGAAGAAGTGAAATCACGCATGGTTGTCTGCTTTTGGTAGCTTATTTAGTTGGCCGAACGTCACGACGGCAACTCAAAAGTCGGTAGTTTGAGTCTTACTCAAAGCGTACCATTTTCTTTTCCTACTCTTACAACTCAAGCATGTTAAAGCTTAAATCAAAACGTGATCATCATAGGCGTACACAGAAAGTTCATATGGGTGGTTAGAGGCTCAATGTGGGGGTTACATAGCTACAACTCATATACTCTTGTGTTAAATATGCAAAGTTTATTGCATTTGGGGATTACAATCCCCATTAGCACCCCCCTGCGTACGTCAGTGGCGATTATCTAGGGCTATAAATCCAATTTAATCTCTCCCACTACTTTTAATGCGGAAGCCTCGTATTTGAGATGTTGGTAAATTTCGTAAAAGGATTTGTAATAAATACTAAACGGCCGAAAATCATAGATTCCTTCGGAAACTAGGACCTTAAACAGGTCTTCAATTATATCGGCATTGATATAAACGCAAATTCTTTTAAAAATGCGTGAAGGAACGGGGAAGATTTGACAAGGAAATTAACAGAAAAGAAACAAAAAGGTAGTTAGAGCATGGGGCTTTTTATTGCGGTAATTAGGCCTAATTACTTAGGAAACTGGGATTAAAACAACGGTAATAGCACAAACTAATATCTGTTTTAAGCACGAATAAAAGACCGACATTTCTTTCATTTTCCGTGAACTAATTACAAGCGTTTCCAACCACCGGATAGAAAATGTGTGATTCTAATAAACCCACAATGGAAACTTCGTTGTTTAAGTATTTATTATTTTCGTTACTTGTTTTTATGCTTCAAAATTACCCTCGAGTAACGACATATATGATCGGTGAATGAGAATTTTTTAGTAATGCAAATTCTTTCATTACTTTTTTTATTTTATGTGTTTTATTTCACTTTAGACATGAATTTGGAATGCTGCACATAACCCGAATTACACTTCCCAAATGTTGCTTCTTCAGAGCATGTACCATTTAGTTTGATTTGTTTCTACAATGTCTAATGTTTGTTCCTTCGACATTTGGGTGTCCAACAGTCAGACTACCAGATAATAGCAGAATTGTCAGTCGTTCATAGGCGCAAAATATTAAGCGACTGTCATCACACTGGTTGACATGGGCAGTTAGTTTCGAGACAAGTCATCCTCTCAAACTGTTGCCTAGCTTCGGTGATCAACCGAGAACTAGTGTTTCCAACAAAGGACGGTCGTGGGCCTTGAAAAATCAAGGAATGTATACATTACGAGAGTAATTGAATAGATTTTTTTGCTCATAATAGGCAGAAAATTTAACACGTACTCAGGCTGGAAACAAACCAACGATCTCCTGGGTTGTTGTTCCAATGCCTTGACTGCTGGGCCACTGTGTATAACCATGGATGTGTTAACCAAAGAATCTGAGTACGTGAAAAATTTTCTTTCCTATGGCTGTTATCAGCCAAATAAAAGGTCCTAGTTTGACCTATGAAATAGGGAAAAAACAATAAACGTTAATTCTTCCACAACTTTCTTAAAATACTTAAGAAGTCTTTTGTTAAAAACTATTACTTTTTAATATCTGTACAGGTATGTATTATATTCTTGTGAGAGGGAAACCGAAACTTAATTGTAATAATAATAAATATTTATTTTCTTTGCACATAAAATCATTAATATAGCGGGTAAAATTATATAAAAATTGGAAATTAGTGTTAATTTGTTTTGAATTTTTTTTCAAACGTGAAATACGCCTGGTCTTACGAATTTGGCACTAAGCATCGTTGAATTATTTGATTAAATTTTGATAAGTTTTTGCACTAGTTACTCATGACAGCTGTGGGGTCACGGCAAAAAGGTTCAAACGGCAAACTTTTCCAGAGGACCATAACATTGAAAAAAAATTAAAAAAAAGTTTTTAAATGCACAATTTTCAATTATTAATTATTAATAAAATTAATAATGTTTTTCGTAGCTGGGCGTGTCTACACGCGCCTCTATGGAATCTCGGCGCTTAATCATTTATAACCTCACTATATTTAAAACTGAAGTTGCGTATGTGAGAGAGTATGTGTGAGTGTGTCGCTTACGTCACGTTACGTGCAATTTTACCGTACCTCGATCTTTTGCTGGATAAAACCGCAGTGTTAGACGAAAGGCTTGACTCTAACGACCTAATACATTCTTGATAATAATCTTACTTCCAGAGTTTTTGGTCGGAACGCCGTTTATATGCTGCCAGCCAAATATGCGAGTTGAGAAATATGTTTACGTTCCTAATGTGAATCCTACGACGGTGTGGAAACGCATTTATCTATCAGGTAGGAAATCCGGATTTGAATCCCGTAGTGAGCACTTGCCCTTATTCCTCTGAACCGCAGTCCTCTGCTTGATGCCTCAAATGGCAGAACTTACCATTCCTAGGGAAACCTCAAGTCTTAGCGCAGCATGCTACTAGCTGTCCTTGGGTCATAAAGGGAAGTCCTTTATCAGATTGTAATCGTGAACATGGAGGCCCTATTGTCACAACTGGTTGTTGGTAAGTTGGAATCCTAATAACTCTGACCGTGTGTGCATGTGGCTTTTTGGCGCAGTATAGCCCAGATGCTCTTGCGCCATAAAAAAGCCAAACAAACAAACAGCCTGTGGCTTTATTAAGTGTTTAAATAAAACTGTTCCTTTCTTCGAAGATAAGCTATTAAACAAGCTTGTGAGGTAACACAAACAAGCAAGGAAGTTGAATGAGAATACGCAATTAATTTTAATTAAAATACTTGAACACTATGAGGTAAAGGACCAAAATTTCGCCCCCTTCAGTTTCTCAGTCCTATTGCTAGGAGTACTGTTGTCGCCAGACGCGTGTGTAGGAAAAGGCAAATAAAGTAAGTATCGAAAGTTTTGCGATGTAGGAAGCTTCTATTCTCATTTAACGAAGATTTTTCGTTTTCTTAGTGAGGTGAGTTCTTTCGATATCATTATTACTCGTAGTTAGGGCAGGTTTTACCTGGTGTGGTTGCACGCAGACAGACAATATTTAGGTCGGGGGTATTTGATTGTGTACTTTTATAGTAAAAAACTTATTATTTACGATTTCAAAAATTACTTTAAAAAAAAAAACCCTACGAAACATACAAAGAGTCACTTTCTGTTGTGGTACTGTGAACAGCGGATTGCATTTCAATACAACCCCAATAAAATCACAGCTAGCCCATCAACAGCCGCCCCCCCACCCCCACTTTGTTTACATTGACTCATTTAGTTAACATGAAGAGTTTATATGACATATTAAACAATTCCAGAGACATAAAAATAAAGCATACAGGCCAATGTTTATTCGTTCAGGTTGCGTCTTTTAAGTTCATTTACTTAGTAGTTACTTGGAATGACATTTTATTAAAAATTGACGTTGTAAGCAAAGTGATACAGTGCCATAATCCAACATAAACCAATCCCTTAATGCTTTGAATGAACTTATTAAATTCCTCAGTACGGCCAGATTTGATGGCGCATTTGCTAAATACGAGTATATTAGCGGTGCAGAAGTCCTTGCCTCAGAAGTAAATGTGGAAGCAGCTCTTGCCTCAGAAGTAAATGTAGAAGCAGCTCTTGCCTCAGAAGTAAATGTAGAAGCAGAATTTCCAGTTACAAACATCACGACTATAATTCGCCTTTTTGATTATGAAGGTCCTGATGATGAAATTGCAAACCCAAAAGAGTTATTCAAAATAAAATTTTACCTAAGAGTTGTTGATACAGCCTTAAATTCAGTTCAGGAAAAATTCGAAAATTTAAATAAATGCCACGATTTATTTAAATTTCTATGCGAATTTCGGAAAATGAATGAAGTTGAAATTAAAAAAAAGTCTTGTTTCTGTTTAGATATTTCGTTTCAATTTAATAAAGACGGCCCAATTTGTAAAGGTATTGATGGCCATGACTTTACTAACGAGCTTATAACATATAGAAATTTGAGCAGAGGAAGCCAAATTGCGAATCCAATAAATGACTTAATATTTATTACAAAAAAATAACTTAATGTCATCGTTTCCAAATCTCTTTGAAGCTTTAAGGATTTCTCTGGCATTGCCAGTCAGTATAGAATCAGGTGAAAGGAGTTTTTCTAAACTAAAACTTACCAAAACGTATTTAAGAACGTCAATGTCACAAGAGAGATTTAGTGATTTAGGATTACTATCCATAGAGAATAAATTATTTGAAAATTAAAAGAGCAAAGAATTATTAGACTTTTCAAAAGTAACCTTAGACCTTTCAAAAGTAATTGATGAAAGAGCAAATCGGAAGGCAAGAAGAGTGAATTTTTAACTCTTCTGGAAATAAATAACTGAATGAATAAATATTTATTATTATTTGTTACGTTGATATCAGTAGCGATTTAGACAAAAAAAATTTGGGGGGTATAAATTCCTGCGCATGTGCAAATAAAATCCGGTTAAATTTGGAGGACATGGCTACCCTCTGCCCTAACCTAGAACCGTCATTGGTTGACATGATATTTTTATACATTGCTGTAAAATTTTCTTCAGAATTGAAATAAAGTTTTTCTTTATAGACTAATTTTCGCCTTTGCTAATTCAATAGAATGGTCATAAAAATATAGTGGCTGATCCATCACAAGGGTTGGTTTAGAAATCTAGAATATTATATTCACTTATGAACAAAACAGAATGAAGGTTGTGGTGGGGGACGGGGAATAAATATGGCTCGCTGATGACTAAAAATCCAGAACCGGCACTGAGTGTAATAAACCTTTATGCTCTATATAAGCCTTGTTTTCATATTCTCTGCGTGCGATTGGTTTAGTACGTACGTTAGTCCGTTAATGGAAGAGTATGTGAGTTAGGTGCTGTCAGGTTCATTTGTTCGGAAGTACAAGCGCCCATGATAGTTGATGGTTGTTCCTAATTTCGTCTCTGGCGCAGTATAGCCCAGATGCTCTTGCGCCATAAAAAATCCAAACAAACAATTTCGTCTCCTGTCTTGTTCTTAAAGTCGTCCCCTAAACAAAAATCACGCATAGTCAGCCCTAAAGATATCAGACAAGTTTCAGTGATTCAACCATCAACATCTACTCGAAAAGGTGTAGCAACCCTAGTCACAAGCTCTCTCAATAAAAGAAAAATTAAAGAGGCCACTGCAAAGAAAAAGCTAAACCTAAATAAATTGTGTTGTCGAAGAATTCAAACAAAAGGGTGTGGAACCATCCTTTGTGGAATCGCCTTTCGAAAAAAAAAAAGAAGAACCAGAAATTAACAGTAACTACAGTGATGATATTCCATATGACAACGCAATTGGCAACAACAACAACAATGAAGATGATGATACCGAATGTCCAAACTATAGGAAAAAATATTCCGGAGATAGCTATGGTGAAAAATGGATTTACTGCAAAAAATGTTTCACGTGGTTTCATTCATGAAACATGCTCTGACACCACAGACAGAATGAAATTTATTGGTTGTACTTGCTCGGAAGGGTAAATTCTTAAGGTTAGTAAATTTCTTCAAATAAGCTCAATATTGTTTTTTTTTATTTTTGCTAGATTTGTATATTTAATTTTTTAAAGTTGGACATTTTGTATTAATTCACTATATTTGAATAATTATGTTCACTTTTGTAAAAACTATGAACGAAGTTGAAAATTTAATAAAACTGAAAAGTAAAAAATTGTTATAACCTTAAATTTTGGGGTTTTTTTTTTCAGGGAACGAAATTAGGAACACTTGTTTTGCTTTTGCTGAAAGTGAAATTTTTTACATTACACTTTTTTGGTTCTCAACCTGTGCTTCGCGGAACATTTGGTGCTCCTCGAAACCTTTCTAAGTACTTGGCGTGCTCCAATGCTCAAAAATTACAAAAAATCACTGGATTTCCTGCTAAAAAAGTCGACGAAAGCCAGATTAAAAAAATATCCCTGCTTGTTGCTGAATCAAAAATTTTCCAGGAAAAGGAGGTTTTTTGTTACTGTTTTTCGTTTATGTTGTTAAGTAAGGTCCCATCTCCCTGAAATTTGTGAGAATTATAGCATTTTAAACAAAATAAACTTTGCATTTTGCACGATTGAAAATATGCCAAATGCTAAAAAATATCGTCCGTCGTTAATGCTGCCATCATTGGGTGTAGCACTTACGTTGGTGAAAATATCGTCGCCCTTATTGAGAAAAGAAAAGTATAAAAAAATAAAAGCATATAAGAATGTATATACGTAATCGACGTTTTCAGAAAACGATATTTGAAGTCTTAGATTCTAATGACTTTTATTTGGAAAATTAAGCTTAAATTCAAATTTAAGCAATTTAAAATTCGGTCGTACTTTTACCATTATACAATAAAATGACGATTAACTACTTAAGAAATGTGGTTAGGTAAAAGCAGCCAAAAATGCATATACGTGCCTTTGGCAAAAGGGCGATAGTGCTCCGCGAAAAGCCTTTCTCTTAAAAAGTGCTCCGTAACGCAAAAAATTCGAGATCTGCTGATACAGATAACTCTTGTTAGTTTTCCTATAGAGAGATATATGAGGAAAATAGTATAAAGTTTTTAAACGCGTACGTCATTTAGTATGCTCTCCAGGTACGAAAAAGTAAATTTGGGCCGCCTGCATTATTAATATTTTAGTACAATGGCAGCCAAATGTGGTCGCTCGAGCCCCATTCAGTCCGCGTATTACACTTATTTTATTCAATTAAAGGTATTTTCAATATCGAATTAACAAAATATAAAAATAAATGTGCAAATCAAGGCTTCTGATGGTAACTTTTATGATTTTAGTGACTTTTGGCCAATTTTAATTGGCTACCACTGCTGCAGTAGACAATAAACAAACTGGGAACTCATGGAGCGTCTTGTTGGAACACAAAAACAAATCCGTTAACGTATGTAAGGAAATATAACTACAAAGCGGTTTGTTGGTTAAGCCTCGCTCATACAAGACATGTGGTGCAGATTTCGATTAGGGTAAGCTCGAAGGTTTGTATACATTTCTACCAAGAATCATAGAAACAATTGATGTATATACATATTAATACCATCCATGTATATCCTGATATTAAACTGCATAATATCCGTGCACATCTGATGAGCTATCTTCCGGTTTCTGAAGGGTTTCTTGACCGTATAGTCGTAGCTGATGGCGTTTAATATTCATGATTAGGGTTAAGTGCGAAACGGAACCACAGAAAGCTAAGCACGTCCCCTTGATATATATGCCTTATCTTGTCGATATCTCTGCGCTCTCCACCCTACCGTTTCACGCATGTGGGAGTATCGCCATTACACAATGACTCCTGACTTTCTAATTGATGCTGCTGTCGAGCACATGTTTTGCATACCTTTTGTATTTTCTGTAAGCTTCCACTGTGATGTGGTGGGGGACAGCTTTTTCTAATCAATGTACGAATGTTATTGGTTGTATTTCTTGGCTTATTTTTAAGTCGAACTTTAATTACCGTTGACACATTCAAGAGTAGCTGTTCCCTACCTGAGGTCGACGGCAAATATCCAATAAGTTCTCGGGAAATTAATATATAATAAACAGT
This sequence comes from Dysdera silvatica, assembly GCA_006491805.2. Lineage (NCBI taxonomy): Eukaryota > Metazoa > Arthropoda > Arachnida > Araneae > Dysderidae > Dysdera > Dysdera silvatica. The sequence goes on from QLNU02015360.1 coordinate 197,158,735, forward strand.
TAGTTCCTGAAGGTTCCACAATAAAGTACTTTAGGGGGTGCGAGTTTCCCTTTTTTTTCTTATCTTTTTCAAAATAATGTATTATTTCAAAAAAGTGTATGGTAATATTATCATAAAAGATCGTATCACGTACATGAAACATACGGCTGAATGTTAGTGAAAAGATGTCTATGAGTCTTGAGGTACTTTCTACTTGTACTCAATATTCCTTAAGCTTGCTAGAGATGGGCAATTTTGTTCTTTTCTGAATGAAATGTACCTTCCTGCCCATCTGTGCACGTTGGGCAGAATGATTCATTTCATTTCGAAAGGAATGAAATGCCTCTCTGTTTGGAAGTGGTTTAACTACCTAGTTTTAAAAATAGATTATTCGAGTAAACAGTGCATGTTGTAGTGAAACTCCCACCAAACCAAAGTAAGTTCAGATTGGAGAAGCAAGTGGATTTTTTTTCGGACGTTTCCATGTGTGCGCTCTCATAATACAACCTTGTTTATAATGCAGCGTATGGAATCACCAACATATTCCACGTTTCTAAAATAGTAGCAAGATGTGGTTTTTCTCGTTGTTTTACTCTTCACCAGAACACATTAATAGAATTCGAAATTAAATAGGCGTAGGTACAAAAGAAGAAATCAGCCACTATACACACATAATAACGCATTTTAAGCTGAAATACTGTTTCAAAATTGTGTTCTATAAAACCACTTCGGAATTAAAGTGTAAGATAAATTATGTACGTTCTCCATAAAATTATTTAATAAGTTCGGATTGCCTAGAATTTCGGCTTAGCGGATTTTTACTTCATATTTTATTATTCTCCTCACCCCCCTACCCGATGGTCGGATATGGAAGGTTGTAAAATCCTAGGAAAAACTCGCTACGGACGGTCTGGTTTTTTTTTTTCCGTGCACAAAAAATTCTAAAATGTAAAACGTATGTGTCAAAAATATAATCCAATATCGTTGTCTTCTCTTCTTATGAAACTTAGGAAGATGTATCCATTTTATATAAATCGAACACTTGTTTGACTTAGGAAGATATTAACAAAAGAATGCTGCATTTCCCCCTTTTGAACTTTGTCGCGTAATTGTAAATTTCAACTTAAGACCAGAGAAAACCTGGAATCATGAAACAATTAGCTAAAATGATTTACAGCTTGATAATTAATTGCTTGATTGATAATTACTAACGGATTAAATATTGTGTTCCTAAGCTCGTTAACGAAATTTATATTTTGTTCACTAATTGAACCTTAAAAATAAATTTTTCTTTCCTGGTATAGATTAGGTGCGTAAAAAAATTTGGAATTTGCCCCTATCTCCCGTGTTCTTAAGAACTCAAGTGAAGAATTTAATATTTACTTAGGATCATGGTCGTTATTATCTAAGGCAAATTAGAAAATTCCAGAAATAAACATTTATTTTTTACGAATGATTACGAAAATAATTATTAGTTGCACTTATTCGGTGAGGGTGAATTATTAATGGATGTATGCTATTAACGAGCATTTAATGAATAAAAATTCCGTGCACTAATCGTGCAAGCCTGCATTTAGAATTAATACAAAAAGGATTACTAAACGTAAGTAAGGTATGACGCACATATTAATGGATTAGGTATGTAATATAGAGACATGTTTTTCTAAACCGCTAATTACAAAGAGAGGAATATAGAAATCCTTTGTAAAAATCCATTATGCAAAGATAACGAGTATATCCGTATTAATTCAGCAATGTCTTAGCCGTGGTATTAATATCACGCATTAAATTTTCAAGATTCATCGAAGCTTTTAAGATATTTTGGATTACTCTGTGATAAATCAATTTTCTGGAGCTGGCATAATAAATCAAAATCAGAGAATTTCTGGAAACCTATACCCAACAGAATATTTCAACCACCACTTCGATGATATTTTAATGGAACGTAGACGTAACATAGACAATAAAGACATTAAAGATATTTTTATCATATTTAAAATTTAGGATAATTTTGCAAACACAGCCTGAAATGTAACTATCAGAAATGGAAAACTTCTAGGCCCAAATCTAAATGTGTAACGAAAGATTTTAAATTTTGAAACGAACTTTGCGAGAAGATCACATTTAGCATTCCTCCGTGGCATAAATATTTATTATTCACTTCAACTTGGGACAAAATTTAATTTCTCTTCGGGAATAGGATATATATCACAGCAGTTATCCATCTTGGTTCAGTGTTGGACATGTTTAACATTTTACTGCTTGGTTGCATACGCTTCAATATTTTACCAAGGGGAGATGCGGATCTCCAAACAATATTCATATCCATTTTAGTCTTTATATAAAAGTCTGACCAAACACAACCCCAACCACTAACATTAGCTTTTTCTCAACAAAGAAAATGTAGCGAAAATAGAACAATGCGTCTTATTACATTTTGTATTAGCATTTGGTTCTTTCCTACTGATAATCCTCATTTTCTTATACATTACTAGAATTATTAACCTTATGGATACTCCTACATAGTATTTATGGTGCATAGAGTCTTGAGCAGTTTGAGATATATGTGGCACCCACCATGTATGCCAAGGTAATCCATATGTATGTAGTTTATTTAATTATATATGATTATCTGAATGATACATTAATATTAAATGAAACATTGCAGCTTTTAACTCACTCATTTTAATAAGCGAGAACTAATTAAAGTAGTTAAATTCATACATTTAGCTATTTTAGATCAGACTGAAGCACTTTAATCTATAAGAGTCTGGAAAAGTAACCAAGCCATGTTTCAGCCTGGGCTCGATTCAACGACATTCTGGTTTATATTTTGACTGGTTGAATAACTGAGAGACTATATGGGAGAGATGATATCATCAATACATAAATAATGTTACGTCAGTCTCATTGGATCAGCGAGCAGACTTTCAGGATAGACACACATGAAGATAACTAGATCAACATCAATAAAAGACATGGGTTTTTAACGGGTTTCTGTAAATATGGAATCCCTATTGTTTTTGGTTTGCCTGTCTGTCGACAATAAAAAGAGTAAGGTAAAGGTTTTCCGTAAATACAATAATGATAGCCATTATTGACATTAAAAATGAAATTAGAGAGGTAGGAATTGGAGACTTAGGAATTGGAGAGTGTCGAATTGGAGAGAGAGCGAGGAATTTGATAATGGGGAATTGGAGGGTGGAGAATCGGAGAGTGGACACTTGGAGATTGGGTGAGTGGAGAGTTGAGAATTGAAGAGTCGATAATCGGAGAGTTGAGAATTGGAGAGTGGAAAATTAGAGAGTAGAGAGTTGGGGGATTGAGAATTGGAAGTTGGTGAGTTAAAATTTGAAAGTAATCTACATCTAGTCAACTTTCAACTCAGCAAAACTGGCAAGTTGGCTCTCACTTGCTCTCTGAACGTTGATGGGTAAACATGTGTGAAAACGCGTGTAAACAACATCATCTAAGGCAGAATTCACTAATTAACATTACTATTGATCGCAGACTGACAAACAAACCAATAACAGATTCAGTGTTAATTGAAAGCAGCTAAATTTAAATATCGACCTTTCCGTTTTTTTATTTATTATTTTTTTTTTGTCTTCTTGTTTTTTTTTATTCTTTCCAATACTTATATATCCACGAGCTCTGGTCTGAGCCAAAGAAGAACTCATGTATGAACTTAAGAACCTTACATACAGTCGAACGAACTCATTAACGTGAATTACTTTTAATATGAACTGTTCCCTGAATCCCCATAAAGAAGGAATAGATAAATAATATATTCTTTCCAGATGAGGCGAGCTACTCTTAACACAAAAAAATTCCTCGCCACCGTAGCTGTTCGTGTTACTGAGGCTCGACTGCATAGACATTTTGGCTCCCCGGATATAATATACTTTACATTGCGAATTCGCATATACTTCAGGTTTTACTGCCTGACGCGATTGTTAAAAAAATTTTGAATAAAATAATAAGATGTTTTACACACCTTGCAAGAACTTTAATGCACGTAATAGAGCGTGATACTATAAATATCATGAAGTTTATCAACAACTTAGTGTGTTCTTGACAGTTCAAAGTCAGTAAGTTCCATGCTACGCCTGAACCTAGGGTTTTCAAGTCGAACCATTTGAGTCCTAGGAGACCAAATTAGACTACAGTGAACAGTTAACAAGCGTTATTTCAAGGGGGTGGGGGTCTGCCAGTGGGAGTCGAACCTTGAATTAACGACACACTAGACGAACGCGGTACCGCTGTACTACTGCAGAGCCTATGAATGTCACGAACATGGATAGATTTCATTGACGAATATATTTGTGACAAAGCGAGGATCAGTGAATTAGAGAAAATCCGCTCATAACGCTGTCGTCATATGTATCGCAACACATACCCTAAAACTCTGCGGCAGAATATACCAAGTAGCCATAATTTAGCGTGAGGTGTTTAGAACCCGATAGAGAAATAGCTATGGGGCCAAACTGAAGCAAATTAACAAGCAAATTGACAGCAAAAAAACTGAAGTACATGCTTTTGGGTCCATGAGACTTTCATTTCTTAAAAAAAATAATAAACAAAATAAAACAGAGTTCAAAAATTTTCCACCACAGGGGAAATTGGCGCTGAAATCGCGAAACAATTCATATTTTCAGTCAAAAACAGCTAAATAGTCAACTAGTAAATATAAACGATATATAAGATGAAAACATGCGTTGCGTTTGTTTGACAAAATTGATGCGATATACTAACTTAATGTGGTCGTGCTTTGCTTAAGAAACCCTGTTAAAAAAGGTGGTAACGCTAAATCCACACACTTCCGACATTTTTGAAGACTATTTTCGTTTAAATCAAAATCCCATGGTCCTTGAAGTGTGTCTACCAAATTGGGTTCAGTCTAGTCCAGTAGATTTTTCGCTATCTGGCTCCAAACACCTCACGCTAAATTATGGACACACTGTATATACATTGACCACCTGTCATGATAATTAAGGTTTCAAGAATTGGTGCGATGATCAACAGAGCAACCATAAAAACCAAACGATCAAATCAATCAATCAATCAATCAACTCAAATATATATTAAATAAAATATCGAACCACCGGTTCTTGCCCGTTAAAACTAATTAACCAAGCAAAGAAAAAGATGTCTTTGCAGATGGTAAAGAAATAAGAAAAAAAATATTTTTATTGTTGTTTTTTCTTATCCAAATTGATAATTTGAGCAACTGGCGAATGCCCCGAATATATCAGTACGCTTTAGAATTAAATGATCAATTAAATTGGTATTTTACTCATTAATGCACAGTCTCGAAATCTTCAGGTTACGTTTCATTTTTTACCCTCATTGCAAACTCATCTAAAGGTCTATATCAAGTGGCTGATATAAAAGTCTTGTTCAAACAGTTGGACACAAATTGACATTGGAAAAACAAGCTCGTGGTGTCGAGTTCACTTGCTACGTGGATTCCATGACTATCGATTAGCAAAAATTCGTGCAATGTTTGTTTTAGCCTCAGAAATATAAACTAGGCGCTAAATGGTCCGCGTGTATTTTCGAAAGCTTCATTGCAAGTATGTTTGACTACATTTATTCAAGAGAAAAAAGGGATGCGTTTCAAGAGAGGATTTAATATTATTTTTGTGTTCATCAAAGAAAAAAAATGCGTGACTGGTTCATTGCAAAATTATTTTAGAATCCATCGTCCCGGAGGATTAAAGTTAGTATAGAAAAATTCTGCGTTTATAGAATGTAAATGCCGTCTTCTGATGTAAAAAGTGTTGCTTTCTATTAAAATTAACCCTGCTTACAACTTCAAATTCTGGGGAAGTAACCGGAAAGCGGCGGGACAAATAACGAAACTCTGGATTTGCTACAACGCTTTACCTTTCGGTTTAAATTTTATAAATATCAGTATAGTCTTTTTCTAATATGTTTTGCAGTGAAGTTGCATGGCGTGTACATAAAACATAAGAAAAGACAAATACTTAAATAAATTTCGTTTTCCAGCTGCAATTAAAATAAAAACTGTTGCCATGAAATAAAACTTGGCGTAAATTCGATGTCATTTTATGCAAAGTACAATTGCCAATTAGGCCGTAATGATCGAATTGAATTAAATATTTGCAGTCTTAAAAATACCAGTTTTGAATTGCACTGCTCTTTTTGTAAGGATGTAAGTGAAATTTGTATTTACAATGAGATATTTCAGAAACCCGAAGAACAAGAATATATATGACTCAAAATCAATGCAAGTGTATCTATATATATACCGTTTGACAAAAAGCATATACACACAGCAATCCACTAATCACGGAAGTCTGTTTGGCTATATATAAGGCAGATATGCAGCGATTGCAGAAAGTGAGCTTCATAGACGTGGATGGAGAATTGACTAGCAAGGGAGCAGGAAGAAACACCACGGATGACAACCAAAATGGAGTTCAAAGAATGTAAAACATTGCCTCTTTTGCATGTCTTATGATGACGGTCAAAAAAGCAGAGAGTGGAAATTTTGGTATAGAGCGTCACGCAATGATCTCTATATTTTTCTTCCGTGTATGAATATAGGGACAAAAAAGAAAAGGAAGTAAATGCAGCTTATTAGTTTATGTACTATTTTCAGATTTTAAATGTTTATATAAACTAGCTATATAATAATAGAACCATTTCTGCTGCTATAGAAATATAATGCAATAACCCAGACAAAAAAGTAACGCCAGGAATTTGAATTGCACCCTTTTTTCTTTTCCAAGACCCATACAGGGTAGGGACAATAACCACGATATGTTTTTTCACGTTTTTCAGTATTAAATAAAAACACAAAAAATAATTTTACCAATATAACCCCATGCCGTATTTCCCAATAGGTTATACTAGGCTATAGACTAGGGCGGCAAAATTTTGTGTATTGAGTCTGATATAACAAAATTAATACCATATGATATAATCAGATGTTTTGCCGAGAAGAAAGCCAGACGTCATGCTTTCCATTTAAATACCAGTATTCAATATATTTTTTTTTTTTGCTAAAATTAAAATTTATTTCAATAAAATTGAATTTGATTTATTATATACCAAAAAGGAATAATACTATATGATGTACAATAAGAAAGAAAACTATAGAAAACTACTAAAGAAACTATAAGAAACTATAAGAAACAATATTATATAATTGAAATAATAAGGCAAAATTGTAAATCCGCCTATGATATAACCACATTCATAATTTCCTAAGAGTCTTTGTGAAATATAATATGATGCAATTATTCTCTCCTTGCAGTATTAGCTTCGTCCTATATATTCCCCATCGCTTTTCTTAAAACAGATTTCCCAAAGTTTATAGTCCATCATAATGTATTTTCTTTTAACTGCATAACTAACATAGGTTTACTCTTGTCTTACGGTATCTCAAAGGGAAGAAATCTATTGTTATTAGTTCCAGCGAATATGACTGTCAATTTTCGAATTTCTAAAAAAAGGCAAATCATCAGGTCAAACAAAAAAAATATCGAATTAAAATAACTATAGTGTCACAAACAGATTACTAGTTTCGAAAAACGCCGTTTTGATGACGCATTATTGATAGTAGCATTCAGTGCGAAATTAAAGTGAAGGAGACTGACTTGATAGCCAGAAGCTAAAGAGCAAAGATTTCGTTCGTAGAACCTAAGCCTATGATATGCAAAAAGACTCTAAAATAATATTTTTACCTAGAAATACATTGTTCCGATACTAGGAACATTAAAAATATCTGCGATATGCTCTTCTGTAAGGTTAACAAGGCGTTTGATTGACAATAAAATTTAATGATTTTGACTCCTTCGTTGGGCGTATACTCGTACTTATATAAATCTCACTTTCCTATAATAAATTCTAACGGCTCGCTTCGGTAAAGAAAAATGTAAAATGTTTTTTCAGGTAAAAAAAAAAAATTAAATTCGGCTGCAACTTTTAGCTCAACCTGGTATAATATAAATCCCTCCATAAAGTCAATGTATTGCTGAATATTCATGTATCAGTAAATGAATATCCGAAATTGACATGCGTATATGACTATATCCAATCACATTTCTGATTATTATTTATCAAAGAGAGGAGAAACATTTTTCTATTTGAAAATTATAGTGATGGTATTTGACGATAAAATTTCGAAGTTATTAAAAAACTCATAAAAAATATATCTTCCTATTCAAAAAAGAATTTTTTGTTACATTTACCAATTCATAGCTTTCAGGTTCTGACCCAATTGAAATACCTTAGAAACTCGTTGATAGTTGTAGTGCGGATTACAGAACAGTTCCCAAACATTTTGTGTTTAACATAAATAAAAAAATTCGTCAAAACTACAGTTGCCTATTGTACCGTATTTTACGCCATAATCCATCACATTTTTCAAAACCCTAGTCCTATGTGTATAGCAGTACGTCAACAATCACTTAACACTGTGACAAAGCAACCGAAATCATATCTCATACGAAGAAAATACGCTTGTGTCAGTTAAATTCTTATACCCGACTTAACAAGACACCTCGATATGTTTAGCCTTTCCCCAAAAAGAAAATCCAACTGTAAGAAAAAAATATTTATTTTTGGCTGGAGAAGCTTAAAGAATTAAAACGTGTTCAGAAAACCAAAGGAACTTTGAAGGTTGTCTCAAAATTCCAAATGTCATACCACGTAGACAAAGAACAAAAATTCTTTTGATGATGATTAAATCATGTGACAGTTGTAAAAAATATACCCCAAAATGTATCGAAATTCAATGATTACTGAATCCCCTTACGGTATCCTAAATTTTATTTCTAAAAACGATAATATACTAGTTTCCGAAAGCGAAATGATAAAATGAAACTTGAAATTTATAAAATATTTATATTAAAATATATAAATTTAATACCAGAAGGGTGCAGGGATGGCGATCGCCCTCCCGATTGAAAATTTAACATTGAAAAGATACAAGGTAAAGGTCCAATGAGGTATCATTTTCAAAACTCAAGTCATTAATCGCCCCCTTCCCCTTGAATTACCTCTAAATCCGCCCCTCTTTAATATACACTTCTCAATATAGAATTTTCTTGTGTTTTGCCTTCGGTGATAAATACAAATAATTAAAATTAGGAGATACAGAGCAAGAAGATCGTTGCATCTATTGAATTGCGAGAACGTCCTTAAAAAGTTTCGATAGCCAATAAACTTAACCTCAGAGATGACCAACAATTCCTCGGTTATATTGCAAATAAGTTTATTAGCAGTTGAATGGTTTTGGAAGGGGCTAGTTTAAGGCTTGTGTTAAGCTGATAGGGGTGTGTGTGTGTGTGTCAACTTGTCGTATCGTCTGCTATCTACATCTGGACATATATATGTAGTTGGAGATAATGGCTTCCTGAATATTCCTTGAAGACATTATACTGGGAGTGGTGATATCGGTCATATGTCCGAACATCAACGTATGCTACCTGTGCCACAGACCGCTGCAAAGAACCTTCGATTAGCAAAATCTGCATCCATGGATATCCACATGACAACGCCAACAAGAAGCCGGAAGTTACCAGAGGAAAACATACTCGCTCGCCAACCTTTGCATCAACTGTCATTGGGCATAAATCTTCAGAGATCTCATCATACTTAGCCTTGGGGTTACTTAAACCCGGAACATCAATTGAACAGCATCGTCATTAATAGTGAATCTTACAATCTTTCTTGGTACAGACAATAGACGTATCTTCTTGTGGCATTGGTATGGCAAGAGGGCAGACCCAGCCTTTGTTTAAGATCGATATGCTGACCTCCAGTCAGGTGTGTGGGGTGCCATTTTATGTGACTGCTGAGGATTATCTGCACTCATCACAGGCACACTGGCTGTCCAACTATACGCTATGGAACGGATGCAATCTGGTGCGTTAGTTCCTTACAGGTATGCGACATTTCATTTATCGGGATAACACCTGTGCACGCGATGTTCCTACTTCAGGACAGTGTTTACTCGGTATGAATTATTTCTATGACCAGTTAAACCTTCAGACCTATCTCTATAAAGCATTTACGGAATCTCGTCGGATGACGAGCCAAGTTCATTGATTCTGAAACTGGCTGAATCATGACATCAGCAGAATCTGATGTGCGATTTCTCAGAATTGTACGAGAGTATGCTTTATCACTGCTTGTATTACGAATCATGGTTGTATTATCATTTACCGTAATGTGTGATTTGCCCTTTAACTCTTCCTTTCGATGTGTTTGCTGGAACTAAAATGAATTCAAATCGATATCCACATTTACTTCTTCAACTATTTTTTATTTCAGTCGACTCACTCTTCCAGGATTGCGCGACTTCGAGTCGAGCAATGTATATAATTTAGCATCAATGATTTTAAATATTACATTAATCAAATTTAAAACACTACATTAATCAAATTTAAAATATTACATTAACCATATTTAAAACACTACATTAATCAAATTTAAAATATTACATTAATCGAACTTACAATATTACATTAATCAAATTTAAAATATTACATTAATCAAATTTAAAATATTACATTAACCATATTTAAAACACTACATTAATCAAATTTAAAATATTACATTAATCGAACTTACAATATTACATTAATCAAATTTAAAATATTACATTAAAGTCCATTAATGTATTGTTTTCAAACATGCAGATTAGTCTTCTTCGTAAATCGACGTTTCTGAGTACATGTTTATTTCTGTTCAGGATTGCAATCGCACCTTTTTGAAACTTAAATTATTATATTTTTCTCATCGTTCTCTCGCTACGTTGGGAAGACATTATTCAACAATAAAATTTAGAGTTGCTAGCCACTGAATGATTAGATATTTTTCTTTGTGAGTTTTACGGTGCAAGGACACCAAGAATTGTGTTGCGACACAACCCGCAATTTTCCAAGGAATACGAACCTTTAGAGTCATAGGAAACTGATTCAGGGAGTACAGTGAATCGTGTTTTGTTTTTGTTTGTTTTTTGGCAACACTGGGAGTCGAAGCCGGGGTATCACTGCATTACCACAGGACCCCTGAGTGATTAGAAGCTAATCCCAGACCCGCTCAGTCAGATAACTCTACGTGAGTTTACAGCAGTCAACAGGTTTCGAGAAGGGTTGTTTCCAAAGGTAATCAAACTTTCAAAATGAAAAATTCATCCCAGTTGTAAACACCTTTATGCCAATTCCTAAAAAATAGAAAAACTTTTCGACGTTCCGTAATTTTTAAACTTTTGTAATGGTAAGGAGACGCTGAAGTAATGAGCTTCAGTTTTCGTCAATACTCCTAGGAAACTAAACTTTTATTTGACTATGAATGTTTTATTTGATTTTTTCTAATCATATTCATTAGACGAACTGTTCGAAGAGTAATAGTTCAACAACTCTCTCTCTCTCTCCCTCTCTCTCTCTAGTTTAATATCTTTTAATTTATAACCACTAATTATAACCATTTAATTAATAACTTTAAAATAAAATTAAAAGAATGCATGTTTAGAGCTTAACATAAATTGATATCAAGTAGCTTGCTTGGTTGCTAGCTTAACGCACTAGTAAAATTCGAAAATCAAACTGAGCGGTGAGCATTTAAAACGTCACAGGGGGATGATTGAAACATTGTTGTCATTATACCACACACATTTCTCTTTTCGTTTGATACCTTTTAAATCTAGTATTATTATTTCTTTAATTTACTGTTTTAAAATCGTGATTTTCATGTCACAGATAATGAGATCTAAAGAGTTCTCTCTCTCTTTTTTGATTATCTCATATAATGATCGTTATGAGATTTTTATGAGATAAACAGAGGCCTAAAACATAATTCATAAGTACACAAAGGACAGCGATAGCATTTATATGTGCAGCAACACTTTTAAATGCACACTAATGAATTGCGAGCATGTAGAAATTAACATTTAATGATGAATATTTAAAAGCTAAACAAAAACCTTGGAGCACTATACGTCTATGTGTGCATGTGTAAAAGAGGAATATTAAAAGATAATACAGGCTTACAATTTAATACAGGGTGTTTTAGCACCAGGGTTACAAACTTCAAGGGGTCATAGTACTCATCAAGGTGAACGATAATATGTCATAGAATCTAAAGTCGCAAACCACCCACAGCGCCAGTTCTAAAACCGTCCAGCATGCACAAATATTTACAACCAGTGCGTGAAAAGCGCCAGATACTACTCAGGTCAGCTGATCAAGTGCATAGATGATTAGGACAACTCATATTGCGCTTCTCATGCACTGGTTGTAAATACTTGTGCATGCTGGACGGTTTTAGAACTGGCTCTGTAGGTGGTTTGCAACCATAGGTTCTATGACAATTATCGTTCAACTTGATGAGTACTATGACCTCTTGAAGTTTGTAAGCCTGGTGCTGAGACACCCTGTATATTATTATACACCCTTTCCATTACTTTTTCTTCTTCTTTTTCTTCTTTACTTCACTATTCACTATAGGCGGGGGTCAGCGACATGACATCGACTCTTCCATTGTTTCCTATCAAATACATCACTAGGTATAAAACCAAGGACTTCCATATATTAATGGTTCTCCACATTTTGTTGTATATTCAAAAAAGGTTATTTTTATTTCGTATATTTCAAATAAAAAGTAAAACGTGATTTTTTACATTAGGTAGTAAGCAAATGAATCTTTTTCGGCCTTTAGACATTACTTCTATGTGAAAATAAGCAAGCTCTTTCCTGTAAACATTTTAAATTTACAGCAATAGTTACAGGGTCCGCCTATTCGAATAATCTGAATTTCAAAAGTAAGTAGTCAGGTATTTTGAAGAAAAGGTGAACATGAAATTTAACCAGGAAACCGAATTTAAAATGTCTTATTTAGAATAAATCTCAATATGAAAATTTGAATATGAAAGTGAAAAATGCTTTATTTATTTTCAAGGAATGATATATAGAATATAAAATCTCATTTTTGGTAGAGCATGCTCTTCTTTGAAGCCAAAAATTTATCTAAAATATATATGGTCCAAGGGAAAATATGGTTATAGAAAAATTTCACTTTATTTTTATTTATGTAATAAATTATCTACTGTCTGGCTACGCAGCGAATTTTGGTGGTGATTCACTGTAAAGGTATTCACACTTAGTAGGTCTGTGAAACAGTTGTCAGGAATGTTTTCGCATATTCGGCGGTGTGAGAACCATAACGTTTCAGAACGTTTCGTACTGAGTGGGACATCGTCAAAGGTTTTCATAAGGAAATATCGGTTTTTTATAGTTGTCGACGCCATACTTCGGGGAACATCAAATTTCAGAGAAATATATATTTTGCATAATCTAGAGTCCACGTTCTTTAACAACTCTACCTTTAGAAATAAGATGTAAAATACCACGGAAGAAATTTACGTGCAAAAGTCAAACACTGGTGAAGTAGCAAATGAAAAACAACACCCAAGCTTTCGGATGCGTCAGCGGAAGTCCTTCATCAGAAGTAAATGATTATCCTGATGAAAGACTGCTGCTATAACATTTTGTACGAAAACTTGTATCTTTTTCACAACACTGTGAGGTTTTCTTTTTGACCATCACGAATATACACCGTCGATTAGAACAGATGGAAAATATCGGTGTATATCGGAAAAAAAATCGATGTATAAACTGTTTCGATATATAGAGGTTTTTGGTATACGGAAGTTCAATGTATAGAAATTTTATCTAATTCAAAAACCGCGTTATAGTGAATAAGCGTTATTTGGAGCAAGTGTATATGCGAATGATCGACTAAAGAAAATTTAAGCTACAGTTAATTTATAATCACACAATTTAGTTATCAATATATATTATTCAATGCAATTTCAGAGGTATAAAATCTACAGTTTTTGTTGTTTTTCTTAACGAATACCATTTCCGAACAATAATTTATTTACTTCTATTTGCTTGTGATATTTCTACTGAAAATATTATTTTCCAAAAAACATTTTTGGCGGTCTGCTGCGTTAACTTGTTCTGCTCGCACGTTAAATGTTGTACTTCGAAAATAAATATCTGTTTTCAAATAAACTTCTTTTCCAACTAACTTACAAAATGTTATTATGTAAAATCCTTAGCTGTCCATTTTTTATTTATTTATTTATTTTTTATTTTTTATTTTTTTTTTTGCGTAAATGCACACATACTTAGAGGCAATTGGGAAAACTCGGTTATAGTTACATCCGAAGAAAGTCTTCTGACAAATATATGTGAATCTCTCTTTGCCATATTAAACTTCAGCTTCAATTGTCATGGCATCAAGAAATTAGCATTTTTCGTCGTTTTGAAGAAATAAGACTACTTTCTAACATTTTTACGTCGGCGAAACTATCCAGAAAGAATGCTAAACAAAAAAAGGAAAGACTGGAAGCAGTAAATGGGGCGAGAACTATAATGATCATCATCTATGATTCAATCTCATTACATGGCCCTGCTCGGGTAAAGTGAATACCCCTCTTTTTATCCGAACTTCTGAAGCAATTTATTTGATTTGAAAGTCTATGATTCACAAAAATTATGCAGATTCGGTCTCACTTAAGCGAAGTTCGTTTTCATACATATGGAATTTATTATAATGCAGACGATAGAGCTAAAAGTACGTTACTAACAGGCATCCATTTTTTTAATAATACAGCTCTTTAAACCTCTGTATCGTAAAGCAGTTGTTTATTTTGTTGTGGGCAATAAGTTACTTTGACTTGAAAACGTAGTTGAAACAACAAGTGTGCAAAGCTATATTGAACGGTAAGTGTCATATTAAAAGCAATCAATAGAGTGTAGGAATGAATAAGTAATATATATGAGAAATATCTTTTTTATAGGATATTATTACCCTTCGCACAATTTGCGAAATATTGATTAATACATGAAGCCACTGGGACAGGGATTGTTTTTTTTGTGAATTTTGTGGGGGAATCAGTAAGGACTAACGTTTCGGTACCCACGTTTAAGTATGTCTCGAGTGTCCACGTGGTTAAAGACACTCTAAGTCATACGGGGTATCCCCCGGTCGAGACGGCATCCTTTTTTCCAAGACTCTAGTTTGAGCTTCAATGTGAGTGTTAAAATATTAGTTATAATTAAAAAATATCTTCTAAATACGTGACTCTTTTGCGTATTATACTTTCGCAAAATTTTATTTATTTTCAAAGAATTTTTGACAAAGAAACGTCCTTTCTTGGTAAGTATTTTTAAATTTATGTCCTTGGCTAGTTTAGTTATGACAAATAGAAAGAGAAAATGAGTTGGAACCAGAGTTATAGATTTTAAATTTCTTAAAATCAAACTTAAGTAGCTACCACTGCACGTCTTGTCTTCATGAATAAAGTAACGATATTGTATGATTATTAAAATAAATACTGTACAAAATTTATGAACTTAGAGATAGGAATATGTAATTGAATAACATAGACAAAAGGCTGAAATAAAATTTTAGGGAGAACCGACTTTACATGTAATATTTAAAAAAAAGTCCTTTCACGTACACTGTATTCATTTAACTGCATTCATGCAGATTCATTTAACTGCATGGAATTTTGTGGTCTCGTCAATGTGCACTCAAATACAATAACATTCAATAAACATTCAATAAGCCAACATGAGATCCTTACGTAAGATAATGCTATATAACATAATGTTATGATGAATTCGCCTAATACTTCATTTCAGAGGAATGCATCCACAATGTCCGAAACCCAGCTCCTTTCATCCCACAACGAAATATTCGTCAGATCTGTGCCTTCTAAAAATTTATAGACATTAATTTAATAAGAAGATGCAGACCATCTCTCTCTCTCTCTCTCTCTGAAGTTAAAAGGCTTAATATATAAAATATAATCGTTCTTCTTCATATTTTACCTATCGATGTAAAGATATAATGGAACTTTATTTAGGAGGAGAGAGGGAGAAAACAGGCCTTTACGCTCTTACAGAAACATAAGCCTGCTTTTTATCATAATAATTATTAATAAATTTAAATAAATAGAATTTTTATATCTATTGCCTATTTAAATATTTATCGTTTTCTTTAATAAATTTGTGGTTGTGAGAACAAAGACTACCCCCTATCCCCCGATTGAAATTGAAAGCCAAACTTAAAAATGTGGAAAAGATTGGGACTTAGTTCGGCCCCAATTTTTTCTTTCAGGTGCTGCACAGTGTTCAGATCAGTCTGAGGGTACAGTATTTTACTGCTCGGCAGAATGATTTTTTGCAATATAGTAATTTAAAATGAATATTAGATATTTAGCGAAATCTATTACAGAAGTTAAACAACTTATATAAACATAATTGCTATTATTGAAGGATCCTACATATTTCCCTTAATTCTATGGTAATTATTAGTAAGTTATCTAAAATTAATAAAGTTTGAGAACCAGTGAACGCAGACTGGTCAAATCAACGGTGAAGTAATAAGTGTTACATCGTGATTTCTATTGAAACTTACCACTAGTAAGCTGAAACTGACACTTTAATGAATTAATATTAATTTTTTTAATTCGTGGATTCCTGATGGGTAAAATGAATGCTATTGTAACAATCAAATAGCAACCTACTCGTATATTCTCAGACTGTGACCACATAAAAATTGTATAGCATCGTATTTTTCACAACTTTTGGATTGAAATAAAACTATTTAAAATTCTAGAACAAGCTTCACTAAACTAATGAACTTCCCTTTCCTCTTCGCAATTTATCAATAAATCAATACTTTAAAGACAACAAAATTTATTTTGCTCCTTGCTCATCCCGCAAAATTCCTTTAATGCTTTTATTTGATTACGTGCGTCATGTACGTTACAAAACAAAACGTTACAAAACAAGAACTATCTCAATTCTTCATGCAGATTTTGTTAACCTATATATGTGTGTGTATGTTTACTGAGAGAAAAACCTAAAAATTATAAAAAAAATCATTCCAAAACAGAACTTAACTAAATGAATGCTATTACGAATTTGTAAGATACATGGCAAAAAAGGAGCTTTATGGTTATTTCTCTCGTGTGTTATTAATATCTTAAACTTGTAATTAGTTTTAATTTTGTTTATAAGTGTAAAGAATGGAAACGCAGTGAAAAGTCAATTTCTCAACGTCGTAAGAAAATAGAAACATCGTTTTGTCACTTTCTTACGAAAGGTATCCAGGGTACCGTTGGAGTACTATTTGAGAAATAAAATATATTTTTTAGATACACACCTCAACTATTATTCTCAAGATATACCTGAAAATGAGTTCTCTGATATCTGGCAAACTTGGCAGCACACCCTTTATGACATGTATCTGACGAAGATAATAAATGAGGAAGTGTGTGATAAATGATAGCGTGAAATGGCGGAGTCCTCTTTTAATTAATAACAAATATCCTATGAAATACAATCAAAAACCTTATGAAATTGCATGAGAAAAAAAGTGACGTAAGTCACTCTTTTTCTCATGCAATTTCATTAGTAATCTGATTGAGTTTAAGGAATTTAAAATCTCCAACTGTTGATCAGACTCTGTAAATATAACTTTATATGGAAATTATATACATTTTATGAAAGTTTTTATATATATATCATCATCATCATATTCAACCATTATCTATCCACTGCTGGATGAAGGTCTCTCCAAATGCTTTCCACACAAGTCTATCCTGGGCCATTCGTTTCCACGTCACCCCAACCTCTTTTCTTATTTCATCCACCCATCTAGTTTGAGGACGTTTTCTAGGTCTTCGGTGGTCTCTTGGAATCCAGTTCAGAATTTCTGTTGTCCATCGTTGATCAGTTCTTCTTGCAATATGCCCAGCCCATCGCCATTTCAGCCCTTTTACTTTAACAATGATGTCCTCTACTCTAGTTTGCTCTCTCACCCAAGTGTTTCTTTTTCGATCTCTCCTAGTTATTCCAAGCATGCACCTCTCCATGCTCCTTTGCGTTGTCTGTAACTTTCGTATTGCTCCAACTGTTAGACTCCATGTCTCTGATCCATAAGAGAGGACTGGCAATACACACTGGTTGAAGACCTTTCTTTTTAGACACAAAGGCAATTTCCCCTTCAGGATAAAACTGTTTCTTCCAAATGCACTCCAGCCAAGTTTAATACGTCTGTTGAGTTCTTTCATAATGTTGCCATCCATTGAAATCAGCTGGCCAAGGTAAATATATGAATCAGCAATTTCTAGCTCAATGTTGTCAACTTGTATTTTTGTTTCCTCTACGAAATTATTGAACATGATCTTAGTTTTTTGTAGGTTCATCTTGAGTCCAACTTCTTTACTTCTAGTTGAGAGCTCCTGTACCATGTCTTGGAGTTCTGATGGGTTCGTTGAAAAAATAACAATGTCATCAGCAAACCGCAAATGATTTAAATATTCACCATTTATTTTTATTCCCTTGTTATTCCAATTTATCTGCTGAAAAATCATCTGTAAAGCTGAAGTAAAAAGTTTTGGAGAAATGGTATCTCCCTGCCTCACACCTTTACCAATTTTGATAGTTTTGGTATCTTTATGTAACCGAAATTTTGCACTTGCATTTTTATACACACGTTTCACCATGTCAATGTACACATCCTCAATGTCTGTTGATCTTAAAGAGTTGATGACTGCTGATGTTTTAATAGAGTCAAAGGCCTTCTCATAGTCAATAAATGCAACACACAATGGAAGTTCATATTCATGTGTTCTTTCAATTAATTCTCTTAATACTTGAATATGGTCCACTGTACTGAATCCACTTCGAAATCCAGCTTGTTCTCTTGGTTGAGCTGCATCTAATTTTTTCTGCAGGCGATGTGTTAGCACTTTTGTGAAGATTTTATAAATAGCAGGTAACAAGCTAATTGGTCGGTAATTTTTCAAATCCTCTTTATCACCTTTTTTATGCAAAAGAATTACTGTTGCAGAATCCCATTGGTTTGGTATGTTACCGCTGTTAAGACATTTGGTAAAGAATTTTGCAAGTATGTCTTCTACATATTCTCCAGCTTCTTTTAGGATATCTAATGTAATACCATCATCGCCAGGGGATCTTCCTTTCTTCATACTTTTTATTGCAAATGAAACTTCTTCTTTTAAGATTTTAGGAGCTGTTCCTTCGACTATTTCAGTGTCTTCGTTTAATCCACTGTTACTTTCATATAGTTTTTTGTAGAATTCTTCAACTCTTCTAAGTATTTCTTCCCTATTTCTTGTTACGGTGCCATCCTCTCCTTTTAATGCAATGATGTGTTTCTTCCCAATAGACAAACTCCCTTTAACAACCCTAAGGCTCTTGTTATTTTCAATGGCCTTCCTTACTAACTCACAATTGAATTTTTTGAAAAAAAAATTAAATATATATATATATGGCCTGCAAAAGGGTTGCTGGTATCTAACTGGAAGGAGACCCACACGCTGAACGTATGTGACGATGTGTGGAACCGGCCAGGCCAGTAACCTAGTGTCCTACCCCGCCTTCAAGTGGTGCAGGCTGAGCTTTCTATTTATGTGGCAAATTAATATTTGCTACACGGATAGAAAGGCGGAAGGGGAGGGCTAATTCACCAACCCGTCTAGCCAGCGTGGTGAAATTATGGCTAATTCCTCCATTATGTTGACACACCAGAAACCATGGCCCCTAGTCTCCAGGTGCTGGAGTGCTCCTGATCAAGGCAGCGGTCAGTGTGGCATGAAAGCAGGGGGTGCTAAGAATCACTGGAATGGCCCAGGCTGCCGTTTGTTATTGACCTTGGCTACGTTTAATGGACGATCCCTTGCTTCTGAAGCAAAACTTCAGGAATTGGAAGAAGAACTTGACAAGATCAAATGGGACATTGTAGGACTCAGTGAAGTTAGAAGAAAAGGTGAAGAGTTGGTGGAACTTAAAAGTGGACATTTGTTTTATTATAGAGGAACGGAAACTGGAAGAACAAGTGGTGTTGGCTTCTTAATCAACAAAAGAATTAAAGACTACCTTCTCCAAGTTGTTGGTTTGTTTCGATATTTTATAGCGCAAGAGCATCTGGACTATACTGCGCCAATTCTCCACGTTGAAAGTACGTCAGATCGAGCAGCGAGGCTTGTTGTTCAACTAACCCAGCGATACCAACTTCAAATAGTACAGGTATATGCACCAACATCAAGCCATACCGACGAAGAGGTTGAAGAATTTTATGAAGAAATCAAAGAGTTACACACCAAAGGGAAACAACATATCAAGCTCATCATGGGGGATTTCAATGCAAGAATTGGACAACAGGAACAAGGAGAGACATCGGTTGGTAAATACGGATATGGGGAAAGGAATGAACGTGGCGATCAACTCATCGAATTTGCA
>QLNU02015360.1:197199247-197223532 GCA_006491805.2 Dysdera silvatica
CAGGTTTATTGACTCAACTGGTTGATATAAATTTTATTTTCAGGAAATTATTGTCAGTTACTTTGTATATGTATGCATCATTTTTCTTAGTTTTTAATCAATGTTTTTATATATTTTTTACAGATGCTGAA
Organism: Dysdera silvatica; assembly: GCA_006491805.2. Taxonomy (NCBI): domain Eukaryota; kingdom Metazoa; phylum Arthropoda; class Arachnida; order Araneae; family Dysderidae; genus Dysdera; species Dysdera silvatica. The sequence goes on from QLNU02015360.1 coordinate 197,199,379, forward strand.
TAGATACTAGTTTCCTGTCTCAAAACAGAATTATGGTCACTCCTCATTCCCTTTGCAAAAATCGTACAAAACCTGTTTCTCTTATAGCCTTCTGATCTTTTTAAAATTAAATTTGAATGTATTCTCGATATTTTCCGAGTATTATTTTATATGCGTTCGACGCATCATAGTTTCTAGCTTCTCCTCTCAAAATATAACTTAGGTAACCAGTGGTCTTTTTTACGGAAATTGTATGAAAAATGTTTCTTCTATTGTCTCTTGAGTTTTTCGAAATCGAATTTGAATATGTTCCCGACACTTTCGAAGTATCATTCTATCTACGTAAGATGTAGCATAGCTTATAATTTCTTATGTCAAGTTGGAATTAAGGTCAGCTATTGTTACCTTGGCATAAATCGTATAAAGTCTGTTTCTATTAAAGTCTACTGAATTTTTTAACATTGAACCATTGAATATGTTCCATAGGCTTTTCGAATATCACTCCAGGTTCGTTGAATGCACTATAGCTTATAGTTTTTGATTTAAAAATATAATTAAAGGCATCCATGGTCCCTTTACAAAAATCGTAGAAAACATGTTTTTCCCACAGATTTCGATTGCAATTTGAAGTCCTGAAAATGTCACTTCCCATGGTCGCACCTCTAAATCTACTTTTACATTTTCGTAATTATCGTCAAAAATACTCTTAAATAATGCTAATAACTTTCGCTCATTTGCGAGAGGATTTCCTGTGGGAGGTGGGACTCTCTCCTTTTGAGAAAAAATATTTCGCTTTTAATCCTGACACTAGCACAGGCTTCTACTTTAAGCATCTTAGGTGGTACTGTAGTACTCGAAAACTCCTGAAAATATTATATCCATTTAAAAAATATTTACTCTGCGTGTAATTTACGAGAAGAAATGGAAAGCCTTCTTTAGACAGGAATCTTCAAGAAGACACCACCTCTTTGTCTGAATTTTTCTCCTCTTTCCAAAATCGAGTCTCCGGTATTAGCATAAAAATGATTTTTCACCGTAGAAGGCTGCTGCTGCTGAACGGCGAACCTGAAAATGACTGCTTTAAGAATGAAATAGACCTAAAATTAACATATTTCCAGTTCTTTCATCGAAAAGAGATAAATTTTAAGGCGAAATCCTATTTCGTAATTAAAGGCCAAGGGCGATTGCGTATATGCCTGTTCTGACATCAAGAGAAGTGTTGATTTGATGGAATTACGTTTAACTTTGATTCTTTTTTACCATTTTGTGCATTTCTCCGCCTACACCACGTTGCCTCACTGAATACAAATTACGTATAAACTCTGTTATCTTTTAAGGCGTGTTTCAAACGTTCAAATTAATGTATCAAAGGACGTAAAATTCCCCGCCTAATGCTTTTTACAGCCTATAAAAGCTGATTTCGAAGGGAGCACCGCGCAGGTATTTTTGGGTATCTAAAAACAGGACTCGTTATTTTTTTTTTTCCAGTTTCTTCTTCGGTTCGACAAAAAATATGGCAAACAGGACAAGTGCAACGAACTGTAGGCCATAATGTTATTTGTACAAAAATCGCAATGTCTTCCGAAACATATTGCGGCCTGAATTTGGAAATTCAAAGAAATTTTCTTTATTCCTGTCATTTTCAGTGTTGCAGGGAGTATTTCTTCTTGATAAAAAGGCGGATATTTTTTGCGTTTGAGCTTTATTTGCCGTATATGTTTACATGCTCTTGTTTTCTATCTCACTCTGCGAAGCGTTTTTTCTTATCCAACTAACAACATCAGATTTTTTGCTAATATTTTTGCTCTTTACACGATTTTTCACTTTTCTATTTCTGCTGCCAAAACAGCTTTTTTATGTTTATCCATTAAAAGCCATGTAATAAAAGGGGACAATTTTTAACTACAAAGTTTTTGTTACGTTACAGATATGTCGCTGCACTTTTGGAAAAGTGGCCCTGTTATAGAGTAAAAAGCAGTTACAAAGAATTATGTTTTGATAAATTAACTTTACATTTTTACAGAAATATGCTTTTTTAGAGAGAGTGATTATTAATTCCGTGGTAATAGAGTACGTATTTAACAATTTTTAGTCACGGATATATTTTAATTAGTGTCTCTGAAGTCGGCCGCATTCAATTGCGCGAATTGTTAAATCATAAGAGGAAATTGGAAATTTTGGGAAAAAACAAATCCATTGGAAAATATTTTGAAATCAGTTAAAATGAAAGAGGTGAAAATGTATTTCTTTTTAAGCTTCCATCACGGGGGAAAAGTAATAAACCCTGCTTTTAATAAAGCCGTTCAAAATTTTTAATTCTATGACTTTAGCTAAAAATAAAAACACGATACATTAATCGAACTGCGTTTCTGGGCTTAGTCGAAATTGACACTGAAAAAGTCGCACTGAAAAATGTAATTAATATATTTAAACAAAAACTTTCTCCCTCTCTTTCACAGTTAGTGCCCAGCTGGACCATAGTTGTTTCTTCAGTTTCAAGGTATAGCCAGTATGTTTAATATGTTCAGTAATAATCCGTCTTTGGTGTACACTACGTTGCAACTAATGAAAGTTACTTCCGTCCAATAAACCAATGTCCCGGATTCGTTAAATATTGAAACCTCAGTAGTTCAGCGTGCATAACCTTAATTAAACCAACCGTTTAATTAAAATAGAAGCGTTTCCTTGTTCAAATTACTCATTTGGAAGGAATTATTGGCTTCGCTGTTTTTAAATATTTCATTCATTTATTTATTTAGCGAACACCGAAAGTTTTGCTTTAGAAAGTGGCAGCTGTTACCCCCGAGAGAGAGGGGCAATGGCTGTGACATTTAAAATAATTCGGTATCAATAGGTTTAAAATGCATTAATACTGCTAATTAAATTATGGTTAACAACCTTCCCATTGCAAAAATATTTTGGAGCATTGTGAATATATTTTCATCTTGAAAATCACACTTATCTTGGTTTTAGAACACAAAGAAAACCCCATGAAAAACATCCTTATACACTAAATGCACCTTCAACTGAGAAAGTTTGGAAACCACTGGGCTTATGCCAAATATTTTGCAATTATATTTCAAAATAACCACTATCTGCAAAAGCGCGTCTGTGTTTTACGCATTTATCTCCTACACAGACAAAAATAGTTACCTTTGTACCTTGGAGTTTTGATCGTTGTGCATTATCAATTCTCTCTCGTGAAACTGGGGCATGGAATATAACGAAATAGTCGATCTGAGGATTGCAAACAACCAAAACGTGCGTGCTTGGGGTAATTAGGGGAAAGTGAGAAGAGGGTGTTTGGGTGAGAAAGCAAACAAAGATTAGGGATATCATTAGTAAGAAAAATTTTCAACGTGACAGTGGACTAAGTACATCGCAAGAAGAAATCGACGGTGGATAACCGACGTCCTCGTCTAGAGATTGAAAGATCATCAAAAGTAGAGAAAGCAAACGCAGACGAGATGGATGGATGAAATATGAAAACGAATTAAAACAACATGGAGACGAATTGCTCAGAATAGGCATGCACAAAGGCGACTTAGAAAGATCTTTATTCAGTAGTTAACAAATAATGACAGGAAATATTATGGTGATATACTTAAATATGTAACTTCATATTCTACCATTATAGTTCTATGTGAGATTAAGATTTATCAAATTTTAGTTTTGGTACAAATATTATAATTACATGGAACCTTTTTTCATGCTATTCCTGCGCTTTTTCCTGCTTCGACTATATACAGTCGAAACCGCGTATATGCAACTCGCATATATGCAAAAAATATCGAGCTTCAAATTTTCTCTTATCTTTTTAATGTTATCTAAACCAGCTTAATTGCAATTTTACACATACAAAAACCGCATATATGCAAGTATTTTTGGAGCGAAACGAATGTTTTATTATAGAATCCAAACCGGATATATGCAACCATTATGAAAAAGTTTTCATCCACAGTAAATGTGTAGTTGGCAACTCTATTTTTAAGGATTGGCTTTCCCCATTAAAAATAGCTGTCAACCCTTGTCGAAGTGTCACTTACCAGCTTTTTTATGACTTCGTTTACGCCTACCCCCCCCCCGCTTTAGAATAATGATAATAATATAGATTTTATTTATCACAGGAGACATACAATGCACACAATCTGTAAAGACAAGCTTATGCATTACATTAGGCAAGTTCCATGTACAATAAACCGCATATACCGATGTACATAATATGCTTGTGTTCGAAGTCACTATCAAATTTTGTTTTTGTAACCAACGCAGTAAATTACGCATCTCGTGTCTTATTGGTCTACAAAAACCCTAGTCCATTGGCAAGGGGTTTTTTTTTCCCTTTCTTCTTTTGCACTTTTCAGTTTATATTCGTTGCGAACATGGCGGATGGAAAGAAACTGACATATTTGCTTAAATATTGGTCAGAAATTGGTGATTTTAAATTCTTTGAAATCAAATAATAAGACAAAGATATAAATAACAAAAGAATATGGTTATAATTTGTCCACTATTTTCCGCAAATATTATACATATGTTTATGTAAGTACTACATGACTTCTTGGGGAGGGTTCAAGTATTACGTAAGCAATACTTTAACCATTTCAACCCCGTCCTCCACCGCTAGTAAGCAAAAACATTGGCTAACATAGGAAAATAAGACCAACGGCAACCCCTCTCTATAATATGCTTACGTAATACTTGAACTCCCCTTGTTAGTTTTATTACTATTACTTCATGTAATAGTATTGTGCATTGCAAATATTGACATAAATGGTGTATATAAGTTATAAAATTAGAAATAAGAATATCATTTAATAATAAAATTCAATAAAAATTTAATGAGTAAATTATTTGCACGCTATAGTTAAGAGAATACTGCTTTTATGTAAAACCTGCTTATATGTACAGGATTTTGTTGCCGTGTCCATTTGCATATATGCGGTTTCGACTATAAATCTTTTAACCCTCGATCCGCTAGCTGCTACTGATATCTTGGCACTTTGGGAACAAGTTGCTTCTCCTATGCTACTAACGTGCCTGCATGTTGGTAACGTGCCTGCATGTTGGTAACGTGCCTGCATGCCGGTAACGTGCCTGCATGTGTTGTTGGTGAATGAATCGGCACTGGCGGATCCAGGGAAGGAGAGACGAGGCGATGGCCTCCCTCCCGTGAGCCCGGAGGATTATACCATGGAAAATGAAATGAAAAGTACCGGACACTTGGCTAAAAATAGGAATCGGAAACAAATCATCCTACCCCGTCCCCCACCCACAACTTTAAAGATTTCTGGATCCTCCACTGCGGATTGAGTATTATTACAGGGTCTTTCAAATTTGAACGAAACCTAATTCAGCCTCCTAAACTGCACGTTTCATTGATGACGTAGTCGCCGTCGTTAACTGATAATCCAGTCTGATGTCAGTTTGTACACATAACCGGTCAGTGAATGGGTCATGCCCTTAATACTGTATTTCAGTCGTTCTGTAGTAAGCTACAGAACGACTCATTTAGTTTTTTGTTACACTCATTTCATTCGTAATGCAATCGACTACTGACAATGAGTTGTTGTCTTTCATATGAGGAGCGTGCATTTGAAAATCCTGTATTTAATATTAATGAGTGTATTATATATTAATCTTGTCGTAAGAATGTCCCACTCTTACTTTTTTTTTTACTCAGAATTCGAATTTCAAAAAATTATTTATTGATAAGACATGCAACGAAGTCGAGCTTAGAACCATTGCCAGTTTTGTTCATTCGTTAATATTGAATTTGATATTTTGTATCCAAATATGAGCATTTTTTATTCATGGACGCTTCGAAGAGAAGAAAAATGGAATTTTTTCATCTTCATGAAGAGGAAATCCAATTTTTTCATCCTAACGAAGAAATAATGCGATCTCTCTTATTCGTGCTCAAGAAAAACAGAGTTTAACGACGCACTAGGATTAGAAAGGGACAGGATATGTCAGTTACAAGAAAAATATGTACATTACAATAGAAAAACATCTATAATTTATTTATAAAGCACTTTTGTATGTAACGCGATGCCATTAAATCTGATAACATCATTATATATTTTTTTAATCTCTGAAGCAGCATGTTTTATCCATAACTTCCTACAAGATAATGAAATCCAAGTTTTCACACGCTAATTTCTTCTGTAAAAAACAGTTTTAATTAAGCTAAATTATCTATCAAGCATGTGAGAATTTTAGAACTTGATATTAAGAACGTTTTTATTTCATTTAAATGTATTCATTATATACTAGAAGTATTTAGTTTTATTTGTTCATGTAACACCATGTTACCGAAGTTTTGTAAGATGTTTTACAGTTGATGGTATATCGAATCATGTCAGAGGTAAAACACCTCTTAGTGGCAAGTCCTTACTGATGATAGACATCAGGATGCGGATTTTTAATTTTCTGTCCATATACTTTATATGATGTTCCTGTAAGTCGTTCCCATGTAGTTCTTTAAACAAATATCTGTAATAAATTATTGTCAATTACACTAGTTATCTGCATCCCCCTCACAAACATGTATACACTACCTTCCATTAAACTTGCCCCACCCGATACTGAGGTGGCTTTTAGATAGAACAATTTCAATGTTAGGTAGTATACTTTTTATTCACCATCCATTGACCATGCTCATAATCGTTCGCTCACCATCAATATATATTTCAGTATATGTGAAATTGTAATTCATTCGGGGGGGGATTTGGACCCTATAGGCCTTTGTCACTCTGCTGTATTTAACATCACCTCTTTCTAATAAAAAGGTTACTATTGTACATATAGATATATCAGGACAAAGACTTGTTGGACAATCTTCTAATGGTTAGCGATTTTACGTAATTCCTATCGTAATTTCCTTACGTAATTCCTATCAATAACTTTAATGGACTACTTTAGGAAATGAAGTTCGTAGTTACTTATGTTTATCTTTCCAGTTGTGAGATTAGATTCCTCGGCTTTTGTTATGAAAGAGGGCAGACAGATGCTTGTTTTCGAAAATGTTCGCCGATACAAACTTTGGTCGTTTCAGATTTAAGAACACCCTGTGAACCTTAGGAAAATCCACGCATTCTAAATAGTGTCTTTGTGTATTCAAATGAACATTCGGGTTTTTCTTTTTTGTTGTCGCAATATCAATAGTTAAACTATCGTAATATCGATAGTTAAACTGTCGTAATATTAATAGTTGATCTGTCGTAATATCAATAGTTAAACTGTCGTAATATCAATAATTAAACTTTCGTAATATCAATGGTTAAACTGTCGTAATATCAATAGTTAAACTATCTTAATATCAATAGTTAAACTGTTGTCGTATATCAATATTTGTCGTAAGATATTAATTGATAAAATGTGTGAGAGAGAGAGAGAGAGAAAGAGAGAAATAACATGTAAAATAAATCTAATATTAAAACAAAATTTTTCACTGACGTGTAAATAATGGTCATTGGAAACTTTAAAACATCATTCTATTTTTTTTTTAAAGTTATCCTTTATCTAGAAAACGCGCGTTGAGTGAAGCATAACTTTCATTGTATCTCTCATCCTTTTCCAGTTTTGAATTTTCCCTTTTTCCGAATAAAACTTGAATCGACAAAAAAGGTCACAAAATGAAATTTAAAACCATTTGAAGAATTTCGTTTGGCTGTGCTTTTTGCGCTGGATGTATTTTGGAGAGGACGAGGGTGTTAAATTTATCCATGGTACGTATTGGATTTTGTGCACGAACTAAAATTCAAGTATTCAAATGTTTCAGATTTTGATTTTGTTTTATGTGTAAACGTTTACTTTCGACGCACTCTAAACATTCGTAACCAGTTATTTTAACGTCATGCATTATGTATACAGAAGTATTCGGTACCCTGGGTAGAAATGGAGCATGAATACTTATTAGCCGAAACACGTCGTACACGCAATATATTGTTGCCCCATTTGTGGCCGTAGTGCCTGCAGCACCCTTTGTAGGCATGCTTTCTAGGAGCTGCAAGTGGTAATTCGTCCACAACTGTTCCATGTCATCGAATGAGCGGAATGTTAAGCATCTGTGGGACGAGCAGATCGACATCAGATGTCGTTCGTCAAGACTTTTTGATGCATCTCTGGCAGAAGCTTTGTAAAAGTATCGTCTGTCGATGCTTTATGACTGAAACAAAGCTAAGGTCCTGTTGCGTAGTGACCTGCAGCTTTATGAAGAAACTGTGTCTCCTCGTAAAGCCCAGAGAATCAGTCTGGCCACTACAGTAAGCAGATGTCCGTAAGCATTTGTTTTTGGCACTGTTTGAGGAGTTCCTCAATTCTTGGACTCTATGTCCCTCCCTCTCCTGGAAACACAGTGCCGCTTGCTCGGCCAACATTTCCAGATTATTTATTATTTCTTGCATACAAAACAACATGGCACTGTTGGAAATCGAACTGTAGTTGACGGCACGCTAGAAGAACACCTTACTACTGCACCACGGCGGAACCATTATAAAAGTAATGGAGGTATGTCTGGGTAAAAACCTTTCGTTACACGTTGCAAAGTATATTTAGAAGTGGAAGGGAGGTCTCTGCCATCAGTAGAGCTAAAGACGCATCGTAATTTTGGATGATAAATATTATTCTTTATAACAGAACAATACTGAGTTTTACTAGGAGATCGTATTCTTTATTTCCCACCTGAGTTTGTTTATTTGTTTTTTCCATGCAAGAATAACTGAGAGAATGCTGTGCCAGGAAAACTGCTTCCCGAGTAATCTGAACTTCCATCTATCTGGAGAATCATGTACTACGGATCAACAGAAAATCCGCAAGCGTTCGTTACGATGAAAGACCGATCTAGGTGCGAGACCAAAAATTGGCGCTCCCCTTCTAAATATTAATTATTTTCGAAATAATTCCTTTTGTAACGAAGGTTTTTTTTTTTTTTTATTATTTCTAAGGATCTTCTCAATAGGCTATTGAATCTTATTAAAAAATACTAAATATTGCTACAAGATGGAGAGTAACGATAAGAGTTAATATTTCTTTACAACAAATGACATGTAACTAAACCACAAGTATTTTCTCTAATGAGCCAAAAATTAAATTGTTTTAATATAAAAATAAAGCTTTACGTGAGTTTCAATGAGCTGGAACATTCTCTCTACGGTCATAAGTTCATCCATTTTGATTTAGTTTTTACTTTCCTAATTTCTTACTTGCAGTGTCGTATTGTGGGTTTGTTGGAAAAAGTCTTTTCACTTTCTTACACACTAACTTAATTAAACACATTGTAGTAAACAATAATTTATACAAGGGTTGTGTGGATAAGGGATAATAATAAAAGGATAATTAATTTATTAAAAATTAAATAAGGTTTAAAACATTTTATGTTTTAAAAAGTTAATAAGGTAAATATTTGTAAAATGTTTTTGCACTTCGAGGTTGTTAGGTTATTTTGGCGCCCAGTGTGACGGCACCGGTCACATCACCCTCAATCCGTCACTGGTTACTATTTGGATTCTAATTCAGATTTATCGCATGGTAAACAAACATGTTACCACAGTAGGGCTCCCCAACCAGTGGCATGAGAAAGGGGGACTCGGGGGATCAAGTCCCCTTTAGACAGCAAGACATATTGTTCTGTTTAATGCAGCATCACTTGATATATCAGAGGGCTACTTGACCCCCATAATTTTTAAATTTCTACACCACTCTTTCTCACCTCATATATTTCAATGTACAGAGCTTATACAGGGTGGTCCTAAACTATATGTCAAAAATGTAAAGGCAGGTAGAGGGGACCTAAATAAGCAGATTTCGTATAGGATTGTGTGTGTGTGGTAATGCCGCCTTGAGCCGGTAGAGAGCGCTGATGACTGCGGCGTATAAAAGCGCTTCGCTAGCTGGATTCATCATTTCCCGCACGGATCTCGAGCAGCATGCATCGTTTCACCAATGCGGAGCTGGCCGACATGCATTTCATGTATGGGGCTGCACAAGGAAATGGATTAGCTGCTCAAAGGATGTACAGGGAGCGATTCCCGGATAGGAATCAGCCGGATCGTCGATGTTCCTCCAGCTGTTCGCAGACGAATGTGGTTCCAGCACGATGGAGCCCCAGCTCACTTCAGTCGAAACGTCAGGAATCACCTGGACGCTGTCTACGGCCAGCATTTTATAGGACGGGGCGGTCCAGGTCCCTGGCCACCGCGTCCTCCTGATTTAACCTGCTTGGATTTTTTGTTTTGGGGGTCATATTAAAAGCCTGGTGTACGAGAGTCCCGTCACATCTGAAGAAGATCTTGTTGCCCGCTTGTCTGTTGCTGCTGGACATGTGATCGACATGCCTGACGTCTTTTCTAATGTACGCCGATCCATGCGCCGTCGCTGTGAATCTTGTATCGCTGTTGGTGGCCGCTCTTTCGGGCACCTCTTGTAAACTATTAATAAATTTTTGTTTTCTTTTGTCTTTACTTGTCTTTTCAGTTTCCTGTGATTCATACTGCTTTACAAGCTAGCGCTTTAATGTGTCATTACCGCACACACATTCCTATACGAAATCTGCTTATTTAGGTCCCCTCTACCTGCCTTTACATTTTTGACATATAGTTTAGGACCACCCTGTATATAAAAAAGATTTAAACGAATTGGTAAACATCCTTCCAAACATAAAAAGCAATGGAAGGCGCATATTGTAAGAAGTCTTGACTAATGAAAAATTAAAGTATCTGATTAAGACATCTGCGTCGAAGAAGATAAATGAATTAAATGAAGGAGAGTTGGAACAGCTTTGCGAAAAGAAGCGTAAGAGGAAAATATATGGAAAGAATATGAATATGAAAACTGGAAAGAACGTGAAAACTGTGGAAAGAACATGAAAACTGTGGAAGGAACATGAAAACTGTGGAAAGAACATGAAAACTGTGGAAGGAACATGAAAACTGGGAAGAACTTGAAAACTGTGGAAAGAACATGAAATGCAACAACAGGTTGACAAACCTTGGAAATGATGATGCATGTATGATAATGCACATAGATTTAGCTAAGATTCAATAATTGACGTTGTACAGGATAGATATTGGTGATATATACTTCGATGCCTTCCTAAAACGCTTATGGAAAAGCACTTGGACAGCTATACAATGATACCAAGGGAAAAGTCAAAATGAAAGGAATTGTAAAAAATAATTCCAAAACATGTCCCTCGTTTGAAAAAGAGTACTGAATCCACAGATAATAAAAAACAATGTCGAGTACTGTTGCCTTTTACGAGGCTAAAAACTAAAATGAACAGGTTTCAATACGTCGAGATTATTTACTAACAGTGGAAAAGACACTGCAGTGTATATCATTTACAAAAAGGCACATTTTACCCTTTAAGAGGAAACACAATATCCAAATAAGCACTCATATTTATACTTAAATGGGGAAAAATATAAAACCTTACTGCATATAACCACCTTACACGACAAACTGACAGAAACGTAAAGAATCTTAACCCCAAACTCATATTCTCAAACCCAGTTTAGTTTGTAACAAAGACTACGTTCCAACTTTCTCACACATAGATGCATACCACAGAAGATCACAGTCTGACTGAGAACGAATAAAAACGAAACGTCTCTATCACGAGCAAACTCAAATCCCCTATTAGCCTTCCAGCCAATCTTTTTAAATCTTGTTAGATTTATAAGACAGATTAGACATCAGTAAAATAGCAAGCGAAACAGATTTTTCAAGAAAATCTTCTTAATCCCGATCTCGAAGAAAGCTAAAATGATTAGCCTTTCAGGCAGATTGCCAAATATGCAATATCTCACCAACATTTACATAAGTTGACATTACGCAGATGCTGACTAATAAAACTTTACCTAATAATAACCTTCAAATAAATCATAAATGCGTTTGAAGAAAATTAAAATCTCTATTATCCAAGAGTGTTAAATACATAATTAAATTCACCTAATAACTATATTTTATTAACAAAAAGCCATGTAAAATTTCTGTTTCGTTATTTTGCGTAGCTGGTGGCTAAAACACCTTAATTTAGCGACCATTAAATGGAAAAAATATATAATGGGGTTGTCAGATTTGACAGTATTGCATCACACACAAAAAGTGCATTATAAATAAGTCTTCATTATTTTTCTCTTGTAATCTACATATCTTTCTTGTAACTGACATAACTACTCTCTTCTTAATCCTATCGTATCGTCAGAGTTTTTTTCCTCCATCGCGAACAATGAAGATCGCAATTTTTCTTTTCGTGAAGATGAAAAATTGCATTTTCCGTCTCCTCGAAACGCCAATAAATAAAAAATGACGATTTTTTGGATATTAAGTATCAGATTCATTATAAAAGTATGAACAAAACTGACGATGGTTCTTGACTTCATTGCATATCTTATCAATGATTACTTTTTTGAAATTTGAATTCTGCATCTGACAAGCGAAAAGATGAAAATAGGGATCGAATTTCTGAGTTTATATTTCATTAAATATGCAATTTGTGCGATTTAAGCGTTTAGGTATTATCGCTAAATGCAGAGTCCGGAATGTTAGTTGTTGAATAGGTTTCGGTATGTAAGATTTCGTTAATTGAAAATTTGGGAAGCTGAGATGGGCAATTTTTGACGTCATTGGATCTTATTTAACAAGTTATGCATTTTTAAGGAAATACTGCGCGTCATGCCACCATGGAGACCGGAATGGAAATTGATGAGGCTTAAACTTCTCTGGGTACTGGTCGATTGCTTCATCATTAACGTACTTTCATATTTATTTCACGCATTACACACTTACAATGCAAAATATAGAAGGCGATATCTATACTAATTAAGTCAGCGAATCCAATAGTATCGTATTAGTCCGATTAGAAAAACGTGAAATTTATAGAACTGACTTGATTTTATGTTTGTCGCTTCGGCGTTTTGGTTTTTCCTTAAATTTCGACTTGTATCAGTAAAACTCTTGTTCAGAAGATTATCAAACGTTGAAACAAAGGCCAGATTGAGATCTTCAGGGTGGGAAAATGCGGCTCTTTGTTGAGTAAGTGCTGCTCCCGTCGAAAACTTAAATTACCCCTTTTCCCCCCCCAGAACATTTTTTACGAATCTTGTTAAATTGACTAAGAAAGTGAATCGGTTAATGAAGAGTAGAAATCGTACGTAATCGCTTCAAAAGTAGACCTTCGGTTGCATCGATAGGTCCATCTAGGAGTTATTATAAAAATTTTAAATAATTACTTTGTATTTTCTTTCTCTTAATTATATTTTCTTACATGTATATTTTATACAGCACTTAAGACTTTGGTACAATATGTAACCATATTAATTAAATTTGTGTATTTAATACTATGTAACTATGGTGTGGTTCTTTATAATATATGATAAATTGGAATGTGGCTCTCATTGACCGCATGTGTGACCACCCCTGCTATATAATGCATATATACAGAGGGTGTTTACACATATTTACAACGACTTTGACAGCGTAAGTAAAGTGCATGCAATAAAAATATTAATTTCTAATATATTCACACTGATAGCCCTGTTTTTGAATTATCATATTACATCTAGATTTCTACGATAATAGGACTTTTCGTAAAGTCACAAACGGGATTTTCTCCAATTCCTCCTCCACATCTTTCCACAGTCCATCCAAGATAGGGTCGGCGTTCTGAAAGAGCTCATTTTAAAAGTCCAAATGCACAGTAATCCGTTGATGCTACATTTGGAGACTTGGCAGCATTGTGGCTAATTATATTGACTTGATTCCAATTTCTTGTCTCATTTTTTCTAGAAATATGGTTGTACTTTTGGAGGTGTGGCTGCTCGCTTTGTCCTGATGGGGTTCAACATTTTGAAAGCCAGTAGGATACATTTTTGCAATACCTTTTTTAAAAATAGGAGTCAGCACATTATTTTGATATATGTAATAGTTTATGCGGATACTTGCATACACACAAATCCACATGGCTATTCAACTAAAACGTCGTTTGAGACATTACAGTTGAATAGCCATGTAAATCTGTTTGTAGTCCCTGCGAAGGGCAATAATATCTTGAAGAATCCACTTTATAAGTGTATATATGTCTCATTATTAGTTATAAAAACATAACATAAGCTATTAGTCATGTAGAGTTGATGTTTTCATTTTTTCCAACTTTTCTTATTTTTAGTTTTCCGTTATAAGAGATGCCAGCGCTAACCATAAATCCTTTACTGAAAATTTCTTTGCTCTCTTTGAACCAAACTTTTGAGTCTTTCGGACCTCTTTTTCGATAATAAATCGACCTTTGTTTATTACAATCATTTAAATAAATCCATACTTCGTCAATTGCAACATTTTTGTCCATCTATTTTCTGCAAAATGACAGTCATATAATGATCTGCATCTAGTCTTCCACTCAGCAACATGCCGAGGTAGCAGACGATAAACTGCACTTTTTTTGCTTTGATTAAATTCAAATCTTTATTAATTTATTTATTTATAGTTGAAGCTGATGCAGAACTTTTTCAATAGTTCTTTGAGGTTTTGGATTTTCTAGTAAAACCGTAGACTGCACTTTAGAAATGTTAGAAGAAATATGAACCATTTTGGGATATTTCTTTTGGTTTGTTTTTCCTCTTGACATTAAAGCTTGACTATTTTTTCATTTTACATTAATAATATCACTTATTTTATGCTTTGAAACTTGAAAACTATGCTTCTCACATTGTTTTTTAATTATTGGATGTGAATATTTCTCTTCGGAAAGGGCAAATGTATAGCCTTTAAGTCGAAGCTTCTTTTCGGAGGCCATTTCACAGCTTAAATTATATTTTTAGTCGTGAATGATTTGCCACTTTTCAGGTAATATCATGCAGTCAGAATATTTCCCGAGTCGCTGTTCGTTATTTTTTTTTTTAATTTAAAATCAAAGTCTTTATAAATATGCGTAAGCACCCGCTTTAGTTATTCTTAGTAATAAGAAGTAGTTTTTTTTAAATTATAATCTGTGCTCAGCATTTCTACTGTTATTTTTCAATTTTCGGATTATCCCCAAATTCGATTACACGCCGTTGTCGTATCATATATTACTACAAAAAATTGAGAGTTGTCTGTATTTGAAAAGTTTTCTCCCACTTTTTCCAATTGCAAAGTCTTAAATCAAATCCTCAAAAGTAATCTTGCATAGCACCTCTGTTCTATATTTACAAGGGAAATTTTAATTAGCTCTGGCATCCCGAGTCGAAACCTACATCAATAGAAAGGTCTTCAGGTGTAGTAATGAGAACTGAAAACATTTTTGTGCGGGAATGGATTTCCAAATCTTTATGAATTTTTTAATCTATTGACGTGTTTTTCTAAAGTTGATTTACGTAGACGTGTTCTATGTAAATTAACATCTATGAGAAAAAAATTTAATCAAGTAAATCTGACTTCGATATTGGCATTTGTAACTCTATTTCACATTTAAAAAAAGTCAAAATATAATTGATAATCAAATACTAATGTTTAATGAACATCTTTTGCGTTTTAACTCTCAAATGAATGAATGAATGAATGAATGAATATTGGAAGCGCACGTAAACTAAAATGAAATAGAAAATCCACTGGTAATATAGACATTAGTGCATGAGTATGTGATTGAAAATGCTGATTGAATTAGTGCTGCAGTATATTTTTCACCTTTATGAGATAATGTTCGTCCGCTCGGTATACGATACGAAAAAACACTTTGATCAGCATTAAATATTTGACTGCTTTGACAATGTGAAAATGTATCACGTGAAAATAAATTGAATTCTATTGCATTATTTTCAACGATCTCATTATTTTTTTGTTGTATATTTAGTAATTTTTCGGCCAGCAATACCGTTTGATTTTTAATTTTGGCTAAAACAACTACAAACGTGAGAAATCACTGGTCTGCTTTTATATAAGAAACTGCCACTCCTCTTTTTTCTTTCATCCACGCCAAAGCAAAGATAAACTACCGCATTCGCGCCAAATGACATAAACGAATTTCGCCTTGTTGAAAGTTTCCCAGTATGACTCTTGCGTGTGTAACAGCAATGTTGCATTTCAGTGTTAACTTTAAATATATATAAAAATTCAGGAATTCATTTCCGCACAAAAATTCTTTCGGTTTCCATTCCTACTCGTAAAGAACTTTCTATTGATATAGGTCTCGATCCAGGATGCGAGCGCCACTTAAAACTGTCCCCTTCTTAGTAAAGGCGACCAGCCTAGCTTGTCTTCGTTGTTGTTGTGTTTTTCATCCATTGTGTGGGAACTCCTTTTGCACCATATGGTCCATGGTAAACCCGGAAGGGGGAAATATATACTTGTAAGGTTCCCTTCTTTCCTTGATGCCCTAAGCATGTGCTTATTTTACTTTCTGATTAGTCCAGCCTTCTGTGAAACACAGATCTTGAGATCTACTTATAATAATTTTCAGCCCGAAAGCTTCCGTTTATCCATCAAATATTACCAACGAAAATGAAAAATTGGGACTTTATATTATTGGAAAGAATATAAAGCACTTATTTTAACATTAAAGTATTTCTAAATACATGTTTTTATACTCATTATTATGAACCAGCCATTAAGAAACTTTAAGTCATCCGTACCATCCCATATGATCCGTGTCGCCATCTTGGAAATTAGAAATACAAATGAACAAGTTTAGTATTGTTACTACAACCTTAAATAGAATACACATTACCGAGGCGTCATGTGTCAAGTACTATTTTGCTGCTCGGTGATTAAGTACTAAAGTTAAAACCACTTTCATATTGTTGTGGTGAGCCAAAGTCAAGTTAAGTCGTTGGCACCTCCTCTGTTGATCCCATGAGTAATAATATTGAGACCCTTGAAAATATATCATGCATTGTCTTCAGTGAAAATGTTGGCATCACTGCGTTCGCATATACGCGAAGAGTAGAGAGAAAGAGAGCAGCCCTTGAAATTACTATGAGAGCTCACACACAACACAGAAACGAAACGTATAGAAAGGAGAACAGACGGAAAATGGAAACAGATTTTTTAAAGTCAGGGAAAATAAATGGCAGCTGTCGGAAGAATTTTGCAAAGAGAAAAAGCGTCTGAAATTTTTGTTCGTATACCCAGAGACGAGTGGAAATAATTGGAAAATTTACGAGAAATATGGATGAAATGAGGGTATAGATTGGAATAGTATTAGGGAAAATAGTGATAATGAACAAATCCTCTTTAATTTTATTATTAAATTACTGTCATCAAAAATTAGACGGATGTATGGCAAGGTATAAATACACACCTTAACATCCAAATTTCCAGTTAAAACCATTATTAAAAGCCATTTGCGTAGAATTTGCGAACCCAGTTAAATGTCCATGTATGGTAGGATTCGCATTCCAGCCATTAAATAAAATCAATCGATTGAATTATTGAGACTTATTCTAACTTTTGCCTTCATTTCTCATCGTGTGTGTATAAATCGAACTGACAAGGGGAACCCACAGTGAATGCCCCGCCGATTTTGACGATTTTTTTTTTTCTTTTTTTGATGGAAGTAGAGTCAAAGAAATACGTGTCTCGGTACTCGTGCCAATGCGGCTTATTTTTGGAGATACGCATTTTTAAAAATTTTGAATACTCTATGAGCTTAAAATACGATGCCCTCTGCAAGCTAATCGGTAGCGTGGTTGTTAAGCTGTCGGCTTTTCGCTCCGTGTTTTTGTATTCGATGCCCCGGGAAATCGATCACTTTTTTATTGATGTATCCGTTTTATATATTTATGTATTTTTATTAGTAAAAATACTTTGTCTAAATCATCGTTCATAAACTTTTAAAAGTTATATTTATGTATTTAATTTGTGCTACTATTTTCGCTATTTTTCGCAGTTATAATTTTTACACGAATTTTAACACGAATTTTAATTTTTAATTGAAGAGTTGTAAGTGTACAAAAAGTTGAGGAGTTAGCTGTAAGTTTTTATGTGAATATAACTTTTATAAAATTTGCGTACTCATTGTCAACCTGTGAAGGGATGAAATTACACCAATAACACAGTTTTGTTTTATTTAAGGATGGAAAGATTTTTTTCTGAAAACTTTTAACAATTCCATTAAATAAAAAAGAAAACTGCGTTAATTCGTCTTATTTTGTCATTATTAGCCTTTGCAGTCATCCTCTATTAGCATCTATTACGCCTAATATTTTTTTAAAATATATTTATCTATTGAAAAATGTATTTTTAGTATGTAATATTTTATTTTATAACATATAAACATCATTTTATTTTATAACATGTAAACATTTTACGCGCATCTCATTTATGTGCATTTTATTTATATAGAAACATTTTATTTTATAAAATGCAATCAATTTTATTTTAAAACTGACTGACGTGAACATATTTTTTGTGTATCACTATCGGAGGTGTCGGAATTGTATACTGGTACACAATTTTGGATGATAATTATCATAAAAACAATAAAAACATAAAAAAATTCTACAACGTGAGCATTTTATAAATGAATTGTTCGAACAACTGATTTTCTTTGTCTAATATCATCTGGAAAACAAATACCATCTACATTTTCAAAAACGCTTCTTTCGTTTGTTAACTTTGCAACAAACCAAGAGTACTGTAACATATTCTTAAAATTCGGCGCCGAAAGTTGATTGTGAATAAGTGAATGGATCTTCAAAGCATCTATCTGCTCGCATGTTTAAATGACTATTTTTTTGTAAGCTTTCAACACAATTTTGTAACCTTTTAATGAAATTTTTTACTTGACGGAAGAAGTACACATCACGAGGTTGACAGTATGGGGTACAATGAGGTGGAATTACTTCAACAGTAGAAGAAGAGGTGCCGTCGTCATTTGTAAAAACATTATTAAAGTGTGCTGGATCTACTTAACTACATAACAGGCTGGATGGCTACACCAAAACTTTTTCTACTTTTCAACTTTTTAATAATCAACAATTAAAATTTGAGTAGAAATTATCACTGCCAATAAGCATACAATTAACATATAACTACATAAATATGAATTTTATTAAAGTAAGTTTATGAACAAAATCCGATTGTAAGCGAAGTATTTTTACTAATAAAAATACATAAATAAATATATAAAAATTACACATAGCAGTGATCGATTTCCGCGGGCATCGAACACAAAAACATGGAGTGAAGAAGTGACAACTTAACCAAGCTACCGATTGGCTTGCAGAGGATGTCGTATTTTAAGCTCATATATCGGATGCAAAATCTTTAAAAATTCATATCTCCGAAAATAAGCTGCATTGGCATGAATGCCGAGACACGTATTTCCTTATTTTGGCTCTACTTTCATCAAAAAAAATTTCATCAAAATCGGCGGGACACTCACTGTGGATTGCCCTTGTGAGTTCTAAAAGAAGCTTATAAGCAATCTTGAACTTGTCAGCGCGTAAAACGTGTTCTCGAAAAAGCAAAACATAAAGAACTTGGTTGTCTAATAATAACCTCGCCATTTAAACTTTGAATAAAATAATCAAAATTAAACTTTTTATTTTAGGATTTCACTTTTCCGTGTAGTTTTCGAAAGCTTCTTCCTTGGAATTTTGACAGCCAGCTTTTCAAAATTATACGGTGGATACTAGTACAATGGATACAAGTAGTGATATACAGTGGCAGAAATGGTCTGCACTTACATTCTGAAGTTGGTTAAGTTTCTTTCCCCAGGAAAAGAAGATTATAGGAAGAGAGACAAACGTTTTTCCATGATATAAACGGATCAATGTATTTAACATTTCTTATTCTTGCTATTTTTGCTATTCTTCTGATATTTTTCTATCCCCTTGATTTTTTTCTCATGAAGCTATATAAATTTTCAGTTATTTCGAAACGACAGCGAACTTTGGAATATGTAAAAAGACTAGTAGAACGAAGCACGCCTTATTTATTAAGACGTTTCACACATTTAATATTGTTGTTCCTTATTTTTCAATGTTCACCATTTGTTCTTTCTTCAATTCTGTGCCGAAAAATAAAACTGCTAGATAACGACAAATAGTTATCAGTCTTTCGCCGACAACGGGGGTGGGGTGTGTTAGACGATTATCATTATTCCTAGCACAAGCATTTTATTATGAAACGATAAATTATAATTGTTATTAATTATTTATAATTTAAACCCGCAATAAAAGCTAAAACTTTACAACAGATTTTCACAAACACTGTCTGACGCTTTCTCAAGCACATTATTGTTTAATAATACCGCTTGATAACATAATGAGAAACATATTAAAAATAGAACCACAAATTATTTACTAGAAATCTAGTAAGCAGTTAGATTTGTTTTATTTACCTATTCCTGTATCTGCGAATCATTGCTACAAAATTTTGGTATCATTGCCTTTATGCAGAATGTCTAAAGAAAAGTTCTTATAAAAACGAAATTCGAAGTTCATTATTTCGGAACTATTCACAAATTTTTCAGTATTATTCTCGATTCGTTTCTTATTAATCTATCGGTGAACAGCGTAGTAATCCACAATCTACGTCAATTCATGCATCAATTTAATAATTTCTGCATATCTTACAATAAAAAATGACTTATAAATTTACTTCTAAGGTAACATGGACAGCATCTACTGAAATGTTTCTCATTTAATTTAGCAATGCTCTTTTCTTTTCAACGTACGAAGGCCACTCCTTCATTTTCACAGATGGATCCAAAGTGGATGACTCTGTCGGTGCGGCATTTGTCTGTGGAAATACCATACAGAGTCAACAACTGCCGATATTCTGCTCAGTTTTCAAAGCAAAAATTCATGCTACTGTGTTAGCTTTACAATACATCTTGAATAATGCCGTATCTCCAACTGTCATCTGTACAGATTCACTCAGCGTTCTGCAAAGCCTGACTTCATTCAACGTCTCGCATCACACTGGAATCCACAGAGTTTACAAACATCTCGTGGATATAAAAAACGCACAGTATATTGCGAAATTCTGTTGGGTTCTAGGCCACGTGGGTATCATCGACAATGAACAGGCTGACATTTCTGCAAAGAAAGCAACTGCAAAACCTGAGTGTATGAATATTCCATTCCGAGATCTCAACTCTCGTGTTTCATACCTTCTGTACAGAAATGGCAGTCAGAATGGGACAAGCAGGTTTGTAATAAATTTCGCATCATTAAACCTCATCCTGAGGTGTGGTAGTCTAGCTTTAGGAGTGACCGCCGCAAAGAGGTCACTCTGGCTAGACTCAGCATCGGGCATACACGCTTCTCCCATCACCATCTTTTAAAAGGAGAAGACGCCCCGCTATGTGACACATGTGATGAAGCATTAAATTGTTTGTTTGTTTTACGGCTCAAAGACTACAGTGGTCATGCTGCGCCGGGACCTACTGTTTTCCGAGGAATCCGAACCTCTTAAGGCCTAGGGAACCAAACCCCGGACTACAGTGAGCAGTGCGATCTTTATGAGATCTCTGAGTAAGCGTTCTTTTTGCACTGCTGGGAGTCGAACCCGGATTAGCCGCGCAATAGGAGAACGCGTTACCACACTGCGCCACCGCAGGGCTTGTTATGAAAGAACTCGATAGACCTATTAAACGTAGCTGGAGTGCATTCGGAAGAAACAATTTTATCCTGAAGGGAAAATTGATTTTGTGTCTAAAAAGAAATGTCTTCAACCAGTGTGTATTGCCAGTCCTCTCTTATGGATCAGAGACATGGAGTCTAACAATTGCAGCAATACGGAAGTTACAGACAACCCAAAGGAACATGGAGAGGTGCATGCTTGGAATAACTAGGAGAGATCGAAAAAGAAACACTTGGGTGAGAGAGCAAACTAGAGTAGAGGGCATCATTGTTAAAGTAAAAAGGCTGAAGGGCTGAAATGGCGATGGGCTGGGCATATCGCAAGAACTAGTCAACTGGATTCCAAGAGACCACCGAAGACCTAGAAAACGTCCTCAAACTAGATGGGTGGATGAAATAAGAAAACAGGTTGGGGTGACGTGGAAGCGAATTGCTCAGGATAGACTTGTGTGGAAAGCATTTGGAGAGACCTTCATCCAGCAGTGGATAGATAATGGTTGAATATGATGATGATGATACTTGATGGTAAGTGCACTGTGTCGTAGATTGAGTCTTACATACAATACTTTTAAAAATCCTACTAAAATATATGCCTCAGGTGCATGATGGAATTTTGGAGACTACTGAAAAAGTATTTTCGGCACAGTGGACTGTAAGAAAGGTTTCTACACGTTTTTCGTTGAAGAAGCATTTTATTTGACTTTTTACAAATCTCAAAAGCCCAGTAAACATATCAACTGCGCCAACTCTCACCAAAAAAAAGGCAAATTTAAAGTCGCTTCTGAAATTCCCATAGCAGGTATCTAAATTTTGCATAAAAGTAAGAGTATGGATCGCCTACCTGCAATTACTTTTCATCGGCTGTTCGGTTAATATTATAAATTTGTCGTCATATCTGATCAATTCTACTCTGCTATTACAATATCATAGTGAAGGCGGTTTTACTGCACGGTCTGAATCCATTTTCGACCAATAATGGAATTTCTAATTAATCCTGGGTAATTTATTGACCTTGGTTACCCATTGCAATGATTTGTCTGGACCTCAGTTTCGCATTACAATAGTATAATGTGAGGTCACATATTATTACTGCATATATATTATTAATAATAACAACTGTATATCCATGATAAGGCTTTCGCAGTAAATACTGGCTTAATCACAAAATGTTATTTATCAGTTCGGCGTACAATGCACTGCCTTCTAGTCTTTTTGAGTTTGCTTACATGCGCTAAAACCAGCATAATTAAGAGAGAACGGTTCAATGCGTACTCGTAACCAAAATGACGCAGTAATGACGAGTTCATAGCATGTACAGAAAACCCACTTTTGAATTGAAATAACCAATAATATATTGGATTATGTTTTCTGTAGTATAATCACTCTCTCTCTCTTAAGAGAGAAAGAGAGAGATGTACAAATGCCAAAATTTTTACTACGGAAAGAAAAATAAATATCATTCTAAAATAACACACATTAGTTCTTAATAAAATATTTGGTTCAAATGCTTTAAAATTGCTTCATTTGAAAATAACAATGTTTATATTTCGGCGTTGTTTTTAAAATATAAGAAATTTTGTAAGCACCGTGTGCGTTTCAGATTTTTGGAAAAATCTCCTAGGACATTTAATCTTTTTAAACGAACTTTTAATTTTTGCCGTAAAAGTTTTCTTCTTATAAACTTATGTTGTTAAATGCTTAATTTTTTGAAGGTTTTATAATTTTTTTAGTCCTTTGAGCGTAAAGCAATTTGCAAGGTTTAGACTAAAGGCGTGTAGTTAAATTCCATCAAATAATGCTAATAGTTTAATTATAGTTAAATGATTAATGCAAATGTAGGAGGTCATCACTCAGTGCAGGGGAAAAAGAAGATAGGTTTTCATTTGTGTCAGAGTTTTCTGGAAAGTCGTCGCAACTTTATTTGCATTACAAATGTGTTTTGTTTATTTTTATATGATAGATTTCAGTAAATTAGAGATTCAAACGAACGACGAAATAAATAAATTCGATAAAGCCGTACTTACAAATAGGGAAATGAGAAATTTGTGTAAATGCTGTCAGTTTCGGAATTCCCAATAATTCTTATGCAGTCGAATCCCCTTATAACGAAGCTAAAGAGAGACGTGGAAATATTCGGTTTATGCGAACTTCGATATATGCATACTGACTGATAAACATTACGAAGTTCAAAGGACACAGGGGACTTCGACATATATTCTAGCTCGCTATAAGTGGGTATGGCTGTCTCTTAACGTCTTATAAGGCATACATGGCGATATATAAAAGTAATAACATAAATTAAAAGAATTTTATATGTAAACATATTCACATCTTCTATTAACTACACAAGACCTAATAATCGCTGTCAAGGATTGCTACTGTATCAATTAGGAAATCCTGTTACGTTAAAGTACAGTATCCAATATAACGTAACTCACTGATGATACGATGTCATACTAATTGCATCTTATTCGAAAACGGTTGGCGGAAAATACGTTGATTGATTGATTGTTTGGCTTTTTTATGGCGCAAGAGCATCTGGGCTATACTGCGCCAAAGGAAAACACTATACCAAGTATATTAGCAAGTAAAACAATGATTATTTAATT
>QLNU02015360.1:197223632-197238739 GCA_006491805.2 Dysdera silvatica
CTGTTCCAGAGAAACGTAAATAAGTTATCTCTACTCCATCCACGGGGAACAATAGCTCTTGAAAAGGATAATCTGCAATATTGCAACGCCTAGAATCTCTATTCCAAAGAGATGGAATTTTTTTTAAATCAGAGTCAGTTTTCCAAACGGCACAAAGATTTGAAAAATCTTCAATAAATAGTAGCAAGAGTAAAAAATCGGATAAAATGAAACTGAAACAATTGCCCCAAAAAAAAAAGGAGCAGTAAAAGAGTTGCTAAAAGCAATAGTATACTTGAAAAATCCCCAAATCTGTCTGCTACATATATTCCTTTCAATGGGAAGCGGAAGAGACCCTGCGAACAGATGAACAAAAGTCTTCCCAAAACTATAAATTTGCCCTCCGGCACGAAAATTTTCTCTGTTCTAAAATGGCGGCCTTTATTCGCATCGGAACACGCAGACTAAAATATAACCTATACCATCCACTTTTTAGTCCCAACTCATTGCCCCGCGTAATACGGAAGTACCGGCTATGCAATTTCCTCTCTAGTGCAAATCGCTTTTTATACTGTGGTGTTTGAATTTTTCTGGCGGAACTTATATTTCCTCCTTATTTTATTTTCATCGGAATTGTGGGGCTCATTTGAATGAAATAATACGAATAGATTTGAGAGATAGTGGAAAAAAGTTCAATTGCGTTTATTAATAGCATATAATTAAATAATGCAACCTCTGAAGAACGGTCACTCGCGAGACACTGCAAAGGGAATTTTCCTTCGGAAGTGGCTGTTATTTAGAGGTTCATATTAATTAATCAAGGAAGATAAAATTAACAGCAGGGTTAAAAGACACTCGTATACATAATCATAGCACTCAGTCATACACTCCTACAATCATACACTCCTACAATCATACACTCATAGACATAATCATTATATTAACTATACTAATCCTAGTTCATTTTAATTCGTATTAAAAAAATCGGTGATTCAACATTGCTTCATTTTTAATAGCAAATTAATACATTTTCGGAAAGAAACAATAATATCTATTGTTTTTCTGTACAACTTATCATGCCACTATGGTCTCTAGGAAGTTTGTAAGAACATTGAAATATTTCTTGATATTAAAATATATATATATATATATTGCGGCTATTCAATGTTCCCTTCAACTTCCACTTTCTTATCACTTTTTCCTTTACTCTTATATTATCTATCAATTACTGGTTGCTCCCTATTTGATCCAGCAAATAACTGGACTGTGAGGCGGGGGAGTATTGCCCAGTAACAATTATGAACTGGTCAAATTTGTTAGCACGTCAGATGAACTTTACTTTGCAATATTAACACTTTGAGTTGCAAATAAATTTGAAAAGTGCACTTAGGCGGTTATTAATAATTTTTTCGTGATGCTTGTGGATGGTCGTTGTTCGAAATTTGTTTTCGGAGATTTGCTCTGACGTTAATCATATGGAACGTGTTCGATTTCATTAATATATATGACCAGTCTTCGGAGGTTATCGTTATTTAGAGTTGGCCGTTAAAGGAGGTTTAAATGTATATGAAAATATTTTGGTATGACTGGAGAGGCCGCTAAAGCATTATTTTCGATGCACTGAATATTAAATTATACTTTTACTTAAAAGAAAAAAATTCAAGAAGGTGGAGAAACAGCAGTCATCTCACAGGAGTACCAAGTATACAGTCGCATTCCCAATGCCTCAAAGAAGTTTTATATTTTAATTTTTTCTAAAGTTAACTATTTGAATAGCTTCCAAGGAAGGTTGGGGTCGCTTGCTTCAGACTTATGATCAGACATAACTAATTAGAACGGCATTGCTGTGGAATTATTTTGATTTATTCACCTAGGCACCCCTTGTGTGAGCTTGATTTAATGAGAGGAATTGAAAATCAAGTTGAGAATTAAATGCAATGCGTGCACAAAAAAAAAACAAAAAAAAACGCGATTGTAAATAAGTGCTTCACCCTAAATGGTCATTAGTTTTATTGATAACTTGAATTTAGTTAAAGCGTCCTATTTCTTTTATTATTATATTTAACTGTGAGTGTACAACGACAGAAATAACGAAATAAAGACATTCTGTGAGGAAATTTTTACATTCGGTGGAGAAACGAAGTTATATTTAATCTAAAAAAGTAACAGTAATATATTTAATTAATTAAATGTAAATTCTTATCCATATAATTTCATAAATGAGATAAGTTGTACGTAAATTAGTTTATATTATACCTGTATATAATTTACAAATACGCCGTATTGCTTTGAACTAAACTAAAAAACATGGTGGAGCACATCATCTTAGCTGAAAAGGGCTTTTTAAAAATCGAAATGAAATGTCACTTTCCAGAAAACTGTTTAAAAGACTTTAAAACTTTAAAAGATTTTTTGGAAGTTTGGAAAAGTTGTGAAGTTTTAATGCAAAATGGGCACCGTACTGCGCAGACGCACTGAAAGGGGAAAAAAGCTCTTGGAAAATAACCCCAAAATAAGAGAAAATGGAAAATCTAATGAAATTTCTTAAATTGCGAGTTGCACATGAAATAAAATTCACTTTAATGGCCTACGCTTTACAAATCTCATCGGATAGGTGTTTTATTTTTTTTAAATGGACAAGTATCTAAAAACACAATATCAAATATAAATTTACAGATCATTTACCGTGAAATATTGCAAATGACAATTCTTATCCAACGCTACCGAATCATTAGGATTTTATTTTAATCATAAAAAAAAAAAGAAATAAAACTTTCTGCACCGAAATTCAGAGGATATGGGCTGACGAATAATTTGCATTTGGTTAGAATTCGCTAAAAAAATCAACCTTCTTACAAAGAATTCCCAGCTTTTAATTTATGGGGAGAAGGCACCTAATGTTAGTCTGTATGTGTTTTCATTATATAGCTTCATACAGGTTAATATATAGGAGGAAAGTAAGGCAAAGCGGATCACTTAATTTCATCTTAATAATAAAGTGTGATAAATAAATATATGAAGGTTGAAACTTCATTGTTTACTGCTGTGGACATCAAAGAAACATAGTACGTATCATTAACGACATTATTTATTACTGAATTTAAAACAAAAATGTTTGAAGGAGAAAGGTCAAATTATCCACTTTGCCCCAACCCTGGGGAAAAGCGGATGGGTTGTTTTTGAAATAGAAAACTCTGTCGTAAAAAAATTGTAACGTGCACATAAAATGCATTCGGCAGAAAAAAAAATTACCAGAAACGTTTTCACATAGTGCATTTACGACACATATAGTTTTCACATAGTGTATTTACGACACATATAGTTTTCACATAATGTATTTACGACACATATAGTTTCCTATGCCTTCATAAGGGGTACAGTTCTCGTAAGTCCATCCGTTAGAGAAGGAACACTTTATCCAGTTCCCTATTGGTGGATCAGCATATGGCTCATCACGTATTAAGCAAATGAAACACGGATGCGTAGATTTCGTCCTTGTGCCGAGGTGCTTTGCGGTCTTCTTAGGCTTGCTTGTACTTTGTGCACACGGGATTTTCTTTTCGCGTTGTGCTCGAGAATGTTCCTAACTGCTTGTTGAAATTTCTGCACGTTTCGACTTAAGTTTTCGTGCATTTACTATTTGAGCAGCAACCTTTGGCACTGGCCAAATGTGTGCTGGTGACAAATTTGTATTTATTTGTCCTCCCGTACTGAAACTTGACGTTTCCTAATCATTTTGGATGGTTGACGATACAGATGGCAGTTGTGAGTTTGAGGTTGACGGTGCAGGATGAGAGGATTGTTCAGGTAACGTTTCATTGAGACTAATAAGCTTAGCTGTGGAAACTGAGCTTGGCAAATCAGCTCTTTGTTGATCCGCAATTGATAGTTGATCATCAATAACGGATGCTGGTGCAAAGTCTCTGTCAATCAGGGTTGCCAGATCATCAACTATAAAAGAAACCCGTTCTCTTGTGAAAATTGTGGCTAGAGGTGCATGTCATCAACTTCGCAAATATCCTACTCAAACTATATTTCATGACAGTTATCAGAATGAATTTAAATTATATTCAAAATTGCGCTGAAACATTACAAAGGAAAATCAATAAAAAAATATTTAAAAGCAAACTAAGTGATTTTGTCATCAATGAAAAAATTTGGGGCACCTGCCATAATACGGCTCCACTTGTGAGGGCCCCAGTGTCACGGTTACACCAGCCTAACTATGCTGCTGAATTCTAACTTCTTTGGCAATTCGGATTACTTATCCACTTTGCCCCATCAAAAATGATCTACTTTGCCCCCGACGCCATTTTAACAAATAAAGTACTGCCTGTACTGAATCTTTAACAATAATGACATAAAAACATCATCGAAAGTAATAGACTTAATACATATTTCAAGCATATAGGTCACAAAATTTTGTGCCAAATAGTTTGCATCATATTGGCACTTAACTAACTTACAAAAATTTTAGTGAAAAAATATTTTCTTACTTTATTCGCTGCGCATGTATTTCATTAGCGCTGAAATAAGTGCAATTTATTCCTACGCACACCTTCAACACTTTTGCACTGACCACTGCCGCCGCTTAACGTTTAGATTATTAAATGTTAAGCTAATCCCCTTTGCTCCCCTATATCCACTTTACCCTACTTCCCCTACATATAATATTCCCCGCAAGGAGGGAAGGGAAACGCCGGATACCCACAATTCATTAATTTACTTTGTTTATATCTTTTCTTTATTTTACGGTTCACTTATACGAGAACACCGACTCATTCTCAAATGCGTGTGGGTAACTTCGCCTAATAATTTTTATGATGTGGCCGAAGAATAACATATGCCATCCTTAATAATGTTAACGACACCAGTTAATAAATTTCAGGGATATTATCGGAAGAAGCAAAGTTCAACCTATTCTCCCCCCCACTTCCACACACAAACAAAAGGGTATCCATTAAAAATTATTTCGTACCTCTGTAACGGAATGGGTGTTGGTTCACGCAGTCGGTAGCACTTAGAACCAACTGGGTCAGTTTTGTTGATTCCAGTTTTTACCCTTCGGAGAGTTGCCTTGAAGCCAGGCAATATGTAACGTATGTTAAAAGAAGCTTTCTTTGTTTTTTGTTACTATAAAAAGACAAGAGACGATTTTGAGAGGACGATTTCGGCGATAACGCAAAGGTGAGAACGTAGAGACGCCAACGCCATTTGAGAGTTTATACTAGAGCCCCTAGAATTATAGGCCGACGCATAAGCCACCATTTTCCTGTACACTTCCGGTTTCATTTACCTTGGCGATAAAGGTTTTCCGCTTTGAATCAAGGATCGCTATTTTGGCATAAAAATAATCAACAATCCGCGATTATCCGACGAATGTAAACATTGGCGCAACTTTTAAGATGTCGCCAATAAATACAATTTGCAACCCTAGCTTAGTTTCCGATTAATGTAAAATTATAATGCAAATAATCAAAACAAACTTGCACTGCATAGTTGCACATGGCGTTCAGGTATCCAAACATTTTACTCGTGTGTTTATTCCTCGAATGATTAGAACAATTCCCAGCGGAACACTCACCCATTTCACCTTATTTTATTAAAAATAACACACTTGTAAATCACTCAACTTTAACGCAGCAGTGAATAGGATCACGTGATACGATGGTAAGAAAATGGCGAATATGCGCCAGCTCTCTTTTCTAGGAGCCTAAGTTCATACGATGTGAGGGTTATCGGGCGCCTTGTGCACGGCGCCTTGTGCGGCGGTTTGTGTGTTGTCACGGGCGCCTTGTGCTTAACTGTTAGTGGTCATACTTGAGAATGCGGGTTGGCAAACCGATGTATTTGAACTTCGTCAAGCCCATTTATGAGCCGGAATCTGGCGGTGAACTCGTGATGTTATTTTGATATCATCTTTTAGTACTTTATTTGTTGTTCGATTACATGTTTGGTTATATTGCTTAATATGTTTGAGGACGTTTAGGAATTTAAATTCTATTAACCGTGATTTATTGTGGAATTTGTATATGTATCACTAGCATAAGTCTTAACGTTTTAAACTAGTTTATGTTTAGTAGCGGGAATGCTGGAAGAGTCTTTTAGTTCAATGACTATTTTGTAATCAATTAGAATTAGAATTTGTCGGTTCTCTCATAATTGCTGTGATAATTACTAAAATTGTTTTAGTATGTAGCCTATAATTGCCGTTAGTGTTTACGAAATGTTATGTAGGGCAAACCAGCACCGTTTGTACTGTGATTAAGTTTAGCCTGTGTTCCTGTATTCCTGATTCTGTAGGCGAGGCTTTGGCCCAGGGGCGGACTGGGTCCTATCAAAGGGCTCATACCTCGGATTTTCGGAGGGGATAAATACTTGCTCATTCGAAGGCGCGAGTCCTATCGCTCATGAGGACTCACCGCCCCAGGGGCCGACAGTCCACCCCTGCTTTGGCCTACCCTGAGATAGTCAAGAACTGAAAAATTGTGACGTACTGCTGACTTTGCATTGAACGTTGATTGGAAGTCCCCTCGTTTGAAATGAATTCTGCGACGATTGTTCTGAATTCCCAAATTCAGGTCCATGATGGTTTTGGTTAATAATTTATGCAAACTGTTGTGAACTGATATTCATACCATTATGTAAGTTAAGGAGTGGTTTGTGAATAATAGGTTTGTTGTGTCGGATTGTTTTATTAAATCGGCTTATTCCTTAATACCATCATAGACAACATGGGGTGGAACTTTAATCACGATGCCAAACCCTTTACTTAAATCGCCTTCGACAGTTATTTTGAAACATGTCAGACGGAGAGACCTTTTTTGCGTTTTATAGATAGATAAAATCTGCTATGCTAGAACCTGCAGTTTTTCTAGAAAACCGAATCTCTTTCGTTTAGGGGATCGAAACCCGGGACTGAGGATTTGTGGAAGAGACAATGTAAGCGTTGGGTACTGGCTGGCATCGAATCCGGTTATGTACAGGAAGCCAGACGCGTTGCAACTACGTCACCACAGGGATATTGACAGAAAGGAGGTATGGATATTTTATCGGCATGCGTAAGTGACTGAACAAAGATTTACGAAGTCATCCAAAATTTAATGAAAAAAATATGTCCAGAAAACGGTAGCTGATTTCATTGGAGCCAGCCAGAGGTTATCCTAAAATTTAACTAGAAAAGTGTACCCATACATTTTGACAATTTTGTGCATGTACAACAAGCTAAACACTATTTGTAGAAATATAAAGAAAGAAACTGAAGAAACACTTCAAACAGAAGAACGAATAGATGTTCTAAATGTAGGGAGAGGTTAATAGTTAGATGGCTGAATGATACACCTATTTACTTGATGTGACTAATGTTGTTCCAAAAGGTGTTAACGAAGGAAACTTCAATAACGTAAAGTTCAGAAAAAGAGAATAAATCATTTGCTGATAAATGCGTTGGTTGTTGGAGCGAGCCCAAAGCCATAAACTTCATTACTAGTATAGGAAGCAGTTTCTTTCAAAAATATGTCGCTTTGAAAATTGTTCTCTCACTGTTCAAACTCTTTGATCACGGACTGCGACACGGATCGCGCTTCCAAAATTAATTAAATGCTCTGATTAAACCTGTGAGTGGCTACATTATCGACGCTTTATTGAGCAAACTGATTTAACTTCTGTGATACACATTTTTAGAAGCCAAAGGACGCGAAATGAAATTGTATCTGCTGTTAATAAATTATAATAGAGATGAGAAATTTACCAGATTTCTGAAAGATATTTTGGCGAATCAATAATATCCTGACTTAAATGATATGGCCATATTTTTCAGAACTTTGTAATGCTAATTCGTAATCTCATGTCTTGAACGATGTAACAATAAAATACACACACGCGTATATATAAACGACAAAATATTTCAATACGAGAATTAATTTTCATTCAATTGTATTCACCAATATTGTTTCATGAATATATTAATCATATTTATCCATTTCCAAGCCATATATTTTGTTTCAGTCTACAACGTATTTTAATCGATGAATTCATCTTCTTATACATGAACTCTGTCAAAGCGTATACATACAGGAAACGAATTTTTCGTTTGTTTCATAGGTAGTGAGTAAGAAGCATATTTATACATGAAACTTGGAAATTCATAAAAAATTTTACACATATATAAGTATACACACACATACTTCGGAAATATTGCCGGAGCAGGTTGTTTAGCAAGTTCGGAATGTGTGTTGGAGATTTCAAGAGGTTCCAGCTTCTCTGTGCGTAAGGTAGAATAGTAATAAAACCATAGAAATTCGTACAGCCAAAATATATGAAAGATGTTTCAATTCCGTGGACGTTTTTCCTTCACCAAAGATGGCATGAACTACCATTTCTTTTTCTGAGTGCAAAATCTGACGTCGTGTTTATACCGACTGTTGATGTTCGCTGAGCTGCTTCTTTTTTCCTCTCCTGGCTTACGTCACCGCAGTGACTACACTTTGAATACACTCCGAATGCTCTCTTTAATCGTTTGCAGGCCGCTACCCGGAGTATATTTAGCCGACAGAACCGCCAAGACATGAGAACTATGCCTCCTTGTCTTCGTATTTAAAATTTTAGGGAATATTATTACCCTTTGTAGGGTTAGCAAAATTTGCCGAATATTGGTCGACGCATGAATCAGCCACAGGGGAAAGTTTTCTATATAATTTATATAAATATAAATAATGACGAAGAATAAGAAGAGCATCGTTCCGTGTCTCGGTGGTGTAGTCGGTTAAAGCACTCTGAGTCATACGGGGGATCGCCGTTCGACTCCGGGCTGAGATAATGTTTATTTTTCTTCACGAAAACTCTAGTTCGAGCTGAAATTTGGGTGTCAAAATATCTATCGTTAATTTCCCCACTAAACTTATGTAAAAAACCTGCCTGGGTGGTTTCAGATGTCGACTAATATTTAGTAAATTGCGTTAACCCTGGAAGGGTAATAATGTCCTACAAAATGAATATTTCATAAAAAAATCTAAATATTTAATAGGCATTTTATGTCTAATTGTGCGAATGGGTTTGCACAGAAAATTGCATCGTTTAAAGAGCAAAAATGTCAGTATCTGCAAGAGGTAAATCATTCTGAATGCAACCGTTTTTTATGAAAAACATACATATACAGGGTGCCTGCTAACTCTCGGAAGAAAAGTACATAACAAGATCTCTTTCAAAATTCTAAGCCAAAAACGTTCATGTGAAAATATTGAGAAATCAATATTTTTGGAGTTATTAAGGTTTGAAGCCTATCCAATCCCATGCTATTTTCATTGGTTAACGCCTTTCACAGTCCGGTTGAAACGAACTGAAGAAATCTTATTTTTAAAAGGCGTGGAGCAAATATTTTTGATCGTTTATTCGATAATTTCACTTTAGAAGCCATAAAACGTGCATGCCAATATTTTTCCCAACCAATACGAGAAACGATTATATATAATATATATGTCACATGCAATACGAAGAGCATATTTTATGTACAGACATATTTCTACAGGTACGTTTACAGTATTGACATTTTCATTTACTCTTCGACTTGTTCTGTACAGGTGTTCTTTCAAAGGCTGTGAAAGGAGAGATAAAATTCAAAAGGAAAGATTAAAAATTTTTCCGCTTCACACAAATACAAATATTAACATATCAAGCACACTCTCACTCACGTCAGCTTATTAAAGTATTATATATTTTTTTATATTTGAACAATTGCCATTTTTAATATTGTATTTTAACATATATTTTAATTTATAATTTGTATTGTATATGAGGTAATTTATTAAAACTAAAAGTAATTTTCAGAGAATATGTATATATGAACTTCCATTTTCACATGTCAAAGTTTGACAGTTTATGTCTTTCAAATTTAAGATTCGTTAAAGTCAAATCATCGTCTCTGAAGTTATTTATATCTTTTAACTTTCTCCAAGAAGTATCATTGTATACATAAACGTTTCAAAGGCTGCAATAACTACATAAATATACACAAAACGATGTAATGTACTGAGATGCTTTAATTCTTTCTCCAAAACCTCAGTATATTTTAAGATACACAAAAATAAATCAGTGTACTGCACAACCCGCGATTTAACATGTAACTTCAGACGATACTCCTTCAAAGGTTTCAACAAAAAATTTAAAGTTGTTGAAACTCTCTAGTGATGGGCTTTTCTCTATGTCCATCAATCTAAAATTTCGGTGGAAAGTACTCCATAGCTCCGTTGTCAGTAAAATAACGCACAAAGAGAAAATGGGTTTAGATTTGGGTTATATATTTTCAACATGGTCTTCACCCTCAAGTGTACTCTACAAGCATTTTGAAGGTTGAAACCGCATAATAAATCATTAAGCGATATCGTATAATAATCGAAAAATATTCTTTTGGATGGAGAAAGAAGAAATTTGTTAATTGTATACATTATATGTTTGATATTATTACAGTTATCATTATAATATATTATCACTTCAACTTGAAAAATTAAAAAACAAAATGTTCTTAACATCCACGTTATAATTCAATCGAGTAAGGTCCTGTATTAATGCAGTGGTAACGTATTGATCTAGAGTGCCATTAACCTGTTAACTGGGTATGACGACATTTTTCGTCATGCCCGGAAGACTACCAAAATGCGAATGACGACATTTTTCGTCATTGAAATTAAATATATTTAATATCACTGAAATTAATTAAATATAATGAATATAGTTAATATCACTTAAATTAATTAAATATCACTGCGAAAAAAAAGTCCCCAGTGTGAAACGAGTTTCACAAAATTTTATTCCCCGGTTAACAGGTTAAGTTCGATTCGACTACCAACGGTGCAAAAAAAAGTAATTTTATCGATTAACTACTCCCCGTAGCCCAGAGGTCAGTTCCCTAGACCTTAAGACAGGGGCCTTCAACCTTTTTCAGTCGAAGTGCCAATTTTGCTTATTCTTGTAGGCCCATGGGCCGCACTACTGTATCAGCAATATTAGGACTAAAAAAAGAAGGCCCCCAAAGGTGAGCCCCACCCCCGATCGGCCTTTATTGACATTTTTTTCTTAGGTCTGTATATTAGCTTTGCGCGCCCCCCCAAAAATTTTCTGGCTCCACTTCTGGGAATAAATATATATATATTACAATGTAAAATATGTATGGAAGCAAAAAACATTTACAATACTTTTAGTTATTGATATTCAAGGGTGTAGTCGAGGTCTAGCGCAGCCTATCGGCGCTAGGGTACTTCTTTTGGAGACCTAGCGGCACTAGGACAAAATTTTAGGAAATCATACATTTTACAAACAAAATTCTGTTCAAGTTGTAAATAAAAAATATGTGGATTCTACAATTCTGTAAAGAAATTTTTTTTAGAGCAATGACCCTAAAATTTTGAATAAATCAACTAAGAATCGTGGGAATTTAAAGGAAATTACAGCTTGGAACACGTATCACAAACTGTGTTCCGAAAATAGTCAAAATACGTTATTTAACACAACTAAGGCGACAAGGGCGAAAAGGCGGACTTTTGGCTATATTTTTCAATTATTTTTATTTTATTAGCTCACTTCAGAGGTCATTCATAGTTTTAGTTTGGCTGGGCACATGCATTTGTGTCACATTAATATTATTATTTTATGCTTATATGCCCCAGAGCTATATGCTGTAGGCAGTGTCGGATTCAGAGAGGCATTTGGGGGTCTTGCAATGTCATCTCAACAACCCATACATAATAATAATTTCTGTCCCTATCAGATTAATGGGCTATTGACTGGTTAGGGGGTTCCCTGATCCCCCACCCGTGGATCCACCCCTTATTTAGAAGAGCGCTTGGCTAATTTTTGTTTTAGGACTACAGCAATGCTAATATGTAAAGCGAAATCAAACCTTTTGGCGAGATTTTTGGCACTGCTTATTTTTAACAATCCTGTCAATATCCGGTCTTATTTTTGATATTGCAATCCTAAAAGTGTTTCCAAGGTGGACGTCAGTTATTCTGGTCCTAACTTTTCATTTTATCAACTTCATTTTTGGAAACAGTTGTTTACAGATGCATTCCCGGGGGGGGGGGGGAAGGTTGATGATGATAATTCTTTACTGCAACGAAATTCTTGTGTGTATACATATGAACATATGGAGTTGTAGCCTGTAACTCCCCCATACCCACCCACATACGCTTGTAAGCTTGTAACCGCCCTTTGAACTTTCTACGTCAGCCTTCCATGAGCAGTTGTAAGTGTTCCAGAACAGTAACATTTTCAGAGTACGCAGTCAGATACTGTGCATTCGCGTTGGCAAGCGCGTGATAATAGCTAACAGACGGGTAGCCTATTTAGTTTAGGAAGGCTGTTCGGAGGAACTGGCTTTTCCTCGCGAAAACCAGTTTCGGCAAAACGCCCTTCCCTTAAACTGAAATGGACTAACCTGTCTGCTAACGGTATCAGGCATCAAGCCCGCGCGAACGCACAATAGATGGTTGTGAAGATGTTCTTATGAGCATATTTAGAATGAAATTTAACCACTCCCAAGTTGAACTTTTTTTTTTTAAATCACTGTTGCAGTGCAAATCAATAAAACTAAACCTGATTCCCATATACGCTAGAAAACTAAAGTAAAACACGACTGAGGGAAAAATAGAGTGTTACTTTAGTTCTCTAGTGTTTTAAGATATTTATTACGAAATATGAAAATGCCAACAGAATAAAATACATATATTTCAGACTCCAAGGGAGCAGGGACGTTATTTTTGTGTGAAACAATTTGTATTTTTTCATGAGCTGGCGGACCGCGGGTTGATGACTCCTGTCCTAAGAGTTTCAAATTCCTTGGAAAACTGTAGTTTTGTTTCCAGCTCAGTGTAACCTTTGTATCACTTGCGCCATAAAAGGACATGAAACAACAAGTAAACGAGCAAGCCTTATTTTCTAATCAATCCATCGTTGACCATGTGCTTCGAATATTTGGATGGTTACTTTATTGTATGTTTTGCATCGGATCATCGTTCATTAGGACCAGGTTCTTCAATGCAATTTTGCCTCCATGACGGGAAGATTTCTTTATAGTAGCCGAACGTTCTGTTTACAATTGGCAGGAAAGGGGATCGACATCCACGTCTTTATAACTTAAAGATTTTTTATAATACCCAGTCTGGTTTTCGATAGCGCTTTATAAGTGTAATAATGCATAAAATTAGATCAGAAAATTATTTAAAAAACGCAGAATAATTCAATCGTTTTTTAAAAAAAAATTATTTTACGTCGTGTTCGCAAACTTTTTGATGTCTTCAAGGAGTCTTATACCGACAGAAAATGCTGTAGTGAATGTATACTTTCAAAAACATTATAATCTTACGTATCTTTCGTACCTTCGGACCACCCACCCAAATATGATAGAACTTGAACACCCTTGTTTAAAAAATATTGCACTATTTTTTTAAGAAAACATATTTTTTAAAAATATTTTCTTTATAAACACGTACCAGAGTTGATCTTAGGGATCTGTCCCCCCCCCTCCCGAAACTAATTTTTTAATGGGACTTGGCTACGGACTTGCATGCTGTAAAAAATATTTAATCCCCCCGAAATTAAATCCTGGCTCCGGCCTTGACATGTATATTTACTTTACAATCATTGATTATCTCTTAAGCTAAACTGAGAGTAACATACTCAAAAAAATTAAAAATGACAGCCACACACCGCACTAATAAATCAATTTCATTTGACTTTGAAATGTCAAGAAGAACTGAAATCCCATTTATCACTTATAAAACATCACCAAAAATATCTGTGACTCAACACATTCATATATTTTTCATCCATTCTACCGCATCGTAAATTAAATTATTAATTTCCCTTATCACCACAGTTACTGTGTCCCATTCATTATACGTTTTCGATGAGGATATAATGACGGACACAAAATGCTCTATCAATAAAGCAACGAAAAATTTTGTAACCGAGAAGATGAGGCTTGTGGTAAAAGATACATCTAAAAACACGTTCAAAACATTGCATCAAAACAATCAAAACTGCTCATTAGAAAGACATAAAATAAGATTTGCGACCTGCATTATCGGGAATTGCAATTGATTACTTTGACATAGTTAGTGATGGTTGACTCTCACGTACCAATAGTAAAAATCGATATCAGCTGGTCATCTTGGATCAGACCCAAACGACCTGATTTCGTTGCATCATATAATAAAGTATATAAATGTCGCTGACTTTACTGTAATAGAGCACATAAGACACACCATTGCCTTCCTAATAACTGATGTTATCCAAACGTGACGAAATCTAAAAGCAATATTTTGATTCACCCACTGTGTAAATATTTCCAAATGGATGAAATGTGAGCAACTGTTTCTCATCGACAATGCAGCATCGTTTTCAAACCAGCTGTGGATGTTATTACAAGTTTTAATATTTAATTACTACAGTGCGGAATGTAATAATTTGATAGAGTCACAGTACAGGTAAAAAGTAGGAACTCGGACCTGAAGCCAAACCTAAGGCCCTTCGATTGCTTATTGAACGCTTTGACCACCAAGTCGCCCTACTACATGCGTCAATCATGTCACTGTCATTACTGCTCATATATATCATCTAGATTTTAAAATTCGCTTAATTTATTTTCTGCTTGAGTACCGAAGGCATAGATGCGAGAGTATAAAATTTTAAATATATTTGATTAAAAACTATATTCTTGAGTGTCTACATATAAAATAACACTAAATTACTTACGTAATAGTTTTAAAGAACACCATTTAATATTAATTTTAGGGATATAACAATAATTTCAATAGTTCTCTAGTTCTTTTATATAATTATTGTATTTTATTACTCCTTTAATTGACATATTTTATTACTCCGTATTGTAAATTCAATGATCTTTTATTTTTCAGATCTTTGGATTTTACCTTTAAATTTGTTTTTTCCTTTTAGCTACATGTCATCCGAAAAATTATTTCGTCGAATAAATTTTGTCTCTAAACAACTTTATAAAAACTGCTCTTAAAAGAAAAAAACATATCTTATCGATATATTACTTACTTATCAATACTAAAAATGTTACTTCTTGTATCAATACTGAAAAAGTTACTTCTCGTATCAATACTGAAAAG
>QLNU02015360.1:197238839-197253361 GCA_006491805.2 Dysdera silvatica
GCAGAACTGCGCGTATTTTTTAAGTCAAACGTGTTTTATTATGGAATTTCAATCTCTTAAGTGCACAAAAAAAGTCCCAGATACCACGCTTATGTTTCCACAAGAGGAGTTACCTCTACACACACCTCTACACCGTAAGTATCACCTACTCATCTATATTAGAATTCCGTGCATCGCTTGATGAGTGAGACACGTGACTCTTTCGTGTCACATACTTTCCCACAATTTCAGTCGTTTGCAATGTTGACAAGAAAGCATCCTTGCTTTTTACGCATATTTAAGTTCACGCCTGTATGGAGTTTAGCTATGGCAGGCAGAGCAAGAGAAAATTCACCCACTTAATGAGTTTGATTTAAAATTGAATAAATTTAAATTATTTAAAATCACACGTAAAAACCACTTGTCTTTATGGTTATAAAGGGAATGGTATTTTATAAGCATTGTACTAATTATTTACTGTACATAAGTCTTCATAAATTTTGAATTAGGAATGTGTAATTTCATAAAATACAGATAAAGTATTATAAATGTTTAGCGGAAAAATATTTTACATATAGCATTTGAAAACGGCTCATTTAACTGCATGGAATTTCCTCGACGCGTCGATGTGCACTCACGCGGTTTCGACTGTATATTTTGTGAAGAAATATAGTTCCTTCGGAAAAAGATTTTAAAGAAAACCTTCTAAAAACCTTTCTTCAAAGGTTTTAAAGGTTAGTATGTCTTTTTTAAATTTTCTCTTAATGCATTTTAGAAAATTTATTAATAGAATCCAATGGAAGGAAGCTTTTCGAAAAATTTTCCGACGTGAGGCATGAAGATATCATACGTTACCTCTAAGACGATCGATTAATAATACACACTTTGATATTGAACTTTAAACCGACAATATATGTAAAATTAGAAAAGTAGAGTTGTAAGAGATATCTAACCCAAACCCAAATTCTAGAAATAAACTACAGTAGCATTTCTCTGCATGCTCAACGTTGCATTAGCATACTGGTCAATATTTCTTTCTTCTTAGCTTTTTTCTTAGCTCTAGCAGAAGCAATACTTTAAGGGATCTTTTGCAATAAAAATACTTTCAAACATGCACATTCTTCAACGAAATAAGCTTGACATAATATGCGAAACACGAAGTTATTACCGAGCACTGATTTTCAAAAAATATGACTATATATAGAAATGAAGAATCCTACATTTTTGCTTGCTACAAATGAATTAAATTATAATGTTTCGGTTATTG
The DNA here is from genome assembly GCA_006491805.2 of Dysdera silvatica. Taxonomy (NCBI): domain Eukaryota; kingdom Metazoa; phylum Arthropoda; class Arachnida; order Araneae; family Dysderidae; genus Dysdera; species Dysdera silvatica. Next base: position 197,240,086 of record QLNU02015360.1, read on the forward strand.
CTAACTTCAGATAAATCAAGGTTATATCTCCCAAAGAGCTTAAAATCCTTTTGGTAGAAAAATTTAATTTCTAACTCGATTTCAAATGCATTTAAAACGCCTTGAAAAACCATGAAAATACAATTACACCTCAATATGAAATGTTCCGTCAAATGTTCCGTTCAAAGTTCCGTCAAACATAAATTGTTACTTAGAGGTTTTATCGTGTAAGAGACTTCTAAGTGTCAATCTGTATTTTTCATCTTATTTCGTGAATTGTTTTGCTTAAATATTAAACTGTTGTTGTTCATCAGTAGATATGAGTGCTTCGTTACACGTCAATTTGGATTGAAAAATTTTCAGTCAATTGGGATCTTTATATGTGTATTTTATACTCGAACCTGTCTTTTTATTAACATGTCTTTTTCTTATCTGAAATATTTGTGTGTCGAGAATGATTAATATCTAGAATTAATCCTCAGTTTCCAGTAAACGGCAAAGTGTTTTGTTTCAATCTATTTCTGTTCATTTCATTTCTAAATACAACTGATACCGTTTGTAACAATATATACGAGGTGTTTGGTAACCCTCGCATAAACTCCTTGCCACGCGAATCTTTATATAATTTGAAGACAAAATTGAACAGGGCGATTTTTGATTGAGGTTTTTGTTTATTAATTATAGCCATTTCAAGGTTTGTATTTAAATGCGAATCTTGCTCCAAGGTAGCCTACTTTTACGTCGTTTCATCCAATGACGAAAGACAAGCCCTTTGGTTTCCCCACCTCCCGAATAAAAAGAATTTAATTTGCTATGAAAAAGAACTTCTTGGTCATGTGCTACTTAAATTTAGCTACATAACTGCATTTCGCACATGCGTAACTTTTCTCTCAAGCTGAACACTTTCAAGAAAAAACAGTTCTTAATTCTAAGGCAGGGTCGGCTGAAATTTGAGACCTAAATTTAAATAGCAGGTAGCCAAGAAATTGTTTCTCATAGAGAATTAAATTACTTTTATTCGGGAGGCGGGGAAACCAAAGGACTAATCTTCCGTCATTGGATGAAACAACGTAAAAGCAGGCTATCTTGGAGCATGATTGGCTTTTAGATACAAATTTTGAAATGGATATAATTCATAAACAAAACCCTCAAGCAAAATCGTCCCTCTTCAATTTTGTCTTAAAATTATCCAAAGATTCGCGTGGCAGGGAGTTTATGCGATAGTTACCGAACACCCTGTGTGTATGTGTGCGCGTGCGCGTGCGTGTGTGTGTGCGTGTATACACACACACATATACTATGTTTCCAAAGCATTACTTTTCTCAGGGTTACCACAATTAATTACCAACTTGACGGCACAAATCTACCGGGCATGTTTTTTGTACTTTTTCTTCGGAAATCGAGCTGAATAATATATTGAGGTTATACGTGTATATCAAAGATTATTATTTATCTAGATGTGTTGAAAAAGAAACAATAGAGCGTAAGTTTTACCATTGTAAAATAAAGTTTGGCAGTACTACCACTGAGCTTTTTATGAACAAGGTGGTATGAAAATATTTTATGGTCAGAAAATTAACTAAACTACAGTCTTCTTAGTGGTAACTTGCTAAATATTTCATGTTTTTTCTCTGAACCTCTCATGGCTATTCCCAACCACGGACAGAATGGTGTGGTTCTAAAAAGACGTAACTCCAAAGGCTAGATTTTAAATATTAAAACTACTTTAGGCATCACTATGCACAAGACATTATGTGGGTTTACATTTTCTTGTATACTTATATATTTTCTTGAAAGAATTTCCTGCACAATATTCGAGCTCTCAAAATTTTTTAACGCGAAGAAGTTAAAAAAATCATGGGATTTTCTAGCCGGAATTTGTTTAATTCTCCTTCATTTAAGAAAATAATATAGCATTTCCTTATTATAACTGAGATTTATTTTTTATTACGATTGAGATTTCCTATTACTATTTGAGGTTTTCTTGTTGTATATTGGAGGATTTCTTATCTTTATATTAGGTTTCTTATTATTATATTAGGTTTCTTATTATTATATTTGGTTTCTTATTATGATTGATATTTCCTATTATTATATGGGGCTCTTTATTATTAAATGGAATTTCTTTTTATTATATGAGGTTCCTTATTATATGGAATTTCTTAACGAAACAATACAGAGTTTCACCAGGAGATTCCATAACAAACAGTTATTTCGACACTGGCGTAAGGTTTAAAAACACGATGTTGTCAAGTGACGGCAGAATTTCTGCCTTCACTTGACAAAGGGAGCAGTTGGCTCCCGAAACGTCGTGTTTTTAAACCTTACGCCAGTGTCGAAATAACTGTTTGTTATGGAATTTCTTATTATTATATGAGATTTCTTATTTTATATAAAGTTTTTATTATTATTGATATTTCCTATTAAAGGGGGTTTCTTATTTTATATAATCTCTTTATCTTTTTTTATTATTATTGGTATTTCCTATGATATGAAGATTCTTATTATTATATGGGATTTCTTATCATTATGCGAGGTTTCTTATTATGATTAATATTTCTTACTATTAGGCAAGGTTTCCTATTACGAATAAAAGTCATCCTTTTTTACATTTAGGAAGACTTTTTTTAAGACTAATTTCATGAATACGAATTATTCGACTGAACTTACTTCAAACCTAGGTTTTTAACATTCAAATAATGTGCAAAACATTGGCATGGGAGGATAGAAGGGGACTGCCAACTTAAATTGATCTTTAATCAAGAACTAGGCATTTTGCTTAGGTGGCGCGTAATGACCTTTGATGTCCTTGCGCCATAAAGATACAACCAATCATTTTTATTTGGATAAGCAAAACAGGGGCTGCGTGCAAAAGGGAAAAGTCCTGTTACTACAACAAGTGGAAGTAACAACATTTCAAATTTACAAAAATCATCAATATCATGACCACATTATTAAATTAAAATGGCATTATTTTTCTTTCTGATTTAAATCGAATTAAGCATTCGAAATACATCAAATATCGCCATTTCTGAAGAAGAAATTGATGGGAAAAGATCGTTTTTAGTTTTTTAATACAATCAAAAAATAGAGGTTGTTTTCTTTTCCACTTCCCATTTCAATTCCGAATTCAGTTTCACTTTAAAATCCTCCTTTAAATAATTTTTTTTCAACCTTGATGACGATTTCCTTTCCAAATCAATTTTAGTATAAAATACCACGCCTCGTACCCACATCAATATGGTTCTCTCTTACTAAGTTTCCGACAATCTGGCCCCATAAATCACATCGCCTTTCAATCGCCCGGGCATTGGTGCATCAGTACCGTTATTAAATTATGGTTTTGGATAGTGGAAAAGCTAATTTCTAGGCCTTTATCCACTAATTGCTGCCATTATTGTATCTCTAACAAGTTAAGATTTCCAACAAACTGTACACTTCTGAAAGCAATTCCACTAATTAACCATAAATATACAAAACGCTTTTAAAATGGCCATAAAGTGTGGAGTGGTGGATCTCGAAGTTTCATTAGGTTATTGTATTTTTCAAACGCGTTGTTTGGTTTTTATAGGGCCTCGTATATCTTTAAAATAACTGTTATTTGTTCCACGATTTTGTGTCACAAAATGAGTATTAATAGCCTGAACACATTGCTGAGAACTTATACAAATAAACTTCCTTCGAGTAATGCATTTCTCTTGGGATTAATAGGCTGCCATGCCAAATATTATTTGTTGCTTATTATAATGAAAATATTCGTAAAATGCAATTTTCGTCGAACGGCTCTGAGCCCCACTCCATGCACTAAATCACCGAATTTAGGAAAGCGAATGAATAATGGTCAGTTTCATTTAGACGCAGCAAGCTAGTAGTTGTGTTTACTGCAAGGCATGTAAATATACATATCTATTAGAATATTATTTCATTATTTTCTAAAATGACTTCACTTTGTAGAGTTAAGTGTAGAAAACATAATAAAAACATTTTCTTATAATTTGTAACACATTTCTGACATTTGTAATACAGTCGCACCACAAAGCGAACACTCACGATAGCAAAAACTTCGTTCGTGCTAAAAGTAGTTCACCTTATCTGGAAATGATGGGTCATATTACTAAGTCGTTCGTTGTGCTGACAAGGATTCGGGAAACAGTTCGTGGTGAAAGTAATTCACATGAAGCGTGTTCATGCTAACGAGGTTTTACTGTACATTTCAAACAGAAAACAAAGCTTTGTCTGAACCTTTTAGAAATATCAAAAAATTAAACTATCAGCCATTGAAGCAGTGATCTCCTTTCTTTTTCCTATTTTTGGATACTAGTAGTATAGCCTTCTATCGCTGGGGACTTCAATTGAAGCAAGACCACTCGCGTGTTGAATTCTGTACAATATCCCATTTTTTTGGACTTGTAAAGACTTTTCTTCGTAGGTTTTACTAATTACGTACTTTGAACGCGACTGATAGATTAGACTAAGATATCAAAACAATTCCTTAATTATTGATTATGCATTCAACTCAAAGATTCAATTCATAAATTTTGAACTCGTTTTACTCCGTACAACAGCATTAATGAGAGACGATTAAGAAACGATGTCCTTTAGACTGTATCTTTATAAAAATGGCCAAAAAATAAAACCTATTAACTTATATCCATACAAAATGTAGCTATACATCTCGGTAATTCATATTTTATGAATATAGATTAATGCTATAAGATTAGATAGTATTATAAATTTATATAACGTAAAAATAATCAGTTCTTTATATATATTTAACAAGTGTAACAGAATATTTGATTTAAAAGAATAAGACCAAGACTTTTTAAAATTTAATGCAGGTTATAATTATTCAAGTCCTTGTTTTAAATTTGTCCAGTCAACGCTATAAAAATTTAGTCCGTGTATTGTTCTTCATCTTTAAATCTGAATTTCTTTAAGGAAGCCTTTGTTTTGAGAAACGCTACAATTTTGCATTGCGTATATCTAAACAGGCCCTCCAAACTTAGATAAAAACACTACTGTTAACACACACTGGCGTTGCATATTACGTCAATTACAGCAAAAGTAAGTCATAAAATTTATTAAATATTTTTGTAATTATGATAATTATATTGGTCAACACTAGAATAAAAAATAATTTGTGCGAGCACATGGGGGAAATGTGTTGTGCTGAAAACGTAATTGCCATATCCTAAAGAACCTGCGTCCACATGCACAAAGAAAATGTGTAATGCAGAAACCATATGTTAGTAAATAATAAGAATATAGCCTATATATTAAGAAGATACATGGACAGTTCTCAGGTTTCTGGGTGAGACTTGAACTGAACCAAGAACTCCAGATCAAGAAGATAGTGATTATCTCCTTGAGACGCTGTGTAATACAATAATGTATACCAGACATAATAATAATATTCTTCATTTATTTTCTACAAGTGTGAATACCCCGTTACGGTTTGGATATTAATACAGCATATTTAGCAATACATTGAATTATGAAGATATACTGTTTTATATAGTGCAGAGGGTCCATACAGAGTAAATACTTCTGCGTATAACCTGCCCCAAACCCTGTTTTATTAGCCAATTACGTCAATCCCTTGCTTCTTAAAACCCCATTTACCACTACACCTCGCATCCTCTTCTTAAATAATTTTATATTACTTAATCTTTTTATTTTTCAGGCAATTTACTCCAGTATTTATATTCTTTGTAATTAATCTGGTATTGAATTTTTTTTTGTCCTTTTCGTGGTAAATATAGGTCACTTTCCTTTCCTAAGTTATTTACACAATATTTTGATTTAATTCAATTATACCGGCATGTTTGCTTTCAATTCTTCTCTCATACATTCTGATTAAGATACAATATTCAAAGGCTATTTCTGCTAGTAGTATTCCATAATAAATGCACATTTTTCCCAATCAATTTTGTTGTTTTTATTCAGTATTCATAGGTATCATTTCTGTAACAGCTGCAGCAATTTAAATTTATTCTTACCCAGATTTCCCTAAACACTATTACACTAAGGTATATGGCAGTAGATGAAAGTAAAGCGTAATTCAATTATTAAGTCATTATCAGGTATGGAGCACGAAATTCGCTTAATCATGTCCATTTCTTTGCTGGTATTTTGTTGAATATGATAACCAATGCACACCTTGAAAAAACAGTTCACTCACTCTAAAGGCCCAAATACCAAAAATAATTCTAATTATATTCCTGAAAATTGAATCTCTGAAAATTTTAATTATAACATAAAAATATTTTTATTGCTCAAAACAAATATTAATAATACGATAAATAATTCGTTTCCCTACTTTAGTTTATATTTACTAGGAACTATGTTAATATAATAAAAATAAACTGTATTAGAGTATTGTGTTGATCAGTATTTTAAGCCTATCCCCTATCTCATGTCAGTTCAGTTGAACTTTACGAAACGATACATGTCCCTATCACCTAGAATTTTGTAGTTTTTAGTTTCATGGGTAATAATTTTCATGAATCGATCCCATTTCTTGCTTGACTGTTACAAAATAAAAACCTGTGTACACATCAGTAATATTGCTGCCGTATTTTGGAAATTTTTCTGTCATTTTATATGCCATCAGTAATATACGTTACTCTCGTTTCCCTTCCACCCGATTATTTATTCTACCAATCGGCATCTTTAAGTGAGAAACCATAACCACACCGACGTTATAGATATATACGAACTTAAAAAAACACGATGGGAATTATGTGAAGCAAGCAAGATCTTTATCTGATAAATGAAATATCATGATACTAAATTTTGCTCTTGGTAAATACTAGAAAAAATCCTGCCCATCACAATTTAGTCATTTTATGTCATTATAATTTAGTCATTTTATGTCATTACAATTTAGTCATTTTATGTCATTACAATTTAGTCATTTTACATCATTACAATTTAATCATTTTACATCATTACAATTTAATCATTTTATGGCATCACAATTTAATCATTTTATGGCATCACAATTTAGTCATTTTATGGCATCACAATTTAGTCTTTATGTCATTACAATTTAGTCGTTAACATCATTTTATTTTTCGAGACTTCTTTATATTCTACTTCTCAAGAAAGCTCGATAGGCCTTATGAGATGGTTCATGCACCATAACATGACTACCAAACCGCGACATAAAGTAAACGGGATTCTGGTCTAATGCAAAACTTCAAATTTTAGACAACAAATCATTACAAGGAAAAACTTAAAAAAGAGCGAAGTTGCTAAAAAAAATGCGGCGACTTTCCTACAGCTGACTATTATTTATTATTCATCTGAGGAACTAAACATACAACCATAATATATATGTAGTTAACCGCATCAAAGCACAGCATAGTTAAAAATCCTTAAAACTATCAAACATCCCGTCCTGAAAACTGCAAATTTAAAATAAAATAAACATAAATAAAGTAATCTATTTCCACCATCCGAAAACCTAACAAAGCATACTTGAAGTTTTATCCAGCTTCCTAAGCAATACTCACAATGGTCAGAAATTGTGTTAATGAAGGTGATTTTTTGTACCTCTTCGTTAAAGGGAGAATATATACTTTTTCGCCTCAGTTAAAGTCGCAACAGAAACTGATCGAAGAAACAGACGAGCGAGTAACGCCGTGAGAATTCCGTACCGCGGAAGTATTTATATTCATAGGGAGTAAGGAACCTCCAGAGAGAGGAACTTGGATATAGTCTCTGCGGAATAGGATAGAAATAAAGCATTTCTTACCGCTTTCTTTAAGGAGAGATTTGCCATTAAATTGGGAAAAATGTGTGTGTGTATATGCTTCATGGTTTAGTCCAAATTTCACATAGAAGCTGGCGAATATTTTAATGTATTCATTAGAGGAGAGAAATTTTAGTGGCAAATGAGAATATCCTACCCTCGGCATCCTTCCGAGGTCTTAACCATAAGACATGTCATTTCATTTTTCATCTGCATATTTTTTCGTCTTTTTCACTCTTTTCGTTGAAGGCAAGATATCACAATTAAATTTTCTACGGCCGTTTTCTTCGAAGAAAGAAAGCGAGAACTAAAATTAGTCATAAACATATGCCTGCAGATATATTAATGCAGACACAAAATAGTTTGTTTTCGAAAGTTTAAAGTTTATTAACGATATATTTTATTAATATTTTTTAGAAAGTATGTAATCCAAAATAACGAACTTGCTACAATTACATCGCCTTCGTTAAAAACTGTGAAGACACGTTATTTTTTCTAGATACTTTTCGACATTGTTGATCCAAATGATCCAACCTGCATTTTTCTTGTATAATCATATCATCTTTCTCAAATACAAATTTGCTTGAAACTGACATATAAATTATATATTTCCTTTTAATTTCATCGTGTACATCATTCTCCCTTTTTTTTGTAAAAGAATACGCCACGTATAGGATGTTTTCATTTCAATTTTTAGTCTCATTTTTAATCAGCGCATCTCTCTTTTTACTAATCAATATTCGCAATTCAAAACAACTAAAATTATAATTTTAACCGGCTCACATTTTAATAAAGCAATTATTACTTAAATTAAGTATAAATAATATAATAAATATAGGTAAAATTCAGAAACCGTAAAGTACAAGCAAAAAATTGGATATGGGAAAACATTTTACATTTAGATGATAATTTTATAAGGAAAATATAAATAAACCTCAAAGTTCATTGAAATGACATCAAATATATAAATTCACTATTTTTGCAAATAAATTTAACTCAAAATTTAAGCAACCATAATTTACACCGAATCGTTTTGTGTTGACGAAACTCATAGTATACTTTTCTGGCATATGGTTGTTAAAATATCAAAAATTTATCGAAATTGTAGATTATAAAATTTGAGGACTCGTACATTTTAAAAAATTATTTCGCTAAGAATGATTATCCCAGTTTCAAAAATTTATAAAAATATTTAATTCTATAGATATTTTACCTACTGACAGAACCTACTTCCCCTGAAATAGACATGCCTATGTCTTTCATGCACAATTCTAACGAGTATTCACTTTCAAAAATAAGGCCTTACCTGAAAACTAGGAGTAGCTCTTGTTGTCACTTCAAGAAATTGAATGCCTTTTCCACTACTCAAAAAGTTTGTCTTGCAAAGTTTTTCTCAGAAAGATCTCACGAAAATTTCTAGCGCACTTTGTTCCACGTGGAGTTTCCCTCTTGTGTCTTTAGATGCCCAATACCGTCTGACCCCCTCCTTGACCAATACCGTCACAAGGTCAGGAGATCAGGCAACGAAACAGACAAGAACCCAACAGTGCAGGCTATGACCGAGGACGAACTGCCAGAAATTAAATCAGTTGCATTGTCAGTTTGCGCCGGATAAATGAGAACGACACCTTGATCCAACTGGGTTTTGCATCCGACTGAAGAGCAGCTCCCTTTCCCTTGATCCGGTTTCTCCGGAAGAACGCTTGCTCGCAGTGCCGCCTACTGTGAGAGTCCACGTGCGCCACTTTTTTCGCTTCCAGGGTAAAAAAAATTGCCGAAGGCCTATTTTCCTGAAAACTTTTTTTCCCTCTAGGTCTTCGCTGAAGATATACGACCCAAAAGAGCGTTTCTAGAAAAATTGAAAATATGTGGATTTAGTGGGCTAGCGAATCTCTTTCCCATCTATACCGCTATATTCCATCCTCCCTAAGGTCGAGAAACTAACTATGTTCCGTCACAAACGAGATATAAAGTGATCCTAGAACTTATTTCTACGCATTTAGCTTTAATTGAAATCGTTAAAACTCTTATTTTATTAAATAAGAGAACCAGCTTTTAATGAAAATAAATAAATATTTCCATTTTGATAAGATCACAGTGAACAATCTTTTACACTGTGTTTTAGATTGTTTAATAATTGTCATTATGATATGCCAGTGACAAAGGCGTACTGGGTCCTTTCAAAGGGCCCATACATTGGGTTAGAGGAAGACGCAAGTCCTATTGCCCATGAGGTCGCACTGGCCAAAAGGCCAGCTGGCTAGCGGCCCAGTTCACTCCTGGCTAGTGATAGTTATTATAATAAATTTATAATAAATATGTAAATAAAAAAATAAATTATTATAATAAATATGTTCCCAAGTCATTGGGTACTTAACGTAAGATTTTCCCCTTTTACAAAAAAAATGAGATTTTATATCTTATGTAGTGAAACGATATGCTTGCTCTTTATAAGTTAAGACATAACATCATATTATCTATATTTTATACGTAATTTTTATTGCATATAAATATGATACGCATACATTGTAGCACGTGATTTAGTAATGTATTGCTTTATACATGCTAAAAAATAAGTCATGTTGTTTTCTTCTCGTCAAGAACAGTATTTCTTAAATGCTGTTGTTGCACTCAGTATTCGTTTGTTTTATGATGAAAATATGATAGTTCAATAATGTGTTATGATCGAACGAAAATGAAATCGACCAGTTATGATTCATAACTAATCAATTTCGTTTTAACTTTCAAAAACTGTTGCATTTTAGTGTATTGATTCCTTAATGATTATCAAAAATATGCATACGTTTCAATCTATTTCGAAACTTTATCCCGCTAAAAAATAATAAGTTCCCTTATTATAATTAACACTTTATGTTTATTATACCAATGGGATATTTTAAGATAAAAAAATAAATGATATTTTAATAACTGGACAAGAAAAAATTATAAAATACGAAAAATGGTTTCAAAATCAACCACTAATGAAAATAAATGAATCAAAAACGAAAATTGCAATATTTGCTAGTAAGAATAAAAAACTGGTCGAAATTGATAATATAAACAAAATTCTTATGAATGGAAAAGAAACTGACATCGTTGATGAAATTTATTTTTCAGGCGTAATAGTAACAAATAGGTTAAACTGGAACAAGCATGCGAATAAGGTGAGCAAGAAAATTAATTCAGGAATAGGATTAATAAGGAGATTATCACGTGATATTCAAAGAAATATTTCACTAAGTCTGTATTTTCCATGTATCTGTAGTCATTTAAACTGCTGTAATCGCATATCAGGTAACCTGAATAAAAATAATGAAAAAATTATCGAAAGTCTGCAGATAGGATTTGTAAAAATAATTAAACACAAAAGTAACTTAAACTGGAAGGAAATGTTTATTAAATGTAATATTTTGCCAATTATTAAAATAAATTAATTCTGTACTTTAAAAATAATGTTTGAAAGAATAAAAGAATTGAAATACTTGGAAAATATTAACATTCAAAACAAGATAATTACTAAAAATTTAAGAAGAAGCGATCAAATAAATCTGCCTAAAATTAGGACGGATCTATTCAAAAAAGGTATTGAATACACGGGAATAAAATTATGGAATTATCTGCCTAACCATACTAAAACAAATAATAATTACATGTGCAAAAAATTATTTATTTGCTTGATGAGGGGAGTTGGTGCACACTGGAGTATTTGGCATTGTCCTAAACCAATTTAAACCAATTTTGGTTTTACTGAGGACCAATCACGTAGATTTCGTTGTTTCTGTTCTGACATTAATTGTATGTATTGATGATATTGTATTGTATGTATAGTATAAATATATTTGTTTTTTATATTAATACGCTGAATTAAATTTGTATAATAGTTGTAATATATTCTCAATGTAAGAAAAAAGTACTTTTTTTGTTTTTGGATTAGATTTTGATTTACATGCATGAATTTTATCTGTGATATACTTGTAGCCGCTCCAATGGCAAATAAATAAATATTATTACTATAGAAAATAATTGCTATGAATAATAATTTCAGGATTTATTGAAAATAATTATTGAAAATAATTTATTGAAAATAATTATTGAACATAATTATTGAAAATAATTTATTGAAAATAATTACTATGGATAATAATTTCAGGATTTGTGTAAATTGACTTTTAACAAATAAACCGTAATATAAAACGCAATATTATAAGTGGGAAAGATTACATAATAATTAAGAATAATAATTTAAAATAATACTCGAAGTATTCGAGAATCAGCATGAGTTAATAAAAAGATACTTCAGCGCTAACAAACATCTAAATGCTATATTTATGGTTCCCATCCTCATGTAAAAGTAATTCTTAAATTCTTTCAACGACGGTAAGTGAACAAAGCAAAATTAAGCCTTTTAGGTAATCAGAAGGGAATGTCGTTACGATATCGCAAATTTATATAACCATTTTCTGCGTAAATTTATATAACCAATTTCTGCGCAATTTATTCTAGAAAGACTAAAGTAATTTTATATTCAGCTCTAAAACGGCGACATATGTTCTACAACAATTACTGTTTGATGAACATTGTATCCATTCCTTCTAATTGTCATTGTTACTTTAATACACAAACTTTTAGAAATGTTCATAACTTTAAATTACCTGAGATTAAAAATTATAATTCTATTTACAAGACTTTCAGAGCATTTCTTCCCGGTGCATTAAATTTTCAATAAAATTTTATTGCTGGAGTTGTTTAAATATATACCTATATAAGGAAAATTAGATGATGCGAATATTACTGTATCTAAAAAAGTGCAAGAAATATGGCGACATAGAAATAACGCACTTACATACCGTACAGAAAATCCTGTTTGCAGCAAGCTGCAATTTTTCCGCCGATCCGCATTCCTAGGCGACACCGTGTATACGTATTGTTTCTAAGGGCTAAGGCCCGGATTTTCATGCATAAAATTTATCCCAAATAATATGCGAATATGCTCAAATTATTAGAGAATATGCACGAAAATATGCAGAAATATGCAAGTGCATAGAAATCTGGACCCTACTCATAAGCGATGTTTCGAAATGTATAAAATGACAATTTATTGAAACAGCGCAATTGAATTGGTGATTGGAAAAATGGTGTTGCTTGTTTCCGGAAAATAAAAAAATTGTTCTATTGCGAAATCGTTAAATTTAGAAAAAAAACCATTTTAATTAGTCAATCGTAATATTTTGAAAAAGGTTATTTAATAACAACGTACTGAAGTCCTCTATTTATTAAATAACTCAATAAAAAAATTTAAAAGTAAAGGAATATCATCCTTTTTCATTTTTGGAATCTTATCCTTTTTCCAATCACCCATTCAATTGTTTTTGAAATTATTACATAATATGTACTGAAATGCATAAAAAGTATCACTTTGTTACGTCCTTGAATATGATTATGCACAAAATTAATACAAAATACACACCACAATGTATGAAATACGTACAGAGATATGTTTGAAAATATAGCATCATTGGCTTGGGTCTAAAGACGCCGGCA
>QLNU02015360.1:197262454-197277903 GCA_006491805.2 Dysdera silvatica
TATCACTCTATCGGAATATCGATACACCTACTACTTCTAAACATTCCTAATTTAACTGTGCGATGGAACACATAACTTTTCTCTTTTCATAGTAGAGTTATGATTTATTCATTAACCTACTAGCGTATGGCAGAAATCAATATTTATCTCAATTCATTAAATATTCAGAAAGAAAAGAACGATTACAGGCACCGTAGGCATACTGTTCGTTCACGAAAAGAAGTTGGATGGAACAGTTAGAAATAACTGGAGGTGACATCACAAACGGGCTAGTTCATTACAGCAGAGGAGGATTACAAATTCAGAACTTGTTTTTAGTGAACGTTTGTCGGCGCCAAAATCAAGGTCTGAAATTGGAGTCCTCCTCTGCTGTAATGGGATAGGCCGTTTGTAACGTCACCTCCCGTTATTTCTAACTATTCCATCGGACTTCTTTCAATGAACGAAGAGTAACTATGGCATTTTTTGTGTTGTGAGAGGGGGGGGAGCATGACCTTTTTTTATGAGAATAAATTATAAAGGCCTATTGAGTTTTAGTCTCCTATATAATTTTAATTCCAAGCATGGGTGTATGCGGAGGGAGGTGGGGGGAAGCTGCTCCCTAAATCAAGCAAATAAAAATACTGAACTAAAAGTGGCATTAAAATTTAAATTGTAGTAAAATGGTGTTCTGCCCATAATACAAATCCTGGCTACGTCTATTATTCACGGCTTTAAAACATTTCGTTAAAACAATTTGGTGTTGATTAATGCACTACTGGGTAACGCAGTGTTATAATAGTTAATGTAAATATTGTAATTATGGGAACTTTAATCAATATTCTAGCCGGTAATTTAAACTTAGCTATTGAAAAGTACGGAACAGATACATCTGCGATCATCATTCGTGTAACACATGAACAATTACACGAAAGTGGGAGATCATTACCTGCATTTGGAGAAATTATAGTAAATAGAATAATTTTTGAGAATGAGAAGTAACGTTAGATTTTAAGAACGATGATAGCATAAATGGCAACAGCAATATAGATTATATTTCTGACGATAATAACAGTTCTGTAATTCACACTTTTAATAACAACCGTTTATATTATACATCTGACAATGTATTTTTCGGAGAAAATTGTACTTTGGAAGAAATGAGAAACGTTGCGAGCTTTTACAATTCCTGCAAAAGGAAGAAACTTCAACAGAATCAAAGACGATGTCGAAAAGCAGTGGGTTATGAAATAAGTCATTTTAAAAAATATATTACGGAATTTGAGACAAATAGGAAGAAATATAAATTAATTCAATGTACACTATTAGAAAAATTCAAACACGCTGTGTAAGTGTATATTCGTACATGATGCAGACTAAAAGAGATGCGCTTATCATAAAGAAAAGGGTTTAAACATTAGGAACTGTATGATTTCAAAGAGTTTTATATACAGAATAAAAATATGAGTATATATTCTCGTAAAGTTACGAAACATATAACAGACAAAATTAAAATAAAGAAGCCGTAGAAAACACAGCAACTAAATTCGTGTTAACATCACGTAATGCTAACGCTAAATGTATGTAACTACCCACATTTTGTGTATCTATATTTGTGTAATTACCTTGCTTTATAGATACCCATTTTAGGTTTTCCCTTTACAAGTTTATGTGTAATCAACGCTAATTAGTGAGATAAATAATAGCTTACGTTTTTTTTCGTCCGTTTTCTTACTGTAGTGATTCATAAACTGTAATAGTTCAGATCTAAAATCATCTTTTTCCCTCTAAGTTTTTATGATTATCGCTAATTAACGAATTAGCATTTGCTATAGTTTCGTGCATTTCCTTTTCTTATTTTTTACATCTTCTTCCATATAATTACAGTATTTCCATGTGCAAGTTGTATTATAGACCATACCCCGTTTTTATTTTGTTTGTTAGTTTTTTCTATCGTAATTACTTTGAATTAAAGACATATTACAAGTTTTTTAATTTTTTGATGTGCTCACGCCGTTTTCTTATTTCTTTCCCTCAAGGTTTTGTTACAATTATCACTAATTAGTGAATTCACATCTGATTTAAATTCGCGTATTTTTTTTTTTCCTTATTTTATTCATCGTTCTTCCATATAATTCCAATTGCTTCTATAAACAGGTCATATTTCAAAGCAAACTCCGTTTTATTTTTAAATATCTTTCTATCATAATTATTGCTAATTAAGGATTTTTCAAGGCTATTTCAAATTCTCAATATGTAACGGATCTTTCCACTGTTTGATAATGTAATATATTATAATATTAAAATTGTTCAGTGACGTTTTTGTTATATGTAATAGGTTAGATTTATTGTGGTCAAAGTGTACATTAATTGATAAAGCTGTAAGTTGGTGCAGAGTGTCGCCGCGGACCGTGCAGATCATCTGCGGAGTTGTAACCGTGAGACTATAAAGGTCAAGGGCACGAATTTAAGGCAGTCGTTTTGTGGAATCAGCGCAGGCGCTGAGTCGGGTGCAATAGCCAGCAGCTAGATTTTATTTTGTTTGTACTGTTGTGCTCGAGGGACGATGGTAAGTAATTGGTAAAGTAATATTTAACCGATGAGTTCGGCCAGCGTAAGTTCTCGTTCAATGTGCCATTCCACACGAATGCCAGATTCCATGTACCTCTCGGTAGGTCAAGAACCGTAAGTCAAACGGGACAGATCAGTAACGGTCGACGGAGGTAGTCGATTCGAAGACTGGAAACAGAGTAGCGGTCGACGGAGGTAGTCGATGCGAAGTTAGATTCCCTAGCCCTCCACGAAGGTAGTCGATCTGAAGAAACCGTATTGGATTCCGGACGTGAAGAATTCTCGTTGAGAGACTCCTGGCTCTGGGGAAAAGAAACTACAGGTTGGATGCCTATGGTGAAGTAGTTTTCATTTTCTCTAGTTAGGCGTTAACGCTAAGTGTTTCAACCGTGTAACTGACGTGTGAGTGCATGTGTAATAATTGGGATAATGAGTTTAACTTAAAGGGCATTGAGTCCTTGGGCGAGACCTTATATGCTGAGGATTGTTTGCCGAGCACGGCAGTAACTTTTAACAGTTGGTTTAGTTTTGTATTATTTTTGTGATCGTATATTTATTGGGTCGTTTTAACTGAATTAGTCGAATATATTAATTCGACTAATTCGACTGAACTAGTCGAATTAATATATTTCTGTGATATTTTAAAATAACAGATTAGTCAGTTAACAAGTACAGCATAGAAACCGGTTTGTTCAACCGTCGGCTTAACACCCGACGTGTTAAGCTATTGCTATAAGTGTTTATTACTGTTTATAGTTTATGTTAACGATGTTAGGCTCTTAATGTATATTGATAATTAGTGATCTTGGCTCATTGAAGATAACTCTAGGCGCACGAGATACGGTCGCTGGCCCTTTGGCCTTACTTCATTTAAGTGGACCGTCGACTCTGAGCTTAAAGGAATTGTTGATGGACGTTGTTCACTTTAAATTGTTAATTGTCGTAATCTTATATTTTTGGACCTTAATAAATATATTCCGTAAAAACTATGTTACTAATTCACACACCAACCAATTGAGAACCCAACCGTCAGGTAAACTGATGTACGCAGTCAGTCAAGGGGACAACAAGCGTTGCAATATATTGATTTCGTTGCTGCGTCCGTTTTCATATATGCAGTTTCGACTATTTATCGCTATGAAACTTCACACATGCGATGAACATGTAAAACATTATTACATTTTCTTTTCAAAGGAGACTTTTTCATTACAGAACATTGTCTGCGTAACTGTCATGTGTTGAACTCGATAAATTCCGCGCTAGTGGCGGTACAAAGCCAACGTGCGATGCTGCATGGAATTAAATAACAGTCAAATGACTTGTGACGAATTCTACCAGATGTGTTTCAATTGTTAGCCGATTTTACTCGCATTGCGTGATTTGTACATTTGTCTCTCCAGCATGTCCGAGGCATGCTCGACCAGCGCGAGATCTTCAAACTTGACCTGCTATGAGAAAGTAGAGAAGCCTAGAAAGGTATTTTTTAAAATATCCCGCCTTGTGAGGTATGGCATTATCATGCTGCTCTAGAAATATGGCATAAGCAATACAAGTAAAAATTTAATTATCAACGTATTCATTGCGTATAACACTCAGAAAACACTTATAAAACACTCAATGGTATTTCGACAAGTCAGGCGCTGGTCTTCATAAGGAGATAAACAACATTGTAAACACGAGGGGTGTTTCCATTTTCCGGGACTGTTATTTTACAAGTTGATGCGGTCACTGTTCTGGGGCTCTGTTCTTAGTGCAGTCTCCGGTAGCAGAGCGGTCCACGCGCGGCTGAAAATGGCGTGATCTTATGATCGTTAACTATAGTGGAAAAGTTGATTTTGATATGATAAGCTTACATAAAATCCAGTTCGAGTGGAGATCTTGGTTGACTTATTAAAATATATTTGTTAAAGAAAAATTTGTGGTCGTTTTCCCGACAGTGGACAGTGATGAAAGACTTTTGGAATTCGAAATTTTTTACGTAGTATTTGTGTTCTTTTAGCCTATATTTCAAGACACGCTTAGTTTGGCCGATGTATGAACGGCCACACTGGCAAAATATTTTATAGACTACCCAACATTGGGTGAGAGGGGAAACAATTTTTTGATTTTTGAGACAGAAATTCTATTGCACGGGGAAAAATATGACGTGAAATTTGCTTTTTCTTTTAAATTTTGCTACCTCAAAACTTAGTTTTGGAAAAAACGGAAGAGTAACGAAACGGGAGAAATCAGCTATGGAGTAGTTGGAGAGAGTTGTGACGGGGCTAGGTCCATTCACTTTCGCCAGAGCCCAATCGATAACATTGCGATTAAAAACCTTGTAAACAGCGATGCGTTTCAAAATTTCTATTTCCTGGGCCATCTATTGGGGAACCTTTCAGCATCAACGTGAATTCACCTTCCGCTAACAGCATTGTGAACATCTCCGGCTTTCCACTCACCCGGGTACAAGAATCCACTCTCTCCTACAATTTCAATTTTGCAAAATCTAGCGCACATTTGGTTCCTGAAATCAGCGTCCATCGAAGAATTAGTCAAGCACAGTAGAATCTCCGAATCACAAAAGGAAACCCTGAGGCATCTTCTGAGCCACATAGTCAAATCACAACTTCTGTCAAGTTCGTTACCAAATCTTAGAAAGCATGAACGTAACACTTTGAAGTTTGACTCTGTCCAGCAACAAAAATCTAATCATTACGAAAGCAGACATAAGCGAAGAGATCGTTGTTCTCGATAAGACTCAATATGTCGAAGGCACCTCGAAACTTTTAGAATCTAATCTCTATGAAATTCTCTGCAGGAACCCAACCAAAAAATTACGTTTAAAAATTAACCAGCAACTTAATGCATCTTTCCTACTCAACGCAACCAACACACACACACACAAAAAAAAAAGACAGCTCGTTCCTTGTTCTACGTTGGCAAGATTCTACGCCTTACCAAAAATTCACAATCCTGGTATCCCTTTCCGTCCTATTATTTCTAATATAAGGACTGCTTCTTACAGATTAACTAAATTCTTGGTTTCTATCTTCTGTCCCCTCAGTTTCGTAAGTAAGTAAGTAATACTTTATTCCTTATTATTATGTACATCAGGAGACCATACAAACGATTTGCTTGGGAAATGGAAAGAGAGCAGTAGCGATGCTAGTAACGGGGCTCTCTTTCCGGAAGACAAAGCAAGGGATTTCTCGTATTCAACAAGAAACAATAACGATATAGATTCGCGCGTACAAATCCGCATTGTTATTAAGAGATTTACATTCGCAGGTGTATCACATTTACAGAGTTTATGAGCAGAGTCTTGACTCGAAGATGTTACAAGTGAAGGTTGAAGTCCAAAGGTGGAATCTTTGTGGGCTGCAGAGTAAGAATGTTTTTCCTTGTAGCCTGGACCGAGAGAAGAAGTAGGAGAAACAAAAATAGTAGAAAAATGTAAATGAATTTTGAGTTGACCGTTGCGGGTGCAGTTTTAAAGGACATTTAAAAGGAAAGGCAGACAAAAGAAAAATGGAAAAGGAAGAGCAGGGAGAGCAGAGGAGGGGGAAGAACTGAAAACTAAAAGGAAAGAGTGGGAAGGCAGAAGTAGCAGGCAGAGCATACTTGATTTAAGTACTAATCAAAGATTTTGGCTTTAAAGGCGTGAGAAAAGAGAGATTTAAATTCTTGAGGAATTGAATTCCAGATTTTAGAACCCGTAACGGAGACACTGTGTGTTTTATAGTTTGTGCGAGTCCGCGGTAGCCTGATATCGTCCTGGTGACGTGTATTGTAATCATGTGTCGTCTGTGAGATGGAGAAAGGTAAAACTACGTCACCTTTTGTGACTTTGTACATAAGGAGTGCAAGTTTATATTTTACTAAGAGAGTGAAAGGAAGAATGCGCCATAATTTAAAAAATTGGCCAGCGTGTTCATGGAAGCCTGCAAAGTTAACTATTCGCATAAGCTTTTTTTTTTGCGTTCCTATCAATTGCCTAAGGGAAGTAAAATATGTGATTCCCCAGACCTCAAGACAGTAGGTAAGTTTTGAATAAAATAAAGAATAGTAAAGAATCATTAGGATATATTGAGGAACGACATGTCTGAATCTCAAAAATATTCCCAGGAGACTGCTAAGAGAATTGGTGAGATCGTTAATGTGTTCTTTCCAGGTTAAATTTGAATCGAAAATTACTCCAAGAAGTTTGGCTGATTTCGTTTCCTGAAGGATGGAGTTGCGGAAAGTAATAGGAGAACTGTTAGGTAATATTTTTTGCCGGGAATGGAAGATAACGTAGTTAGATTTTGCAATGTTTAGCTCTAGTTTGTTAACGTAAAGCCAACGTGAAATGTTATCTAAATCTTGGTTGACTTTTTGCACTGTTTCTTCGATATTTTTTCCCGATACCAGAAGTGTCGCGTCGTCAGCATAAAGAAACAGCTGACTATTCAGGACAGCTTGGGGCAAATCGTTGATGTAAAGAAGGAAGAATAGCGGAGCTAAACAGCTTCCTTGAGATACACCAACGCAAATAGTTTTGCGAGTTGAGGGAGTTTTACCTATGAAAACTTGCTGTTGCCTATCAGAAAGGTAGCTGTTCAGTAATTTTAGAGGTGTACCCCGAATACCATACCGTTCTAATTTCGTCAGTAAAATGTCATGCTTAACATTTTCAAACGCTCTTTGGAGATCTCTTTGCATTCCTATTACAAAATTGCTTTTGTCTATTTCGTCAGAAATCATCTCTTTGATATTAAGGAGGGCGGTAGTTGTTGACCTATGTTTTCGAAAGCCGAATTGATGTTTGTAAAGTAAGTTTTTACTTTCGAAATATGATTCAAGTCTACTGTGTAAAGCCTTTTCAAAAATTTTGCTAATAACTGGAAGGATAGAAATAGGATGATAATTCTGAATGTCAGATGGGTCGCCTTTTTTAAATATAGGAATAATTTTAGCCATCTTAAGCTTCGAGGGGAAAATACCCTTATTGAAGCTGATATTGATTAAATGCGCAATAGCATTTGCAAAGAAATCTGGGTTGGCTTTAACAATATGCGGCGGGATATTATCGAGACCTGTGGACTTGGAACTAAGAGCATTAATAGAACGCTTGACCTCGTTTCTGCTCAATGGTTTAAGGAAGAAAGAAGACCCGGCGGCGGGGAAGGGTTCAAAAACTTCTGAGTGGTGCGGGGGAGTGGGACTACTGTTGGGAGGGGGATCGTTTGCAAAAAGTTCGTTGAAGCCGTTGGCTATTGTATTAGTTGTGTGGAGCTCAGTGCCAAAGGCATTGATTTTGGTGGGGAGGAGATTATTTGATTTTTTGCGGTTTAGGGCCTCGTAAATTGTTTTCCACGTAGATTTGTTGTCTCCGAGTGAGATTTTAAACTTCGCATCAAAGTAGTTCCTTTTGGCTACTCTCAGGATTGTAGTTAACAAATTACGATAAGAAACATATTTTGATTTTAAAAGGGGGTCAAAAGGACTGTTCCTGTATTTAGCATGAAGCCGATCCCTATTGATGATGGATTTCAGGATACCTCCTGTGATCCAAGGCTTTCTTGGAGTGCGTTTATAAGACTTATTAGTTAAATATTCGGAATTTTTTAAAGCCCCAGTTACCCCTTTTGTAAGAATATTGTAAGCCTCGTTGGGATCGAAACTGTTGTACATCGCGTCAAGCCAGTTTGCATTGTTGAGTAGTGAGGAAACTTTTTCTAGGTTGTAGGAAATTCTCGGGGTTTTACGATCAATAGTGCATCTTGGTAGTAAATTCGATATTTTAATAAATACCGGAAAATGATCTGAGATTCCCGTTTGAATTATGCCTGCCTGAAATGGATAGTCGGTGATGTTGGAATAAATATGATCTAGGAGGGTTTTTGACACGTCTGTAACTCTGGTAGCTTTATTAATGAAGGCGATGGAATAGTTAGAAACAACGAGAGATGACGTCACAAACGACCTATTCCATTACAGCAGAGAAGGATTCCAATTTCAGAACTTGATTTTGGCGCCGACAAGCGTTCACCAACAAGAAGTTCTGAAATTGTAGTCCTCCTCTGCTGTAATGAACTACCCCGTTTGTGACGTCAACACCCGTTATTTCTAACTGTTCCATCGGACTTCTTTTCGTGAACGAACAGTAAGATGCTCCATCACTTGCAATTTGCGCGGCTTCTATTATATAGTACAATATATACATTTAACTTTCTCTCTATTTTTAAATTCCAACGTGTATTCATAATATAAACATACTTTCAGCATGTTTCCACAATATGTTATACTAATTATAAATTTCTCTTTAAAGGAAACTTCGTTTACACAAGGAGAAAGATGAACGAATCAATTGGCGGTAGAGCCATACTATTTCTGATTTGATTTCAAAATTCCATTTCAGCGTTTTATCTTAAGCTCCCCTTTGGTAGAACAAAGATTTCTCCATTCAAGGGTAAAGGCATTTATATATTTATATTTATATTTTGGAATATGAGTGACAAATTTTAAAATTTAAAAAAAAGCATGCTGTGTTATACATCATATTAAAACTAATAAATTATATCATTTTAATCTTGTTAGTTTTTAGAAAATAATTGTTGTATTATTCAATTAACAGTACTGAATTTGAAAAAAAAAACCATTGAAAACCCCGTTACGAAAGGTCATAATTTCATGTTTTTTCTGTCCTTCCGTAGCGACGCGCGTTTTCCAAAGTGCATTTTTTTATACCGCAGGAAAATTTTCATACCATTTCAGTTAAAAGTAGTATTGAGCCCTTTTCTTAAAATGATTTACGAAAAACATTGCAGTTTAATATTTTGAAAGTGTAGAAAACATTAACCATGATGTCGTTCTTCCGTAACATTTTAAATACCATGGCTTTACCCTCAAACAAGATTCCGAAAGAGAAGTTGTACACCTGCTAGAATTAAACTTGATGCAAAATGCGAGATCCAGTCCCTGTTGTAATAAGGAAATTCTGAATTCAGGGGCAATAACAGGTTTGTAAAACGCTTTCTTCGCCCCTTCGAAGGGGACTTTTATAAATGGAAGGAAATTATTTTCTTTTTCCGAATTCCCGATTTTAATTTATACGAACTTTATAATGGACAATTTATTACATTTTGATTTTCGTTTGAGTGTAGATAATTAAGTTTTTCTCTAAGCTAAATGAGGCTAAAGCATCGAGTGAAAACTAATCAATCATTATTTAATTAACTCTTATATGGAGATAGGGTTTTTTTCCGGAGCAGTCGAGCGATTATTTTGTTTTCTCGTACTAGCCATTACATGTTTGTGGACTTTAGAAAATTACATTTGCAAAATTACCTTTGCTGCAATTACGTTAGAAGTTAAAAGTTTTTAAAAATACTTTTGTTTAAGATGGCAACTAGGAAACCCTAAATCGAAAATTTTTGTAATCTTATCTATAAATTTTGAACTGTAGGTAATATGTTCTTCTCCAATACAAATATAGTCATTAACAAAATAATAAAATAATAACGCACCTAGATAGAAATATCGGATTGCTGCCAAACTTGATATGCAGTTGTATCTCAGGCAGTTGTATAAATGGTTATAGTTGTGGTATAATTAGACACTGGGTTCTGCCACCAGAGATTGTGACAGTGCTATCTTCTTTCTACTGTAAAAAAACTCCAAGGGGCCAAGTTTATGTAGCATACACATTTATTCGTTTATTTATCTTTGGTTGAGAGATCTTTGACTATACGACATATCATTATTTTGCAGTCAAAGACATTTTGACTAGTTAACTGATTTCGAAACAGAGCACATCGTTGGACTGAACAGGATGGGTGTTTTGAAGAATTCCCCGCCATGTATGCCGTTCTTAGCTACTGTCTGTTCACGAAAAGAAGTCCCATGGAACAGTTAGAAATAACGGGAGATGATGTCACAAACTTGCTAGCCGATACAGCAGGGTAAGACTCCAAATTTCTACACTCATTTTTGGCGACCGCCAAAAACAAGTTCTGAGATAAGAATCCTACTCTGCCGTAAGCAGTTGGTATGTGACGTCACCTCCCATTATTTCTAAATGTTCCATCTGACTTCTTTTCGTGAATAGACAGTAGTAATCAGAGGTGTTGGGAGAAGTGGTCACGTGAAGGCAAGCACACACGGTGAAGAATCTCCGGACGGCCCAGACAAACTACAAGTAGAGAGAATCGTTTGTAGTGGTGTCGTGAACAAGAAATCTGGACTGCCACGAACTGGAACAATATTGTCTTTAACGACAGATGCAGGTTCATTTAGCAGCAAATTGCAGCCATGTTCGAGTATAGAGGAGATCATATGGTGAAGGCTTCAATTCTGTCTTCGCTGGAGAGTGATACACTGCCCCAACTGCTGAATGAGGATCGACGGAGTCATCACGACAGTTTACCTAATGTGGTAGTTCCAAGGATAATCCGTGTAGAAGTGGGAAACTAGCCTTTGCTTACGATTAAAAAAAACAGGAAGGTTATGTTAAAAACGATAGCATAAGAAAGGGGGGGGATTTCGGGCTGAAGCCCCACACTGGATATCAAAGCACATTATTTTCTCGCATTTCATCCCATTATCTTCTTTAAAGCCACTTAAGGCTCCAGCCTCCTCTATTTTTGAATTGCTATGCTACTGGTTAAAAATGATCTTTTAGAATAACATTACTGCAGAAATTAAGTCATACGATCACATTATTTAATGCATAACTTCTCTAAAAGTTAATTCATCTATCACTCTCGATTTCTGCGTGGTATTTCACATTCTATCTGAATCGACGTAGTATTTTATAATTAACTATTAAATAATTATCACTTATTGCGAGGCATCGATTTTTATCTATGTCAACAGATGGCGCTACAAATCCGTACACTTATTCATTCGCCTTTAATAAGATTTTGTTTTACAAATGGTATCTGCCGAAAAATCGCCACATTTCGTTCGAAATGAGATAGCTCATATATGATTGAAACAGTACTGTGAACTATCTAATAAATCTCTAATTGCGTCAACTTTAATTTTATCTGCTTACAATATACTTTTGCTCAGCGTGTATTTCAGTTTACTCTAAGAATGCTGATGCTAATTATGTATCTGCCTCGAGATTCCTAGAAATCTAAAATAACAACAATTTTAAGTTATAGTCAATAGCATGTATATATAGAGAGAGGGGGGGCCGTTATTAAATCGCGCCATACAATAAATAAATTGTTGTACCCGATCGCGCATTTATAGATAAATTTCAATATACTGAAAACAAGAGTATATTATTTGATTTTTAAAAATATAAAGCAATATAAACCGCAAGAAACTGAAGTACATTAAAAAACTTATTTCGCGCACCGTTATTATTCTTGTATAAATTGCCTCGATGGTAAGTTTTACTTCATTTGCATTTCAATTATAAAAGCACATAATACAAAATAAACAGTTTATCATGCATCCTAATTTATTCAAAACCCATGGGTTACACAAATAATTATTATAAATGTTTTATGTATACGTTTGCTCTAAGCAGAGGCATCGACAGGAAGGTGCGGGTGGGGATATTGCTTCGGAAATTGAGGTTTCCCGGGGGTCGACACATACCGAAGAACACTTTTTTTCTTTCACGAGGAGAAATTGTTTTCGGGAAGTTTGCCACATTGAGTATTTATTTTACTTAACCTTCCGTATATTGGCTAGGTTTTTATCGGAAGATTAGGTTAGAATCCCAGTAGATAACGATTAAAAAAAATAATGTAGTTGCTTTCTAATCAATGTTTTATTTAGAGCTGCCACGGGATTATCTAATTTGTGTAATTAGAAAAAATGCAGGATTGCAAACAAAATACAATTATAACAGCAAGTTTCTAATCTTTTTCTTGAGATGAATATCTACAATATTATCTCTAATTAGATAAAAAAATGAACTTATATTAAGAAAAGCCTTTCAGATCTACGTAAAGACGTTTACTTTATTTTGATTGGTGATGGAATGATATAGAAACGAACAGCCATTATAGAGCAAATTACATTCCTGTTCATAAAATTGGCAACGTGAAAAATGACATACGCTATAACAGTAAGATATATTTGTGAGGTGAGGTGGGGTGTCAAACAGAAATGGTTAGAATTACAGACTTGTAAATAATAAGGAAGACACAAGTGTTCAGCATTTTGTGAATTTACCACGAACATTGATAATTGAGGTCTACGGTATAATATGAAGTCGAAAGAAATTCTGCATGTCCGTTTGGGAAATGCTATTCCACGCTGTTGCTATGTGCATCCAAAAATTGTTGGGTGTTCAATGGGAGTGAATACAGGCAAGGCAATCGTTGCACGGTCATACCCATGTAAGATTTTAATGGGCGACAAATAGGGCGAACGAGCAGGACAGGAAAGAAATGACACATTTTCATTGGAGTAATGTTGAATTTTGCGGGCAATATATAATGTTGAATTTTGCAGGAAATATATAATGTTGAATTTTACGTGTAATATCCTGTTAAATAACGACGTAAGGGTCTGTCTAAAGGCATAGTAGCTCTTCAGTTCCCAAGACTCACGTGGTGTTTAGCGGTTTGCTTATTGTACCTGCAATACGGATAAAGCAAGGAAATAAATGAAACGTAGTACCACAACCCGACACCGTCATACTCATTGTAGGATCGGTATGATGTCGTAAAAGGCTTCCTTCCAGGTTCCTTTCTCAACGGGGGGCCCAAGTGGCTTTAAAGAAGGTTATGTGATACGGCCTTAGAGAAAATAATGTTTTGATATCGAATGAGGGACTTGGACCCCCACTTCCTATTCCACTGTAACAAAAATTCGTCGATCAGAGTGTATATACGACTGAATCTCGGATCTTCTGTAAAGTTGATTCGCTTCCATTCCGCTCTCCAGTGTCTTTTTTCTTGGCACCATTGTAATTTTGGACAAATATAGTGTACTTCTTCTTCTTCGGAATACATGGATTTCAATGGGAAGGGTGGCCGCTATAGTCAGCGCTGTAATCCAAGCAAATATGGTGTAGAGTCAACGGAAGTCACAGAAATTGTCAGTGAGCTATAAGCCCTCTCTGTCGCAGCCGGTGATGATCGGGAAGGGGGCGGTGCTTGCAGACATCTCCTTACGTATTACCAGTCTTCATTAGCGTGCCTCAATCAGCAATATATAAAAAAAAAATGTGTTTCATAAATGCCACTGTTCATGCTACTTAAAAAAATAATTCTAAAAATATATATATTATGATATTGAAGAATACGGAAAGAATTACATTTCATTTTGATTTCCTTCGTCATGTTTTCGAGACAATATCTTAAAAACATTCTCTTCATAATAGTGATGATTTTCACAGACAAAATTAGGGATATTCGCAGATAAAGTTAAGGATATTCACAGATAAAAATAACGATTTTCACAGATAAAAATAACGATTTTCACAGATAAAAATAACGATTTTCACAGATAAATATAACGATTTTCACAGATAAGCTAAACATACAATCACTCACCCCTACAGGTGTATAAACAATTATTCATTTAGTTATTAAAATGGATAATGGCTCTGCAGTGATGCAATGTTAACGCGTTCGCCTAGCGAATGGTTATCCAGTGTTCGAATCCTAACTGTGCCAAAAAAAAAGAACTTTTACCACCCTCCACTAACCATTCATCATAATTCTAGAGCTGCTTCCCTAGGCCAGATTTCATTCTGGAGTCGTTCCTAAAAAATTAGGATCCGGCTCATTTCGAATTGTGAAAAAAAAGTCAAACCAACATGAACACCTTTTATTTTTTCAATAGTTAATGAGGTTCCCAATATACTGATCAGCGGACGCTCCAGTCTCTATCATGTAAACTCGTGGTCTAATATACCTTCCTTCTCGATAATTGTTGAATATTTTTTTTATTTAATGAGTATCAAACGATTTACACTATTTTAACTTGGCGATCAATAAATCCATTCTTTTATATATATTGTTTGCTGTTAAACTGAATATGCAAGTTATATAATCAATAGAAAACGCATATCATCAGCACCGTTTAATCATTTAATCAAATACAAGACTAATATAAGCACCCTTCCTCAAAACTCTGACTACGATATATGTAATTTATTACACGATAATAAAATTATACGAGAAAGGGAACTAAACAGTTAAATAGTTATAAACTGAACTAAGGGGATAAGGGGATAAAATAAGAACCGGGATTTTTTTTCTTCACTATAGGTTTATTCCTTTTTCCAGGAATTTTTCCTTTCTTTGGAAGAAACCCGGATAAGAAATAAGTAACATAATAGAAAAAATATGGAAAAACTTCCCTTCCAAAGAGATGTCAAGCTTTTGAGGAGAACAGGACAAAAAATAAGCAACTGTCTGGCTCATGCTGAACTCTTTGGATATATGCCAACAAAACCTTTTGAAGCTTCTTAGCGAAGTTTAATAAGGTTTCAAATGCGTAGCAGATTTTTTAAAAATCTGTGGAATATTATACGAATAGAATAAGGAGCTTCCAGAAAACAAAAAATCGTTTAAGTTGGGTGTTTTTAGGTGCTCGCCTAACTTCATTCCCAGCTCAAACTGGGTTCTAAGAATTACTTTTAAACAAGCTCAATTCTTCACAGTAGTATTTGAAAGTTACGATAAGCCACTAAACATCGTAAGAAAGTTAGAAATTTCTTTATCTAGTTGCCATAACTTTCTCATACACTTAACTATTTCTATTCAGCTGTATGTGATAGTAGAAAAATTACTGAAATTAATTTTCTTTTGCACTAAATACGGTCTTGCGAACTTTAAGAAACACTGTACAAAAGGGTAAACACTGAGTGAAAAACATATATGTTAGAATGTTTAATTTTCTATTTACACTTTCAAGAAAATGCTAAAAATTGAAATATAGCCGATATTTAGAATATCGTA
>QLNU02015360.1:197278003-197292760 GCA_006491805.2 Dysdera silvatica
ACAAGCTTTACTAGCTTTTCAAGTATTTCAGAAGTCCACATGGATTTCTTAGTCTTTCCGGGCTAAGTTTTCGTCATCTGCAAAGTAAAATCGTTCAAATAACAATGATATACGCGTACTTCAGTAAAGAAGCACATTGCAGGTAATTTCCGTCAGGTTACTATTATTACACGCATTCGCTCTATCAAAGAGATGAGAACACCCACTAGTTAAACCAACTGTGTTTAACTTCAATTTACTAACAGCCTTTTTCTTAAGAGCTTATCAATATTTTAAAATAACTAAACTGTAAAAAAAGCCGCAAAATTAGTACTAATCTTTCTAATGTTCTAAATTCGAAATTTAATATCAGCAGTATGACAAATCAATGTCCGACACTCTTGAATGCTTGGCGATAACTGGGCGCCGCCTGGCGAATGGCCAGCGAGGAATATAGCAAGCTGTAACCACCTACTCTCGTACTTAAAGCCCCTCACTGAGCTAAATTACAACAAGTTGTAATATAGCTCAGTGGAGCCCCTAGAATTCTAGGCCGACGCATCAGCCGCCATTTTGTTGTACAATTCCGGTTTCATTTACCTTGGTGATCAAGACGCAATGATCGCTATTTTGGCATAAAAATAATCAACAATCCGCGATTATCTGACGAATGTAAACATTGGCGCAACTTTTAAAATGTCGCCAATAAATACAATTTGTAACCACGACCGGGCCCTGCGGTGGCGCAGTGTGGTAACGCGTTCTCCTATTGCGCGGCTAATCCGGGTTCGACTCCCAGCAGTGCAAAAAGAACGCTTACTCAGAGATCTCATAAAGATCGCACTGCTCACTGTAGTCCGGGGTTTGGTTCCCTAGGCCTTAAGAGGTTCGGATTCCTCGGAAAACAGTAGGTCCCGGCGCAGCATGACCACTGTAGTCTTTGAGCCGTAAAACCAAAAGAAGGAAACACGACCACGTGACACAATGGCAACAAAATGGCGAATATGCGCCAGCTCCCCTTTGTTTTAGGTGCCTTACTCATGCCTGTCCCACATTTCGTTTCGTAATTATCGTACTAACCGCCATTACCTGTTTCTCCCCTATTCGGTAAGCGTTCTTTTTATTTTAATACTATTGGGAGGCGACCTCGGGTTAACGGTTCATCAATATATAAAATATTTACACTTTTAAAATCTGATGGAACGAATTAAGAAAGCAAGTATCTTTTCCTGTGAGCCTTTTAGAGAGTGCGTTCGTGGTAGTTGGTTAGGTTAGTATCTTATAAGAATTTATATTTTAATTAAGGCGCATAATTAATACGATATTGTCCAGCATTTTCTATACTCGTTCAACGTATTTTAAATAAATTTCGTCGAGACTCATCAAATTTACTTAAACTAATTTTGAAATTAAGTTAGCTAAGGTCATATATTTATCATCCTTATCATGTTATATCGTCACTACAAGAGTTTGCATAATTCCTTTTGCCCTGTTTGTTCTGTTCAATTGAAATACTTGAAGTTTATTCAAAAGTTCATCCTCCCTCACTCTATCTCTCTCGCTTTGTCCAATACATTTCTCAATATTTCCTAATGTATGTTATAGAAGACATGCACTATACCCAAATTGGAATTGATGTGCTAGCTCCGAAACATTGACTTAGGAAAGGGGGAAGCTCAGGTGGCTTAACCCCATTATATAACAAAGTACATTGTTCTTCTTAATGGCGAATCACTTGTCCTTTTATAAAGCTGCTTTATCCCCCATACTTTTTGAATTGCCACATCCCTGTCTGGAATACTCAAAAATGGAAAGAAAATACCAATACATGCCATACTAAACGTGAAAACTTCTATGTCCGAAGGCACGAACATCTATTTAAAATAATTTTTATAATTAGCTGCAAAGTATAATGCATTTAAATTTTCTTCTTTTGAAGAGTTTTTTGTTAGATTTATTAATTTTAGATATTTGAGTCAGAGGCATGATACCATACGTCGTGGTTTAAATTCCAACTCAAATAAACTGATTACTAAAAGTCCATAAATTCCTCTATAACTTTCTTCATCTCGGATTGAATATTTGACAGTGTATTATAAATGCAGCATGGACAGCATACTCAGAAACGTATGTATGAAAAGTACCTCAAAATTATAGAAACTCTTATTTGTACGTCGTTAAATACATGTTTTATTTCTTCAAAGTATCAGTACTTGGAGCATGTAAAATGAGATTTCTTTTCTATTTGCTATTCAAGTAGCATGAGAAATGTTTTCAAAGTTACATTTTTGGACTGTTCAGTGCATGCATATGGATAATTTAGAGTCCTGAGCATATTTAAAGGCTGTTTAAGCACAGATTTTCTCAGAACATTTCGCCAACTTCAAACTGAATGAATAATACAGCCCCTCAGTAAAGCCCCAAATGATTTTAATCTTTCAAACTTTGCAATTCAAAATGTAGAGGAGAGTCTGAAATAAAAAAAGGTGCAATATATATACAAATAGGAAATACTAAACGAAAGAATATAAAAATATTTTGTATCATATATATGTATGTCCATATACAGGGTGTTCTAAAAAGAACTGACGGTTTTTAAAATGGAATAGCAAGCAAACGATGACAGTTATTAAAATTATTCTTGTAGGAAATTAATGTGTGAGGACAGGAAGTTTTTCTATTAAGTTTCCTTGAATCACCAACTGACAGATGGTGCTTCGGTTTCTGAAGCTGTTGACCATTGGAATAATTTCGGAAATCAAATCACAATATTCTCGAAATGTCCACCATCATCGGCAATCCCATGTCACAAGCGAAGTACAGAATTAGTCGACACGTTTTGCAACGTCCCTAGTGGAATAGCTTGACATTCACGAGTGATGATTTACTCCAGTTGCGCTAGGGCGGTGGGATTCTGTCGGTACACCGTACCCTTCAAGTTTCCATAAAGGAAGAAAGAACACGGATTACGATTCGGCGAATACGATTGTCAATCCGTACCCTTGCCGGTTGCATGCAAATAGTGCAGTGAAATGACGCATTTTTTCAAAATATCCCTCAAGGAATGTGAAAACCTCACCAGTCCGACGAAGCTTCATACCATCTTGCATGAACCAGGCTGGTTCGACTGAATCATCCAAGGCATTAAGGATGGCCACAAATTAGTGCAAGATTTGAACGTAACAACTTGAATTCACTATCTTCTTTAGAAACATGAGCCTAATAATGCCTCTGCTGGATACAGCTGCCCATACCGTAATGTTTTGTGCATAGAGTGATCGTGGAACGCATATATTAGGGTTCTCCTTTTCTCAAATGAGCCAATTCTGTTTATCTATGAAACCATCCAGATGAAAGTGTACTTCCGCAGAAGACCACATGCGATTTGCATCAATATTGTCCTCCTCAATGAATTGTAGCATTGCGTTCCCAAAAATGACTAGGAAAAGATAACTCATTTTGAGTCTTCTTTTCTTCTATAGAACATGAAGAGGCTGCTGGGGTTGGATTGTGTGTGGAAACATTTCCAGGCAATTTCTCAACATTTTATGCGTTGCTGTTTTGCTCAATAAGTATTCAGTTGCTGTTTTACGGACTAATATTTTGAGACTGCGCTTAATAATTTTCTTAACGGCCTGCACCTTTGCTGGCATCATGGCAGACCGCAGACGTTCAACGATACCCGGCAACTTATCCGCAACACTACCGATTGGTATAAGTTTGTCGAACAACTGTTTTACTTTATTCAGATGCGAACCGTTTATTATATTAAATCGGCACTAGAAGCTCCTTCTTGCCGCTGCTGCACTCTTATTCAATCGGTGGTATTCTAATACAATAAATAGTATTTCCTCCAACGAATAAACCATTTCACGCTTTCCTAATAATGGATTTGGTGTGCACCTTCCCACTTACAAATTTGCCATTGCACTTCCACCTCGCCCGTTACGTATCTGGCCTTCGCACATACCTGGCATACAATATTACAACGCCATCCGTCGTTTGGTACTGATTCAAGAAAACGTACTAAAAAAATTCAGGTGTCCTCATACATTAATTGCCTGCAAGAATAGCTTAAAAATCTACCACCGTTTGCTTGATATTCCACTTTAAAAACCGTCATTCTTTTTTATGATACCCTGTATATAATGTTTACTAATAAATATTTATTTATAATGTTGCTTATACACTTGAGTAATATAAAGTATTGTCGTACTGCAGAAACGCACAACATGTGCACTATTTTAAAATTCTGATTAAAGCATTTTATACCCTGCCACCTGCTAAGTGACGTCTTGCTTCCAGCGTCACTCTCTGTTTGCTGGGACAGAATCTCATTTTTTCTCATTTCGAAAGAGGTACGAAGTATTAGAGGTAAGACATGTTTTCATGACGAATCACTTTGTCTAGTGCAGCATCATCCTGTGATTCAGAATTATCCTTAATTTTTGTATATGAAAAATAATTTAGCGCAAATGCTTCCCTCTTAGATCTTGTAAATACGGACGCTGGAAAAGATTAGGAAAGAGCTAGCATTTACGAGGTCAAAATGGAAGGCATTTACCTGAAATTACTTTTTTACATAACGGGAAAAACATTTTTTATTTATTAATTTGTAAAAACAATATTCAATCAGTTGAGGAAACATAACGTTTCTTCGTTTCTCGGTCAAAGAAGTACTACTTAAGGATGTAGGATGTTAGGTATCTCCCTTTTGTTAGCTCTAAAAATGGTGGTTAGCACCTGTTGGTTAAACTATTGTAGTTGGTACTGTATTCCTACATCCCTGGACTTCAAACGAGAATGCAAGTGCAAAAGGCATAGCGTCAACAACTGGGTTATTGAAAACAATTATTTACTGGCCAGGATTGAAACATTTAAAATCATTACGTGGATGTGTAAATTGACGCATGGCGTTTGGAAGCTGAATTCGGGAGTCCGTATGGCCGTCAAGGATAACTATTGAAACAAGTTTTTCTACTCCACCGCACGTGCGAAAAATAGAGTGTGTAGTGTGCCACGAAATATCAGAATAACCGGTTTTGATGTTTCCAGAGACAGTGACTTGCAGAAAATAAGTTGCTCTTTGAAAAGCGTTTGACTAGAATATAGCTAAGGCGCGATGTGAATTTTGCTAATTATAATGCAAAACCAGTACTTTACAAGAAATTAACTACTTCGATAATTTGTGAGTGGGGTAACAGCCCCAAACTCAGCTCTTTAAAGTAAGCAGAATTCAGAACTATACGAAATTCTTTCCTTTTGTTTTTGTCAGTATCGTCGCATTCTGGAAGGGAATCTTGTAACAACTATTCTTGTCC
The DNA here is from genome assembly GCA_006491805.2 of Dysdera silvatica. Taxonomy (NCBI): domain Eukaryota; kingdom Metazoa; phylum Arthropoda; class Arachnida; order Araneae; family Dysderidae; genus Dysdera; species Dysdera silvatica. The sequence goes on from QLNU02015360.1 coordinate 197,283,304, forward strand.
CTACCATCCTAACCTAAGGATTGAAATGATATAATAATATATATATATATATATATATATATATATATATATATATAAATAACTCTTTTACTGCTCACGTTATGTATCACAAAATATGCATGTTGGGTTGAATAAAATTATTATTATTATTAAAATGTTCCATTATATAAGTTTTCTCATGAAATAATATTTTACCACCTACAATCTTTATCTTATTTATTTCTAAATTATTCTTATTTGTACATCTTCGGAGGTTTCAAATACTATATGGAGGTCCAATTTTGACCATAATTATCAAGTTTCTAGATTATATAAATCCGCACATAAATATGAGCGGTTAATTTTTCATTTTAGATATGCAATTTTTTAAATCCTTCCGGATATCATACTTTTACAATTTCTAATTACATGGACATAGTTCTTTTTATATTATCTTTTAGATCTTGACCTTAATGCAGTTGTAATTCCAGTAAAATCATGCTGTTGAAAAGCTTTCAGATGTCGCGAATCACTCTCGAACTTTTTAGCGCAGATAATGCGAATATATAATAAATACCCCATAACCCACAATCCATCTTCTTACCCTATAATGGCCATTTTTATGTAACATTTTTCTTATTTAAGAAGATTTTTCTATTTGTTGCTGCAAATACCTGTTATGCAAATCATTCTCTTCGTGGTGATCTGGCTCGATATTTCCTACACCCGAAACATTAAAGTATTCTAAATTTAATAAATGTAGGAGTAGATCAGGTCATATCTTAAGTGTAAAATGTTTCGAAAAGACAACACACGCCCTAAAGTAATATTTCAGATAAAATGCCGCTTTTCCCCTCTAACGTAAAATCGCAAGCTAACTGAAACCGACGTGTTTGCATGGTCTGCGAAACGCACGCCTTTATGGCTTCCATTACGATTTTATGAGAATAGATACTGAGTTTTCATACTTTCGTTCAATTTCTATTATTCATAAGCAAAGGGTTTGAAATAAGACACATAGACACTTCACAGAGGAGTTTGACCTTTATCTGATGCAATGGAGAATCTATTTGTGTATAGAAAGGCTTTAAAGATACCGTGCTTTTGACTTTCTGACTTTATAGAAAATTTAGTGTAAGTAATTAAAATTTAGTCTTCTTCTTCCTTAAATGGAGCTTATTTTAATAGGAAACATATACGATATTATCCATTCATTATCTATGATTCTATCGACTATTTATTGAATTTAAAATAATGGAATCGCAATAATGAAATTAATAATAAACCTTGTGCATTTTGTATTGCTTCTCATGGTATAAATTATTATTCCACTATCATTTTAAAATACAATTTTCGACTAAAATGGGTGAATTAACCCATTCTACCATAAAAAACTCTATTACATGAGACAAGACTTAAATGTATTATTTTGATATTCTTAATACAAAGTATCTGGTTCTAACATCAGAACTGATGTACCAATACACTTTGCGGCTTAACTTTTAAGGCCTTATCTCCAACGTATGTTTGTAATTTATTATAATGAACATTATACATTTGGTTATATTTTATTTATGTATTAAATATATTTAATATAATTATATACATCTCCAATATGATACAACTCATAGCGATGAACCGTTTGAAAAACCAAATGGGAACCCCCCCAAATCCTGTGGAATAAGAAGTTAAATACCTAGGCACTGCTCAAGTGTCGAAATGTTTTGGATATTGATCATTTGCTTCCATGTGATGAAACTATATTACTAGGCAATTTTGTAACAGCATTTCCTGCTTTCCGTAGCCCGCCGTCGTCCACTGGGAATCGCGATCTTTTAGAAAGATCTCGCCAAGCCGTATCCTGACAGTTCTACCACCGCTTGGTTTTGCCAAACTCAGGTTCAAGCCAAAGACAAGGCACCAACTTCACCTGCTCTCATCCCAATCCAGGATCTGTAATGTATCTTCAAGAAAAATGTGCAAATCCGCATGCCACATTACAAAAAAAGTTGCTGAATATGGTTCATTTAGAAGTGTGGACCAACATTTGACATAACCTTTGCTATCGTCAACGTAGAGTTTTCAAAATTATTGGGCGGGGGCAAGCACATTTGTACATTTATACATTATATTATATATAAAATCGCAATTCATTTTAGTTTATTGGGGGCTCGGGCGCCACGGGCCCATATAAGTCTACGTCTATGTTTGCTATGACTAAGTAAAATCGATGCCTAGGCGAGTTGCCAGGTGTTGTATTCCCATAAATGTATTGCGTCTTAATTTGGGAATGAATAATGCTTCCAGGCATATATATCGGGATATCTGTTGCAGTGTTTGTACCAATTTCTATTTTAAGTCATAGTTTTTAAGAAAAGTAATTTGCTTATTAAACAGGCTTCCTTATAATCACAAGCGAATCTGCTTTTCTTACCGTTTATAATAACCACACATGAGATGCGCGTGCATTTATTCCCACGGTGAAGTAATCTGAGGTAATTATTCCAAAAACGTATCACTCACAAGAATAATGAGAAATAAACTTTAAGGTTTTTAAATAAATAAACATAAAAATCAATATCTTCTATGGAGTGTACTTACAATCATGGCTAAAAGCATTTAAGATTGCTTATTGCAGCATGCGTCAGTAACAGGTCTTCGAAGCCAACACCGACTACAAGCATCATTTATCAGTCTCTGCACGTAAGTTCTTTCAAAGTTTTCTAGTTCGTTTGCTGTAATTTGCATACTCGATCTAAATGTCCTTCGGTTCATCAGTGCTGACTAGGCAAAGCCAATTTTGTCTTATTCTGTGCAGCCATCCTTGTCGACAAAGAATTGCGAAAATAAACAAGGAATGTAGCTATTAATCTGAAATTCCGATAAATGTAAATAGCAAAGCTGAACTATTCGTGATTAGCCATTTACCATAAAATTATAGAAAAACCACCCTAAGAACGTAGCGAGAGCATTATTTGTCTATAAAATGAATTGTTTTCATAAGTGTTAACCATGAAATAATTTGTATAAAAATGTAACATTAATATGGATTTTGCAAAACATTATACAGTGTATAATAAATTTTCTGTTCATTCTTCCGTAATATGCTTTACTCAATTATTTGTTTACGACGAGCCGTTCAGAGGTTTGGATTAGCTTATTATATACTGACATTATCTAAACTTTATCCTTAAGAATCAGCCGTTTTGCTTCACACAGAAGAATATTTTGAGAGAGATTTTCTATCGCATTACTACTTTACGAAATTTAATGCGAACCTACAAACTTGTCATGTTTCGGCGTTCCAGCAGTGGTAACGCATTCATTCAGCTTGCCGTTAATCCAGGTTCGACCCGAAATGGTGTTAAAAGAAAAAGAGAGAACGTTTACCGACTAATTGCTCACTGAAATTCGAGAGTTGGTTCCATAGGTTTTAAAATGTACTAAATTTTGGGGCGAAATGCAGGTCCACAGCTCTACGGTAACGCATTCATCTATCCTGCCATTAATTTGGGTTCGGATCTCAATGACATCGTAGAACATATGCCATTTTCTTCCCCCCCCATAATCTGGAATCTTGTTCCATATGCCTTAAAGTTTTCGAAATCATCGGGAAAATGGAGGTCAACTGCTCTACTGTGGTGTAATGGTAGCTCATTAGTCTGCCGTGCCATTAATTCGGGTACGGCTCTCAATGGCATCGTAGAACATACGCCATTTTTCTGTCCTTAATAGTTCGGGATTTGGATTCCTTTGTAAAAGAGGTTCGAATTCTTCGAAAAACCATAAGTTTCGGCACAACTTAACCTTTGTTGCCCTTACACAGCAAAATTCAAATATAGCAAGTTTTCAGGCTGTAGGAAACTATCCAAAATGAAACGCATAGAACCATGGATTGACATTTTTGCAGATGATGTTTCTATCTGGATGTTACATATCTTTAGTTTCAGAAAACTTTCTTATTCTTCAATTTATTGTGTATATTCTTAGACTTGCGGCTTAGCCTTAAAACCAAGCAGTGCGAAAATGTACTGAAATCTTTGAGGATATGTGTGTTGGTTCAAATATTTATATCTGTAAAATTCTCGAATATCCCTCGTATGTTTAGGATTGTCGCTTTTGCATTTCAGTATGAATATTTGAGTATATATTTGTTGTCTTAACATTTTTGAGCAGTTTATGAAATGACATTAAATTGGAGATATTAGACGTTGGAGATCTCTTGTTACCTATCGCTAATTCAATAGCACTTAAGTGCATTCTGAATAACGTTAACTTGGAGTGTCCGTCTGTCTTTATACCACAATTTGAACTTCATTTCTGGTATTGCAATACTTAGGCCTAGCTGATTTCTTCAATTGCGTGATAGCTATATTAGTCTACGTATTCCAGATGTTGTTGCCTACAGTTTTCGTTCTCCAAATCATTCATGAAGCATATTTCTGGTTTAAGATTGCAAAGATCCTACTAAGCTTTGACTTACAAATTTTCAAACACTGATCCGAACCTCGTAAGTTCCGGGAAATCAGACACGGAAATACAGTGGATAAACGTTCATTTTTTGGCACAGTTCGGAGTCGAACCCGGATATTAACAGCACGCCGGACGAACGCGTTACCACTGCTTCACGGCTCGGTCGGATACGTGTGAACTTGCACTGTGACTTGGTGAATTCAAAACATAATTATTTTATTTGTGTACGTTTTCTGGCGTAAGGATAGCTACTGCCATGTTTCGCCAGGGATTTCAATTTTCGTGGGATCTAAAATTCTTTCATCTAGAGCATAGGTCTTCGAACTGTGCATAGCAGCCTTCTTGTAGTGTCGCGAATTTCAGTCGAGGACGTCCCGTCGTTGACAAACATTTTATATAGGTTGGTATTTTAAGCTGGCTTTTGTTGTCGCATAGGGTCTTGAGTTCGATGAGAAACTGGGGAATGTCGTCGTGTTTTCTGAAAAAACGTAGTTTTGCCCTGACAAATGAAGCGACACATTGAAAGAAGGCAAAGAAACGTTTAATAGCACACAGTATGAGGATTGCTGACGATTAAACCGGCTTTTCGTTTCTGCATATAGTCTTTAGTTCAATACCAGACTTGGGGAACGTCATATTTCTCCTTTTTCTCAGAAATTGTAATTTAGCCCTACCAAATGGAGCGAAAAACGGAAATGAGGCAATGAAACGTTTAATAGCAGGCACTTAGAGGGCTTGATGATGGAACTGGCTTTTGTCACTGCGTAGGGTCCGAAGTCCAATACTGAACTTGGAGTCATCATTCTTTTTCCTTAAAAGATGTAGTTTGGTTATAACAAATGAAGCAATACACTGAAAGAAGAGGAAAAACGTTTAATAGCTGCAAGCTTGAGGATCATTAACGAGGAAACTGGCTTTTCGTCACTGCAAAGGGTCTGAAGTCCAATACTGGGCTTGAGATCATCTTTTCTTTTCCTTAAAAGATGTAGTTTGGTTATGGCAAATAAAGCAACACGCTGAAAAAGAAAGAAAAACGCTTAATAGCTGGATGCTTGAGGATCATTAACGAGGAAACTGACTTTTTGTTACTGTATGGAGTCCTGAGCTCGATACCGAACTTTGAACGTTATCTTTTTTTTTTTAATGCAGTTTTGCCCTGATAAATAAAATGACCCACTGAAAGAAAAAAAAAACGATTAATAACTACCAATTTGATGGTCGTTGAAAAGGAAAGTGACTTTCTGTCACTGTACAGGGTTCTGAGTTTAATCCTGGAAGCGCGAGCTGGTCCTTTCGTTCTCTCCTCCTTAAAAAACTTAGGCTGGCCCACCCAAATAAAGAGACGCGCTAAAAGAGGAATATAAAAGTTTAATAGTAGGTAATTTGAGGGCTATTGATAATGAAACTAACCTTCTAATAGTGTATAGTTGGGGTTTTCAAACTATGCGTCGCTGCTCCTTGGGACATCGTTACATTAAGTAGCATTTTATACAGCATGTTATGCAGAAACGCTTATAACATATAGCTAATTTGTCCATTTTTGTATATTTTGGAGCTATCAACAATTCATGAGAGGTGAAGGGACGGAGGGTCAAAAACGCTTGAAATCCCTGGTCTTGGAAAACTAAAATCCGGTCTGTTAATCAGTATAAACTGTAGAAGTTTAGTATCTTTTCGACTCGAACCCGAATTTCCTGCTCAATAAACAAACGCATTATCACTACGCAACTATAGAGCTTATTAAGTGAATGTCAACAATAAATGTCTGTACTAATCTTACTGTGTCCATTTAAAGCATCATGAATTTCGTGTCCGTGTCATAATTTAATACGAGATTTGTCATCATTCTCACGTGCACTGGCAGTTACTTAAATTATAATTCTTTTCCAAAGGCCACCATTTTTGGTTGTTAAGCCATTTTTGGTGTCTAATGGTTTAAATTACTAGATAAAGGTGGGTATTCGTTAGTCGTCTTGACGTCTGGGCACTGTGGTAAGCAACTGATATCACCACATGTGCATTTACATACAACCAAGCTTACTTGGGAGTCAAATGCAAAACAATGGGGCCGAAGACGATTAGCATAACCACTAGACTACTGGGGCTCACTTTTATGTTTGCGTTTACGGCGCAGAAACAGTAAAAGTAAAGCTGCTTCTGGATCTACAGTTCTCCGGGAAATCTGAACCTCGTCTGCAATGGGAGCCAGACTAAGATAGAAAATGGCACGCCTTCTACAATGCTATTGGGAGTCAAACTCGAGTTAATGGTGCAATAGACGAATGCGTTACCACTATGACAACCTAGGGCAATGGACCTACAGTTTTTCGAGGGCACCCGAACCTCTGCTGCCAAGGTAACCAAACTACGATTGGCAGAAAAATGGCACGCATTCTACAATACCATTGGAAGTTTAACTCGAGTTAATGATGCAATAGATGAATGCGGGACCACTATGCCACCGTAGGGCAGTGGGCCTACAGTTTTCCCAGGCATCCGAACCTCTGCTGCCAAGGTAACCAGACTACGATGGACAGAAAATGGCACGCCTTCTACAATGTCATTCGGGGTCGAACTCCAGTTAACGGCGCAATAGACGAATGCGTTACCATTATGCCACCGTAGGGCAGTGGATTTAGAGTTTTTCGAGGGCATTCGAACCTCTGTTGCCAAGGTAACCAAACTACGATTGGCAGAAAAACGGCACGCATTCTACAATACCATTGGTAGTCTAACTCGAGTTAATGGTGCTATAGACGAATGCGTTACTACTATGCTACCGTAGGGCAGTGAACCTACGGTTTTTCGAGGAATCCGAGCCTCTTAAGGTATATGGAACCGAACCATCAACTACTGTGTGAAGCTAGTCGTTAGGTGGTTTTTTGCAACGTTTTGGGAATCGAACCACGCACGCTTTATGAACGTACTAACACTGCGCCACTGCAGAACCCCCTCCCCCCGTAGATAGGTTCGACTTCTAGTAAGCCTAGACGTGCGTAAATGTATCTTGGTTCTGAGGTTACTTTTAAACATCCGGCCCATCCCAGATCATCCATGGAACAGTCTTCGAATTTAAAAATATACAAATACTTCATTTGAGGAAAAAAAACTTTGCTCGAGAATTAACAAAGCCTTTTAAAACGGTATCGATGATGGACTCTTTAACAATTATTATTCATTTCTATACTGGCAATGCAAATTATTCCCTAATTTCAATTCATATTCTCCGTCGTTAGTTACTTAAAACTATAAAACTAATTAGGGAGGAAATAGTACCACATATGAGGACTCATATCTCTCATAACTAACCCCGACTTGAAGTCTATCTGCTTTTCATTCTCATGTGTTTTACTAAACAACGAAAATATTTCCATATGATTGGACGCAACTTTTCTAAAAAACGTAAACCATTCGCGGGAATTTCGCAAAGACTAGAATCTCTGAATATATGATCAAAACTTCTCCAGAGTTTTTCCTAAAACTGAGGAGCAAATTATAGCACTTTTGTTTTCCCCAAATTCCTGAAAGAAAGAACATCTACAGAAAATAACACGTTTTGTGACAATGATGGATGGTTCCTATTCGAAAAACAGCAGCATAAAATGTTTTAAATGATATTTTTACGAACAAGTAATCAATTTCAGTTAGAGTGATGATCTGTTTCCCACTGTCAAAAGGTGTAATATATTGTGATTTCCTGTCATTTTATTTCTTGATTAGTACTACACAAAAAGGATTTTTAAAGTATCACCCCGTTTCGAAGACAAAAATGGAAACACAATATTTTGCTTTTATTTCATATCCTATTTTGATACTACATAAATGTAAATGCTTGATTGAAGAAGTTTATATATATATAATATATGTTATGTACATATATATTATGCATATATATATATATATATATATATATATATATATGCATATATATATATTATGCATATATATATTTCTGTGTGTGTGTGTGTTGTAAAACCATTAAGAACTATTTTACAATATGTACTCAGAACAAATTAAACAACAGTAAGTAAAATTTTTTAATAGTGTTATCATTAAATATACCTATATCACACCAACGTAATAAATTTATAGAACCAAGCATTTAAATCCCATACCAATACCATTAACCACTGCCCAATATGTACCCATTTTAAATGATGCAAATGGAGTTGTTATAAAACACAGCATTTTTAACATTCCATTTAATATATAAATGAAGAATCAATAAATTTAGACAGATCATAGTTGGTCTGAATTAGAAAGAAGAATTGGACCTGCAATGTGTAGACATTGATTGGCGTTATGAGCCAATAATCATGGGTTAAAGAGTGTTTTAAGAATCCAACATTCCCCATTCAATGCAGACATTATACAGGAAGACCTGTTTGTTTATAACCATCCATGTGGCAGAGATTTAAACAATTTTTTTGTTTGAAAGAGACAAAAATAGAAAGAAATAGAAAGTCGTCGATACATCTCACATCAAAGTAACACTGTTGAATAACTTACAAGTAGTAATTCAACAAACTCAGTTCAAGTAATACCACAAATGTAAAAAAAATATAGATGAATTTATTCAGTGTCAGAAATTTTTTATTTTTAAGCATTTTTAGCTAAGTTTTTGCAAACATATTTTATTAATAATAAAATAGGAAGTGGTTAAATTACCTTGTAATAGCAGTAATGTAGAAATTAAATTCAAACTCGTAACTAAAAAGATAGCACATGATCAGTCAAAGGCAGTTTTGAAAGTGTTTCCACATCTTATAAATTAAGCAATACCAGATATCCAAAAGGAGTAATGAACAGGTGCTTCCATCTATATTTGAGAACTGCGATTAGATGTATTTAATTGCAGTAATTATTCATTATAAGGAACATTTAAGATTTCTTTCTAGGGATGAAATTTGCAAATGTTCTATTTATATAGTTCATTGGAAAACCATTTAAAACCAAATTTGTTTGGTTTTAAATGGTTTTCTTATTTTTTTATTAAATTCTTAAT
>QLNU02015360.1:197294955-197306269 GCA_006491805.2 Dysdera silvatica
AAAAAAATTGCACCAAAAAAGGAATTATTTTGAAAATAATTAAAATCTAGTGGAGGGGGCGCCAAATTTTGGGCTCACTCTGGGCTCCATATGACCTAAATTTGCCAGTTGCTGAAAAGAAAAACTTACCGCAAAGTTTTGAGAAGCAGAAATTTATAACTATATTGTACTATATGTATTTATGTATTTTTTTTATGTATATAATGCTGCAGTAGGCCGAAATAATACTCTTTCATTTTTCAACAACATCGACGTGAAGTAAGAAGTGATATATGTTCCCGGGCATTTCACCACAACACATTGCAGTAAAATTGTATGTTAAAAACGGTTTTCTTAATATTAATTCCAGTTTCAAGCTGATAATGCATTAGTATTATTTCATTTTGTAACGAAAAAAATTATTAGAAAAAATAAACATGCGGATGATCCGCATTGCAGTGGCCCCCCCACCAAATCCTGACCTCTTTATCAGAGGACCCGGTGAGAAAATCAGTACCGGGACCCGCTATTATTAACGGCGGCCCTGGATGTGGTACTCACCAAAATTTCTCAGCAGTTTTTTGCTTTATCGTGTTTCTTAATAAAGAGAGAAAATTCAACTCTATTTCAACAAGGCCTTTATTTTTATTCTCTGTTGAATTGTGAATAGAAATTTTGTAAAGACATTTTTTCTCGAGTTCTCACCGTGTATTTCTTCTTTTCTTATTTTACACTGGGAGTCCTCTTTGTAACCGACGTATTTTGATTGGAAGGAGATTACTGACAGCATATGTTACCAGAATAGGCCCAAACGTCCCCAAAATTAAAAAGATATCAAACTATGAAAGACCGTCCATAACAGAGCACATATTTGATGTTGCAGGAGAGATTTGAAAATTAAAGAAAAACAAAAAGTGAAAAGCACGAAGTAAAATGTCTTTTTTTACATCCTGGCCAAGTTTTCTGTCCTATTTAAATGCTCTTAGAAAAAGCCTTAAACCAGATTGCTCAGCGTATAATTGGCTCTGCAGTCTTTTTCTCCATTTTTCCTAAAAGTGGTGGCTGTTTTTCTTTCATTTAAAATTAATAAAAGCAGACCTCGTTGTTCTCAACTTCTCAACTTTTCACGCTGTGTCAAACTGCCTAAGTAAATAACGCCAAAAATAATGAAAAAAGAAATGCCGGTGGCCTGAAACTGTGAGAAAGTAAATGCTTTAAGATCCAAATTCAATTTTTCTTGTTCTGACAGAGTTTAGAATAATAGCGATAGATTGGCACGTTGACCTACTAAGTTGCCATGCTAATGTTTTGTTCTATATATTCCCGTTTTATTTCTTTAATGTAGCTTAACCAGCAAAAATTCGTAGTTTCTAATTATCACCGGCAAAATCATCGTCCACACGTATAATAGTAAAACGTCATTTGCATTACTAGAATATCATCAAGAACATTGTCGTTGATATAGATATCATAATTCTAAATAAACATTAACTGGAATGATGGGAAATTGGGCAAAGGAAGGAAAGTTCTAAAATTTTCGAAAACGACACGTAATACTGTTTCCCAAAATAAAAAATATATAATCCATCGGTCTTACATTGCTATTAGGGAGTAGCCACATCCCACATTGAAGTACTTCGTCTGTTTCATTTGCCTATTTCTTTACCTCATCAGACACGGTACATTTTACACGTGTTTCTATGTGCAAATTTTCTGACGAAAAATGTGTGCTGTGGTAAATATTTTTATGTTATTATAAGACTAATCATGTAATTCGTATTTTTACCCAATATCATGAAAATTCACGAAACAATATTTTACTTATAATGTTTTCCCTGTTTTCTTAATTTATGGAAATCATAGAATATTTCTTTCCTTTTATTGCGATTGTACTCTTTGTTATAGGAAAAAACAATTAAACGTATATTGTTTACTGGAAACTCGCACTTTGAAACGTAATGGGAATATAAAATAATTTGTTCAAACATCGTAATTTTAAGATATATTTGAAAAATATAAATTGTTAAATAGGATTATTTGTGAATTATTAAAACGTCCAAAGATGAGAAGTGGAGAAAATGAAAAAGTTGAGCTTTACACTAGGCTTTTTCCAGCTAAGAAATGGATTACAGAGTCAGATAATAGTACAAAGAACACATAATTTAAGGAAAGAGTTGCTAAGCATAAGCCACTGTTGATTTCTTAATTGTAAAATATATTTTACGTTAATTATTACAATGGTGAGTCCAGAGTTTTTTATTCTATTTATGGCCTTATTTGAGAAACTGCAATACTGATGGGACAATGGGGGAGTTTGCGATTGTATTTCAATTTCTTTGGGAAAGAGAACAATAAGAATTTAGATTCTAGGAAAACATAACGAGTTAAAATATCAATTTTTTATGTTGTGAAATAAAAAAGTACGTACACCGATACGTAGACAACTTTTGCAACTCGTTAAGAAATAATAAAAAAACGAAAACAGGGGAAGGGGGCTGCAGAAAGAGAGAGAGTCGTCATCCAAGGATTACCGCAGATTTATCTATGGAAAAACACATGTAGATAAGATCGCTTTTTCTAATCATTCTTTTGAATTTAGACGACCGAAGTTTAAACCACTTAAATATATGTATTTATAAATGGTTACTTGTACTCAAATTTTCGCGCACGAATAAGCCATATTTATTTATTTTTCAAAACAATAAAATAGTTAAAATTTACAGAACCGAAGTATTTGGTATATTTTCCCAGCAAGTGAGCAGAGTTACAGCTTTTGTGAACTTCACCATAAATAACAAATTTTCTTTCGTCTTTTGACCGATTTATTAACAATTGTTTCTTAAATCCGCAGAAATTACTAAATATTCAATATATATATGTAAGAACATATTCACATTCATTTGTTTTCATTATATGTGGGGCCGAATCCTAAACCCTACATATACAACTAAAGGTGGTTTATTAAATTGAAATAAGAATTAAACTTCTGCGGAATACTCCGAATATATTAAAGAAATAATGTTCATTGGAAGAGTTCACATTTCTTCCAGAAGTGTAATCGTTTACTGCTTATATTTATTTATTGTTACTGCTTATTTTACAGTAGAAGTTGGGGTAAACATTTTTTCACGATCAAACACAGTGACAATTAAATTGAGTGTTCAATAAACTTTACGTTTTGGTAAGCGCTACAATGATATTTTACGTATTTTAAAAATAAGACATAGCTACTTCAAAAATCGTGGAAAATATATTAAAATTTGAGAACGCACTTCCGGAAACATTTTTCGGTCTGTGACTTTAGGTAACTGGCAAACTGAAAAATTCTACGTTTTCGTAAGAACATGTAAATGATCACGAGACGTATAATAAAAAGTATATTTATACACTATTACTTGTTATGAAGTTGTTGAAGTCAAAGATGGGATCAAACATTAGGGACGATCGAATTGTCGCAATGTCAGAAAATTCGTCACTTGAAATTGATCTGCAAATAGCTGATAAAGTCCAGAGAAATAAGAACTGACTAGTATTCTTTTCCTGCAACATTAATCAAGAACGTGAAGAAGTAATGAGGCTGTGGATACCATTAAAGACAGCTGTCGTTGGTAGAGGCTAACGTATATTAGCAAGAAAGCGAAAAGGGTAAACGAGTTAATAAATGAAGTTATTAAGGAGCTTTATTTAACGAACTGACAACGTATTTACAGCAGTTTTTTAAATACAGAATATGTAACTTTTGCTAGTTGCCATACAAAGTATTTATATCCAGTATTTATTATAAAATTTTCACATCGATTTGACTAAGATAATATGCTTACTTATCAATTTCATGTAACGTTTATATTGGTAACCTTCGCTTCGTAGATTTCTCTTTTAAATCATTATAAATTGCTTTAAGAAACTCTATTTTTTGTATCAATAAAATCTCACGAGCCAAAGTTGTCCATTGAGACAAATAAGACGAGTCAATTATATAGGTTGGCCTATGAAAATGACAAATTATTTCTAAAAGAAAGCACTTCAAGGTATAAAGGTTCTGCTTTTCGTATTACAGCATCTTAAAGGTAGTTTATGTTTCAAAATTTATTAACAGACTAGTCTAAGGTTATATAAAAAAAAACTATATATTCTTTGTTCCCATTAGAGTCCGCGTTTAATTGAAGATACCATGAAAAGATATAACACTTCAAAACACCAGTATATCATGACTATTTATTATTGTCGTCCTTTTTTTGTGTTATTTGATAATTCGGTTATCCGAAGTCGATGGTCTGAAACAGAGTTGTCCAACCTTTTTGGGCAGCGGGCTACATAAAAATTTTAACGGATCTCGCGGGCCAGTGGTTTCAGCGAGTTTCGCTAAAAAGAATTCCTAAAAACTCCCTTCAGATTTTCTTCCAGTTATTTATTTGTTCACTTGGGATACGGAAAGGGATCACCCACCGCGGTTTTTCCTTATTTCCGAAAATTTTCACTTATAAGTATAGTTTTACTATTTTTTTTATTTGAAAATAATTATTTTTAATGTAAATTTATTATTCTCAGGGGGCGTATGCCCCCTTGTCTGAATTCAGACTCGGGGGAAGGGGGTTGTTTCACGCAATTTTTCAGAATTTTAGATTTAGAAAAAAAGGGTAGAGGGCGTCTTCCTGGGGAGAGCAGATCGACAGAATTCTAAGGTAAATAAATTGCAATTTAAAAAAAAAAATCAGGTGCCTTTTGCGCCCTCTTGAAACTTGGCGCCCTCAGAAAGTGCCTAACGTGCTCATTTATAAATGCGACACTGCATACGGACAAGTTCACAATTAATGGAGCAGTGGTTGGACTGCTTTTTAAACCAAAGAGACAAGTTAAAGACGCCAATCGTCCGATAGGCAACACTAGCATTGGTATTTAGATTATATAAGATCAACGATCCACAGGGAGTAAATATGAAATATTTGCGAGTAATTTATCATTAATTGCCTTTGTGTCTAAAAAGAAAGGTCTTCAACCAGTGTGTATTGCCAGTCCTCTCTTATGGATCAGAGACATGGAGTCTAACAGTTGGAGCAATACGAAAGTTCCTGCCAGATCCTCGACATGATCACTAACAGTTGGAGCAATACAGTTACAGAGAACAAATTAGCATAAGGTTACAGACAACGCAAAGGAGCATGGAGAGGTGCATGCTTGGAATAACTAGGAGAGATCGAAAAAGAAACACTTGGGTGAGAGAGCAAACTAGAGTAGAGGACATCATTGTTAAAGTAAAAGGGCTGAAATGGCGATGGGCTGGGCATATTGCAAGAAGAACTGATCAACGATGGACAACAGAAATTCTGAACTGGATTCCAAGAGACCACCGAAGACCTAGAAAACGTCCTCAAACTAGATGGGTGGATGAAATAAGAAAACAGGTTGGGGTGACGTGGAAGCGAATTGCTCAGGATAGACTTGTGTGGAAAGCATTTGGAGAGACCTTCATCCAGCAGTGGATAGATAATGGTTGAATATGATGATGATGATGAATTTATCATCTAATATTGCCACATTGTTGAAAATTGTTTGCTTTAATAATGAGAGGTAGATTTGAGTTACCGTATATAAGTGTTACTTAGCCACTTTTCAATTTAAAACATCTGCCAATTCAACATCATTTACTTTAGAGATTAACTAGTTATTATAAAACTTGGGTCTACAGTTACACTCTATGTTCAGATGTATGAAAGTCTTCTACAACATGTATGTTAAAGACAAAAAAAACAAAAACATGATGGCTTAAGTTACCCCTCAACATGGGGTAACTAAAGCCAGCAGAAGAATTCAATGTTTGACTTAGGTTAGTTGATGATGGGGTATCAAAATCCATATAAAGGGCTAAAATAAATGTACATATACTGCTCAAGATATTTATTAGTAAAAATGAAAGTAAAAAGTAAATTTTTTTACATTTTAGTGTTTCGGATGTTTAATTTACACTAAAAAAGTTCAAGATGTTTAATTTAACATGTGTTGCCAAAATCGGTGTCCGAAATTTACCCAGTATAATGGCTTTATACAATAATTTTCACCACCCATGTATAAATAGCTCAAGCTAGAGCTTTTTTGTTTTTATAGAAAAAGAGACGCCGTCCTCATCCTGGATTCGAACCAGGGTCCCTCCGTTGAGCCCGGAGTGTCTTGAATGCTAGACGAAAGAGGACAGGAAACAACGATCACTTTCTCCGTATAGAAGGGTGTAAGATATTATTACCCTTCTCAGGGATTACACAATTGCCAAATAATTGTCAACACACAAAGCCTCCGGGGCGAGTTTTTGTGAGTTTTCTTGGGGGAATTTATTTTTACTCAATAATTTTCGACACCTACATAGAAACAAGCTCAAACTAGATCTGTTTTTGTTTAGGAGAGAAAAAGATGACGTCCTTATCCAGGATGAAGACGGCAAAAGCCACTCCTGTTCGGTGGCCTTTGTTACCCCGTACAGGAAACAACAATGAATTTAAAAATATTGAAAAAAACAAAACAAAATGGAAATATAATCTAAGAAGTATAACAACCGTAAGAGTATTGTTTGAGGTTATGTTTAAAAATGATTTTAGTGAATTTAACTTAAAAATGTGATTTTGGCGATGAAAGTTATGGACTGTATAAATTTATGACGAAATTATCCTAAATACAAATAAAGGTTTATAAACTTAATTTTAGAACATACACACTATTAAAATATGTGGCCCAAAGCTTCGTCAAAATATGGAATTGATGGCATGAAAGTTAACAATCAAACTCAAAACAGTGTTGCCAGAATCAGAGTCCCAAATTTACTTAGCATAATGCGTACATGACGTTCGGTGCGAGCACAAAATTCCCCCTCCCCCGCCTCTGCCCAGATAAATATAATTTCCGAAAGAATTTCCTTTACGGAATAATTTTTTTATATTTTTTATTTCTAGGGATTTCCTCAATCGGTGAGCTCCTGAACCTTATTACAAAAATACTGGATGTTAATGCAAGGGGTGAAAAGCCACGATGGCAATTAAAATTTCCTAACAACAAATAACATATAACTAAACCACAAGTATTTTCTCTAATGAGCCAAAAATTAAATTGTTTTAATATAAAAATCAAGGCCTTATACGAATTTCAATAATGTGGGATGTCATCTGTATATTCAAGTAAGTTCATCCATTTTTATGGAGTTTGTACTTTCCTAATTTCTTACTTGCAGTGTCGTATTGTATCTTATGAAGAATCAGTACACAGTATTGATTCTGTATCAACCTGAAGTTATTCTTATCGATTTTAGAAAACGGGTGGAAGTAAACATAATTACGTATTGCC
This sequence comes from Dysdera silvatica, assembly GCA_006491805.2. Classification (NCBI taxonomy): domain Eukaryota; kingdom Metazoa; phylum Arthropoda; class Arachnida; order Araneae; family Dysderidae; genus Dysdera; species Dysdera silvatica. The sequence goes on from QLNU02015360.1 coordinate 197,302,261, forward strand.
ATCAGAAATTTTATAAAACATCAATTTTATTTATTGAAACTTATTTTAGAATAAGCGCTTACATAATCAAATTAGATTTGGCCTTGTTTGTACTTCGGATTGTTAGGCCATTTTGCCGCCCCCCCCCCTTAGCTTGGCGCCCAGTGCGATGGCACCGGTCGCATCGCCCTAATCCGTTACTGATGTGAGTTGCATACTGAGGTGGAAATCTCTTTAAAAAGGGATATGATTGTTACAATTTTACAATTGTAATATAGCAGGGCAAATCGCAAACATTGGAGCTTCACTATAACGTACTAAATGGGTGAAAAGGTTAAGACATCAAATATTCAAATAATAGTACTTTTGGATAAAGCAGACATCTTTCGCAGGCACTATAAATTATCTAAAAGCCTCGAAAAATTTTGCATAATTACAAGAAAGGTACCAACCACACAACACCTGGACTATTAGTTTGCGAAATAATAATATAATAATAATTGCATTCGCTTCTTACGTTAAAAAATATTAATAAACAGATATCACTCCATTTCGATTTTAATGGTAAATATTTTGAAGGTGCTCATTTTTCATGCCTTCTTCTCATTGTTTAGCGCATTTGCATAGACGTTTCAAACTCTTCAGCAAACACTTTTCTTCATGAAGGAATTGCGCATGCAAACCGTAAGTGAAATGAATATTATATCCATCATATTAATGTTAATTAAATAAGTACTTCAACTATAACTTTACGATTGTATTTGCACCCCAAAACCCAGGGCGCGCCACGTAAACAACTCGAATTAAACTCCAAGAAATTTAAGTGCCATCGAACAATATTCAGCTCGTAAAGTCTCTTCATCCGCTTCCACTGAGAACTTTTAAAGTACTTTTAACCACATGGATTTCAAGCTCTACTTTAATCTGCACGTGTCGTACTGACTTTGCTAAGTGCAAAAACCTATTTCCTAAGTTAACCTGACTGAATAGACTTCGGAAAACTTCTTGTCAAACTTCGATAGCAAAGAACTCTTGATAGAGCTCAACTTCGCTCGTCGTTCAAATCCCTAATTACGAAGTTTATTTCTCGTGAAACTTGGAAAATGTATGGAGAAACCTTGAACTTTTCGAAGATGAACTAAGCTGGAAAGAGGAAAACTCTGGAGAATTCAACGAGCTTTAGGGTGTAGTTTTAACATAGGCTACGAAAGCAGGTGTGAACATTTCCTCACACCAGCCTTACTTTTAAATTTGTTTAATTTTCACTTTAATTTGCTAAAAATGCTAAGTCTGATGGAATTCAGCTTGCAGATAAATGCTAAAATAAGTACAAAAGTATTCCCTTTTGCACATGTCACAACATTATCAAATGTTTTAGGTGAAATGTAGTAGGATTTTCCATGTTTATTTTTTACCTTTCATTTCTTTTACAATTTTCCGCTGGTTTTACGAAGTATTTTAATTTTATTAATTAAGTATATAAATTACGCACATGAGGTGAAAATTCATGGTTTATCTTATGTTTATTCTTCCAGTTTTTGTTTATTTTTTTGGCATTTTTGGTCCTTGTATGTATTGTGGAATGCTTTTTGTATGATAGTAGGTTTGTTCAATAACATGTCTCAAAAAAAGCCAGGCATACCATTTTAAATGTCCTTGACGACACACTCTAAAGTTACAAGCATATTCTGATTAAAATTTAATTTAATTTCTTATGGAAAAAAATTGTACGTTCTATTATATCGTTGTTATAAAGTAAAACCGATTGCACTTTTATTACGTATTACTATGCATTCGTTTGTGAACGAAATATAAAAGGCCACATTAGAAGAATGAATGGAAACCCCACAAAAATACAGATTCTGCAAATTTAATAAATATCAGGGTCCTTCAGTGGTGCAATGGTAAGGCGTTCGCAGAGCTTGCACTAATCCGGGTTCGAATTCCAATGACACTGAAGAAATTATCGCTTATCGACTAACTGCCCTCTGTAGTCCGAGGTTTGTTTTCCTAGACATTAAAAAATTCAGAAAAATTCAAGTCCCGGCACAACATGAAATTTACTCTTCTTGCGCTGTAAAATAATAATAATAATTGAATGCGAACAAAATAATAATAACGTAATAAAACATAGAGAGTTGAGCTGCTTTATCACATATGGTGCACCTCAGTACACCACAATGATGTTACATACATTTGATATGTTGATTCCATGCATTTCAGTTATTTAATGCATAAATATTTTCCTGTTGTTTAAACACTGTATGTCTCTTGCGTAATGTATGGACAGGGCATAGAGAAAAATCCAGACGGTTTTTATGGCTTCTGAAGCCAGTTTTAAAAATATATGACAATAGAAAAAGTCGTAAACACGTCCATGTTGATGATGGTCGTATTTCGTTCTTCCTATAAATTTGGGGAGGAGCTTAGGGAAAACCACAAACCTACACCGCATGGACAACCCCATAGAATCACCCATAGAAAGAGTTGAATTTACGATAAAAACTCCCCTATTGGTTTAAAGTATAAGTTCGAATCTTAATTGGAGAATGAGGTTTGATTGACAGCTGCGCTGTGTTAACGGGGGAGCAAGAGTAGAAAGCCTGAGAGAAAGGGGAGCGACGAAATTCTGCAGAGAAAAAGGTCGTCTGACCTGCCGCTGGACTTAGCGTGGCAAGCCTTAATTTCAGACCAAGAAAGATGTCCCAGCTCTCTCTTCAGTAAACGAAAAGAGAGTCCCGATTTTTTGGGAAATATATTACACCTGGTGAGAGAGAGAGAGAATTCGTTAATATACAGTTGACAAAATCGCCTCGCAACCGGACTTCCGTCAAGAGAACTTACGTCAACGATGACGCCTTTCTTCAGCTCGCCTTATCCGATACCAGTGGACTTTGATTCCGACGACTACGTCTTTCTTCAGTACGCCTTATCCGACACCAGTGGACTTTTGATCCCGACGACTACGCCTTTCTTCAGCACGCCTTATCCGACACTAGTGGACTTTTGATCCTGACGACTACGCCTTTCTTCAGCACGCCTTATCTGACACCAAGGGGACGGAGCAGCATAGCCAGAGCAGCCTTCTTCACCGAGGACAGACGATCCAACACAGCGTAGATTGCGAGTCAATCCTCCATCTGTAGTATTTATTCACGAGAGATGTACCCCCATAATAGCTTCACTTAAAGTGTTAGAGTTAGGACACAAATTCCTTGCTGATTTGCCCTGGCCGTACATAATACAGAAAATTGGTATAAAAAATTGTATTTATATATGTATGCTTTGCATAAAGGGCATAAGAATCATATCAAAGTTGAAATAATATTATTGTTCCATATTACTATCGTAATAACCAAGAATTAGGAAATAATATCTATTGTAAGTTTACAGTGAATTAGACTAATTAAAAATATTCATGTTAAATTGAGTATTCACCCTTCATTTTGTATTCATTTTATGCAATCACGGCCATTCGCACATCCATCAATCCAAAGTTATCAGACATTTTAACCGTTATCTTCTATTGAAATAACAGCGAAAATGTACCATTGTCTTAGTTCACCGTTGGATTTAAATTATGCTAAACAGTCTGACGTCAGTATATTCACGCCGCACCAGTAGTCACCATACTATTGGTTATTTTTGAATACTCACCAAATAAATATAAGAGCCACACAATAATCTCTTTATACACATGTTTTCTTAAAAACATTATTAAGAAGGTAAGAAAAAAGCTTTCTCCAGTTTATTAGAAAAAAGTAATTCAGTAAGTAGACAAGTAGGAGCGCAGCCAAAGGTGGGAGGGCTGAGAGTGCTCGAACCTACCTAAGAGGCCTATTGAAGAGCATTTTTAGACCTCCAGTCTTTAAATCCCCCACCCCCCACGAACAAACGAAACATTTCCGCAGATTGCAATAACATAAGAATATCTCATAAAATTTTTTAAAAATTCCAAAGTAAGTATTTCCTGCGCTTTACATGTTTTACGCTAAATTTGATTGAATGTTTTACTCTGAATTTAGGTTCG
>QLNU02015360.1:197306369-197339251 GCA_006491805.2 Dysdera silvatica
TTCATTCATTGCTCACTCATACGAAAATAGATGTAAAGAAGTATCAACATGTATTGAAGATAAGTAACAACATTATAGAAAATATCGACGCTTTTTAGGCAGATGTCGCTCTCCAAGAATAGACTAAAGAGTGCGTCAAGTGAACACTGAGTGTAACCACTTCTTATATTATACCCGCACCAATTTATGTTGGAAGAAATTTCTTGCTAATGCGCCACTCATTACAGCTAAAGAATGTATTTTCCAAAAAAGAATTATACTATTTCTTACAGTTTTTATTCAGCAAAATCGTGTTTCGTGCCAAATGACCTTGATTTATTCGAATAACCGTCAAACCGACCGATTTTAAATCCGATGGCAAATGGACTGCCATTGCTAAAGAATAGAATCATTCCGTTCTAGTGAAGACAACATGTGCTACATCGAAATAGCGCTGATAACATTTTAAAAACTTTTTAAAATTAGGTGAACGGCATTAGTTGGTTGTGTAATTTATAATCATGGTGCTCTTTTATTTTCACTATGTTTTAATTATCCATAATACAATGCCAGGATACTTCTGCATCTTCCAGATATAGAAAAAGAAACCTAATAAATTCATATTTTGTAACGCTGTTTTTCATTATTTGAGAAATATTTATTGTAGTAAGGAATGAAGCCTGAAGGGCCATCGGAATTTTCAATTAGTTAAATTCAGTAATGGGGCGGTTCCTGTAGGCCAAGCAGGTCATGACGTCACTAGGTGGTTCGGCATGAACAAACCAGGTAAGAAGTGTCGGAAACTGGCTGTGGAGGAGCATAACGGCATTAACTGTATTAGCGCCAAAACGACACTGTCAATAAACGTTACTCTTGTTGTAATAGCTGACTAGACGACTAGTATGCTAGAGTAGAGAGATGACAGATCGTTGGTTTTCTGTTGGTAAACGTAAAGTTAAATCGAGCCAAGTCTTGCGTATACTGATGAGGACGCCGAGCGAAAGACCGAGTATCACTTTGGACTTCTGGCTGAACTATGGATTGTTGCGAACGACGAGCTACTGATAACGAGAAGACGGTTGCTACTTTGCCTTATCTGGATCTTACAAGGGAACTACCCCAGGTGTCTCTCTCGAATTGGTTTAATATTTAGTCAGTAAATAGCCAGTACGGAAGTAAAACATAGAAAAAATAAAATCTGCCCAAATCGACTCTCAAGCAGAGGTAGAAGAAGCCATTGAAATTTGGCGAAGTATTGGATTTTTCGCCAAATTTGGCGATTTTTCATTGAATTCGAAAAATTATTCATTATTTCGCTGAAATCATCAATATGCGTGGTTGTGAAAATGCTATATCTAACGCAGTAATCTATTAAAGTGCTATTGAAAAATATTCACTTATCGGGTTTGCAAAAAAAGCCTTCCACTCTCAAAAATTAAGGGTTAATAAAATTTATATAAAAATTTGAATTATTTGTGTCAGTTACAATTTCATATCATTTAATAGCATACTTAATAGTTCTCACAGTCATGCACAATATGACGAACTACATGAAATGTAAGAATGAACTATGTACAATGATGCATTAACTTGTGATGACTTTGAGCTACTCATTGCTAATAGCCCACATGATAAAAAATGTACAAGAAGTTAACCCAAAGTTGTATATTGACAATAAATAAAGATTGATTTATTTTTTGTATAGAACGTTATGCAGGATTTTTGATTTATAAGAAATATAAGCTTACTTTGCTTTACTACAAAAACTAAAAATGAAAGTGAAAATCAATAAAAGAATGATAAAAACACATGAAGTTTGCTCAATGACTACAACCTATAAATGCACTGTTTATGCAATGTTCTGTATAACATGATTGATTTTGTTGAAAAGTGAAGCAAATTTATTTAACATTTTTAAATGATTCTGGTTTCGAAAGAGGTTAAGCTGATTTCCACCAGGCATATTTTATCATGTTATTAAATGCAGTGGACAAATGCAAATGACAACTGGTTATGAATTAAACAGTGTAATTTTATTAGGATGTTGGTTTTTTTTAGGACGTTAATTTCATTTATGCAGTGAAGTATAATAAAGTTGCTTATCTTTTTTTGAAAAATATTTTCATTGCCGGAAAAAATAAACATCACACGGTTGAACTAAAGAAGTTGTGCCTGGTGGAATATGTAGGAACTGGCATGAGTGTTCCCAAATAGAAAATATTTCCTCGGTATATTCACCTTTTTTGACCACTTCAACAGTCCAACAATACCAACACTTTGTCATTTATTGTTGAAGTGGGCTTGATGACGTCTAATGAAAAAGAGCTATGTAAATATTTTAACAATTTCCCACTTTTTGTACATGTGATAACGACATTTGGAGGGTTAAACAAAGTAGCACAAACGCGGGGCCCGAAAGTTCCCGTTGGCTCTTGATGTATAAGCAAAAATTTTGACAACAGTGTTCCATCCATAGAAATTACTGGTTGAATTGTGAAATTTGCCGATTGAATGGTCCCCTGAACATGTTTGTCTGTTTTCAAAGAAAGGATTCGCATTGACGTCATTTCTTTGCTGAAACTGCTTTGATCCATATTTAAAATGTGAATCGGTAAATAGTTTTTCATTACATCAGATGCACGGAGAACAAACTCAATAGCTAGGTTTTCCAACTATTCTGAATTTTGTACTTCGTCTTTTGTAACGAATTTTGTTATTTTCCTACCGGAAATGCCCCACTGCTTCTTGAAACGTGCTATAAAACTGAGAGATGCTTTAAAATTTTCGTATTTAATTTCTGTACTATATTTGTGTACCCAAGTTTAAAGATAAATAGCATGCATAGGGGAAAACCATTCTGTCTCGCAATTTTGAAATTTTCAAAACTATGCTTCTTTATTGAATACAATTTTTCAATCTTATTTCCGATATTAGTGACGTATTTTTTCATCTTATAAATTTGTCTATATTTAAGACTGGGGTTACGAAAACAATGTTGAAGTGTATGCTCCCGTTTTCGTTTGCCTAATGCTGTCCATGAAAAACCAACGACTTGTTTCCTGTAGGCAAGCGAGTAGGACGATGTGGCATACTATCATCATGTGATGTGGCATACTATCATCATGTGCTGTGGCATACTATCATCATATGCTGTGGCATACTATCATCATGTGTTGTGGTATACTATCATCATGTGCTGTGGCATACTATCATCATGTGCTGTGGCATACTATCATCATATGCTGTGGCATACTGTCATCATGTGATGTGGCATACTATCATCATGTGATGTGGCATACTGTCATCATGTGATGTGACATACTATCATTGGGGGAAAATTCATTTAACTCGTCTTTACTAATGTTTTCAGTAATTTCTACATTTCTCTCATTGTCAATATCGCAAGTAAATTCTCTACTAATATCTTGCACCAATGTTTCGGCAATGGGAATTACTTCATTCCCAATATGAATTTCTGAATAATTCACAAAGCTATTGGCTTTGCCATATTTCTTTTGTATTACGTCAAAAAAGTATTTAGCAATATTTGATATACTGACCATTGCTTTTTCTTCCAACAAAAATCACCTCAAATACAAAATAAAGTGAACTATAATATAATAAATTAGTTGTATAATATAAGAAATGTAAACGAAAATAAACAATATTTTGAAATCTGATCCTAATAATGCAATTATTGGAAATTGTATTAGAAAAGTGAAACTAAACTAATGAAACTATAATAGCGATAGGAATGATGTGCAACTATTAAACAAATGTTGTTAATTATTAAAAACAAATACCACCAAAAAAAAAACTGATTTCAGCGCTCTCAACCCACCCCACACCCTAAAAAATTATTTAAACCTTCTCACAGTCAGAAAAATCAAAGCTTATTCAATATTCTCACAGCAAAAATTAAAAACCAAAGGCTAATTCCAAAGCTTCCTTGTAGTGCATACTTCTTACAATTACGATTAGGGAATGAATGTGATGGGCGACTGATTTCCGACGTTACATACTACGTTTTATACTATATTTGCGCACTCGGCGCAATTTTGCTTCAAAGATTTCTATAATTGGTGATTTGTTCATTCAAAATTTATGTTATAAATGCCTAAAATGAAACTGAACGCATTAGGGCTGATGTTTTCATATCTTTAGTTTTTACACATAAAAATGAGTATATGTGCCAATAAGTATATATGCCATCATAACGACAAGGGAACATCAAATATCTCTCCAAACTCTATATTTTTCATTAATACATAAATTCCTGTAAAAATCTTGAACACATATTTTTTGTTGTTACTATATGCAATAATAAATTAAACATTAAAAGATATTCAGATTTCCATACCGTTTTTTACTTATATTGACTGAATAATGAATTTTTTCTTCTTTTTTTGTTATTTGTTAGATGTAATGTTTTTACAACCACAAGTATTGATAATTTCAGCGAAACAATGGATATTTTTTCAAATTTAATGAAATATTGCGAAATTTGGAGAAAAATCCAATATTTTGCCAAATTTCAATGGCTTCTACCTCTGCTTGGGGGTCGATTGGGGCAGATTTTTTTGTTATATGTTTTATTTTCATACTAGCTATCTACTGACTAAATATCAAACCGATGCGGGACAGACACCTGGGGTAGTTCTCTTGTTAGAAGTAACCTGGAGGGCGATTATTAAGACGATCTCGAGATTCTCATTGCCGTGGGCAAAGGACAGTGCCGTTCGTGGAAATGATAAATACTTTATTTATTATTCAAGTTAGGCCTGGTCACTAGCCGCTAGAAGTTAAGCCCGAACTGAATTAATTGTGTTATTCTTGTTTAATTATAATAAAAGTTATTTACGCGTTATACGATTAGCGACCGCTTATTTGCTAGTGGTTGAGTTGTGTTGAATTAACTGTGTGTCCAATTTAAGTTGCTACTAGTCATTTATTTATGTGTAAATGTTAGTTTCTAACTTGCTTGGGCTGATTGTATTTGTGTGTAAGTATTGATTTGCCTCTAAAAGGCCACATTAAGCTGACTGACGTGGCTTTATCGTTGTTAATTTATAATTCCTATTGTTTCGTACTGTGGGTCGTGTAATTGAGTGTAAGACGACTGGGTGATCTCTGTTGAAGGTGAACCGTACTAGACGAATGTAATGATCATGTAAAGGATCCCCCTGTATTGCCGGTGTTGCTAATTTAGAAACGAGTTTTGCGTAGAACTATCTGTTAAGTCTTAACAGGCCTCCTTCCCAAGTGGGAATTGCTGAATTACGAAGGTGCCTTTAATTTCACGTTGGGATTAACGGGACCTGCGAGGCTAGCTGGGAGCAGGCCATAGGCAGTTTAGAAAAAGGGCTAGAGGTTCTCTAAAATATTTCTAACTTAACTGCGATTCTGTTGAGAGTACGTTCTTACTTGCAGTTAAACATCGTTAACTCTTACAGTTGTTTCCGGATTAGAGAAGTGAGCTCGAAACCTATAATTGTGCTGTTGAAGATGCTCTGGACTCTTGCTCGTTGTTGATCCATCAATGATGTTTAATGACTATTGAATCGAAGTCGTACACTTGGACATGAATAAATCTAGTCAAACTAATTATTCTGATTCTTCTCGTCTGATCGCCTGGCCCACTAATTATATTGTGTTCAAGCTAAGATACTTGACTAAGATTGCAATTAAGTGAAAATCTCGGCGCAATTTTTAAAAATTTGTTTCTCAAACAGGCTTCATTTGCCAGCGACATAAAGAGCTGACGCTTCCTCACTTCAATAGTCTTTCCGTAAAACTTTTCTCATAAAAAAATGAGCAAGCAATAGAACGAAAAGGGATAATAAATTAATTAATTAGCTAATCATGAATAATCATTCTTGTCGCTGCATTAAATGACAGAGTACATTTCCTCTTGTAACACTTAAGCTAAATTTAGAGATAACCGTTTAATCAATGGTGAACAGAACCGACAGACGAAGTATATCCTAGGATTATCCGCTATTGAAAATATTAACGTGTAAATTTATCCGATTCTCCAGTTTTAAAATATTCCTTTAGATTTATTTACATGGCATAATTATAATCCTAATATAATACATAATATATAATAATAATATAACTTATACAGTGTAACCTGGTAAAGTGGCCACCTTGATAAATTGACCACCTGGATGAGATGACCACTTTTTATGAGAACAAGTAGGGACTTAGTTATGCCTATGCTCAAAGTCTGTCATGTATAGTAAACACCTGTCAATAGTATTCATTACAGTCCAGTCCAAAGGGTGGTCACTTTAGGCAGGTTTTTGAGACTGGATTGCAATGGTAACTATAGACAAGTGATGACTATACACGACAGACTTTGGTATAGGCAAGACTAAGTCCTTACCAATTCTCTCTTACAAAAAAGTGGTTACCTTATCCATGTGGTTGCATTACCAAGATGGTCACTTTACAAAGATTGTCATTTTAAAAGGTTCCACTGTATATAATATAAGAGCATTATCTTCCGCGTCTTGGTAGTCTAATTGATACTATGCTCTTGTTCATACAGAGGTGGCACTGGTTCGACTAAAACCCGGGACGAGGCCGCTTTTGGTGGCTCATGTATAGCTTTCATTTGAGCTAAAAACATATGTTGCCGAATTCTTTCGTGTCATAACCTTTTATCTAACAAGAGGACATGGATATATGTACATACAGTACATAGATACAGTACATAAGTTACATAGAATTCCGAGCATTCACAAATAGTGGAAGTAATGATGAAATAAAAGCAATGGGAAAAAATGCTTATCACATCAATTCACTTCGAGAAAAAATAAGAGGAACGGAAAACTAAAAATTGCATTCGTTCTTGTTTACATAATTTACTTTCTAAGGAAATGAGCATAATAGAGATATTATGCTGAAAATTTGAAAAGGACTAGACTTCCAAATCAAGCTTCTAAAAATCTTTTACATTCTGTCACTGTTAATTTCTTTTTTCAAAATGGGTGGGAAATAGCAAAACGTTATTGTCGTTGTGAAGAAATCAATAACTTAAATTTAGATAAGGAATGCGGGAAATATACAGTCTGACTCTAAGTATAACTACATCTATGACCAATTTGTTTTAATGAAATAACTGAAAATTGCTTTTCAAAGGCAAATACTCCTTTACGAATTATCACATAATTTTTTGATATACATATATAATAGAAATTTCATTAAGAAATCATCACCAATTATTCTCATTAAGTTTAATTTTTGCAATTGAAACTGATATAAAAGCACTCTGCAGTAAGTCTAGACTCAGCTATAAGAAAAAGAAATGTAAAAAATCACCATTTCACTAGTAATGGATGAATCAGAAGTGAACTCACAGATCACCATATGTGAGTCACACTGGTAGGTATATTATTACTTTTCAAACTTCAATTCCTCTATAAACTATCCAAACACTTCTTAGAAAAGGATCAATAAATCGATATCCAACATTGACCTGGAAATTTGGAATAAAGGGGATTAATTTATTTTAATTACCTTAAAGCTGAATTAATATTAAAGAAAACTATTCAATTTCTCTTTCTGAATTGAAACCCATGTATTTATAGGTCAAGCTCATTAGATTGGAATATATTTCACTTGAATGAAATGAAAATATACACTAGTGAATTTAAATTAATCATCGTTTTTATTATGAATTAATAGGTTTAATAAGCTTTTCATGAACATTCTAACGAATGTTGCTTTATTTTATACTCTTTTTTCCCGTATAATAAAATAAACATCAAATTATTAAGATTCTAATTTGAATTTTGAATCTTCTATGAGAGATAAACTATTAAGTTTTTCTAGAAGGCTCATTTTCAATTCAAGTTTATTACTATAGAGCAAAATATTGGCTGTGTATGGAATCATAGCTCAATGGTCCTATTGTACTAAAAATGTAGATTCCCATCAGGACACCCACGCTTTGCAGCATTGCCCCTGTTCATTACACAAAAGAAAAGCATTCGTCTGCCGTTAGTAAGCCGGTGCAATAGCGTTAAAATTGAGGCTTTGAATTTATTCGATACACTGTGCCTACTTAAATAATACTCATAATTTTTTTTAGATTATATTTTACTTCACCGTTGTCACTTAGAAACTTTAACACAGTACTAAATTGTTTAGATAAAGAGAGAGGAAACTAAATATAAAAAAAAAGCATGACAATTTTAAAACAAATACGCTTAGAATTGTTGTCAACAAAAGAAGAAATTTTGGTTTTTGATATAAAGAAAATGCAACCAACAAAATATCAACTGTCCATGCCTTTTATTTATGTTCATTTTTCGGATGCAGTGGTACTAGAGGAATTAAATAGCCTATTCAGCTTCACGTAAAATTAATGACGTTTGAAAAGAAATTAGAATGTTGGAATTATAGCATATTTCAGAGAACGATGGTCAATAGCAAACAGTGAGTTGGAAACAATTTTATTTCATAATAAACCTAAAGAAAAGTTTATGAAGCCCAAAACAACAATTGCAATTCAGTCCTTTCACAGTTGAATGTTTTTTTCTTTTACTGACATTTTATTTTCCGTCTCTAGGTGGCTATTTGATTCCATTATTTTTGAAGTCCTTGTATTTTATTTGCTCTTCTTTCTTATGTCATCAAATGACAGTACAAAAGGAGGTTGACTAGTCCAGCGAGCTGCGAAAATGATTTCAGTACATTTTCTGCTCAGTGAAAAACACGAGACAAAAACTAAATTATTAAAAAAGTACGTGACAAAATTTTTGACCAGCTCCTACACTGGCTGGTTACTATAACTTCCGGATGAATCTTTCTAGGATGGAGGTGGGAGCAATTAACAAAAGAATGTGAATTACTTGATTTATAATTGACATCTTTATGTCGCTTTCTACTCTCCTACTAATCAGAAAGCGAAAATTAAAAAATCTGGACATGACAAAAGAACTTTGTAAGATTTTTGTTCTCCTTTAGAGGTAGTGCGCAGACGAGATGCCTCGAGAGAATAGATTCTGACAAGCTTTCGTAATTAACAAACCGCAAAAGCATAGCGGGGAAAATAAAAGGGCTGTCACACCGTTTTATGCGGAACTCGTTATAAAAGTGCTTGCTACATCAAGAGATTTTTGTTTATCTATTTATTTGCTGCAGTACAAGCATGGGTTAATACACAGCAAAAGAATTTTCTGGAATGCAGCTAAAGAAAACTAAATCTTATTTTACCTAGAAGAAATCCAATTACTAGACTAAGAAAAGGCAAAAAACAGAGCAGACAACTCACTACAACTCCGAAGAAGAAAAGGAAAATCAGAAAGAAAGGGAAGTATGGAGGGGGGAGCTTGAGGCAAAACTACACATCATCCAGCGCAAAATATGAAGACTGAATTCCTAACCTCTTCCCCCTATTTCTTTTCAATTCCAACCCCCGCACCATCCTTTTCCCTTGTATTTCTATATCTTGCGCAGGTTCTAGATATTTTTACCCTAAGTTTTTCTCAAAGTGATCCCTACACTACCCTTCGCCGCGAGATGTCAGATCGTTTCTTCTCACCTTTTTCTTCTGAGTTTTTCCCTCTAGATATCTCCGAAACCTTTAAGCTCTGGCTTTTTATTTTTGTTGGGGCTTGCTCCATCCCCTTCCTCCCTTCATCTAGAATGGCGTGATGGGAGAAAAGCGTGGCTTACAAATCGTCACGTGCTAACTCTCGGAACAACTCGAAACTCAAACATTTGCGTTCCGGCGTTGAAACTCTTCTTGACACTTCGTCCGTCCTCTTTCTTGAATAGTTTATCGGGAAAGATAATCCCGAACAAGCTTATTCAGAAGGGGAAAAAAAAGGAGAATTGACGAAAGCTTGATGCGTTGACAAAACCTGTCATACAACGTTCTCGGTGCTTTAACGCTGTCAATTTCCTAAGATACCATGCTCAATGTGTTTAGTGGCATCAAGTCTTTCCTTTACTTATATTTATTTCAGCTATATTTTTTGGGGCTTATAGGCTGCCACGAATGCTTGCTAAACATCATGTTAATGTTGTTGTTTGAGTTTATACGTTAAAATATACGTTGTTTTATGAATTTATAAATGAGGTACTTCGACTTCTTTAGACATCTGAATTTTAGAATAAACTGTTAGGCTTGTCCATCTAAAAGGGAAACGGAAAATAATGGCTATGATTTAATCATCACATTATTGTCTTATTATTTGTAATTAGGTACAAGATTTTTCTCATTTTTCGTGAAACTCTTCCTTTTATCTCGTGGGCAGCATTCCATCGCAAAACAAAATTCCCCCTCTCCGACCAAAATATATATCTTTGAGGGTAAAACTTGTCCTAGAACTGTCCCGAAGAAGCAGGATGGAAACACAGACTGATTTATTTTCATAGAAGGAGCCTGACTGGATACGTAAATATATACAAGTAAGAGGTCTATCATTAATCAAACCACGGGAGCCTCGGGAAGCTAAAAGCAGATAGAAAATGACAAAGAGAACGGGAGAAGACGGAAATAGAAAAATTGAAACTGAAGTAAAAAAAAATATGATTTTTTTCCGAATCTAGATTTCGGAAGAACCAGAATTGAAATCGGAAAACTTTTCCCCTTGATTCAAAAGGCATCGTAGGGGAAATTTCTTTAAAACGGGGAAATGCAAAAAAGAAAACACATGGACGCGGTATCACTAATAGGATAAGAGGGAATTTTTTTTTTTTTTTGGCCTTTCTCATAACCAGCTGTATCACATTAACTTGTTTTTATTTTAATAAAATTAATGTCGGAAACTTCGTTGTTCTTAAGCATTGCAGAAACGGAAGCAACCAACAACGTAACGCCTGATTTCTTATTCTTATTGGGCGCATCTAACCTTGGAATCGTTCGGATAGCTTTGCTGTCTGGAATATAACCTTCCTGATGATAAACGAAGGAAGAACTTAATAAGATGGCTATGTAGGTACTTGTAAAGCCCCGATAGCCTTAACATGAGCTGACAGGAAAGAGAGCTGAATAGACAACAGTGAAATAAATGTTATTGCGAACGAGCCGACCTCTGATGGCTGCAAGAAGAAATAAAAGGACCATCCTCGTTGTAAGGAGGTACACTCTTGACCATAATAGTAAGAAAGCTGTCAATCGATCGTGTATTCTTGGTTCAAAAGGCTCCAGAGGGACTTAATTGCGCTTTTTTAACAGATTTAGTATTGACCCTATGGGGACCGTTTAGATAGAATTTGTGTTTTTTAACCATCGAGAAGAGACCATGATTCGTAAACGTTCAATTTAGTTCAATTAACACTATGCAAAAATGCCTGCTATAAAAATACGTACATGTAGATAATGCGCAATCTAGTTAGATATTAGAGTAAGTGATTATTGGACAATATGCACCATGCAAAATTACCGTTATTCAAAAAAATACAACATTTTTGTACTGAAAATGGGCGAAAAGTAGAATTTCATTACCTATTATTTAATTATATGTGTTCTCATAAAAAGGATACATTATATACGGTCAGAATATAATTATAAAATAATTTTTTTCATTTTATAGAATTACTATTTATTATCTAACATAACTGCACAAAATATTTATTTTCGTGACAAGGAATAATTCTATACGCACTGCTTACACTGTTTGCCATTGAAAAGGTTGAAAGAATTTTGACTCACCAAATCTGGCATTATTGGATATCACTTATCCAATGGAAAATTAAAATGTTATTTTTTTAACTATAACTTTATTTTATACGTACACCTTAATGTTTAAAAAAAGACCGCTTCTTTCGTTAACAACATTTCTTTTAATTAAATCTTGCAGTTTTTCACATAAAATGCAAGACAATTGTTCCCGGAAAACTAATATATACTTTTATTCTAATGCAAAAAAGCTACTTTGTTTCTTTAAATTATATAAGAAAGGAGAAATTGGTGAAAAAATATCTCAATTTCTTTAGCAGTTTTTAAGTGCAGAGTAAAAAAAACAACTTCAAGTTAGAGAGAGAGAGAGAGAGAGATCGTTGATTTATTTTGCAAGATCTTCAGTGGCATTGGAATGGAGCAATCACTTTACGCTTATTAAGTCCAATTTATTCTTAAATACACCAAGAAATTCTCGTAAATACACGATATTGATTGATTGATTGTTTGGCTTTTTTATGGCGCAAGAGCATCTGGGCTATACTGCGCCTCAAAAAAATACACGATAACATATGTCAGATCAAACAGTACGTTTAAGGGGGTCACTCACGAAAATGCTTTAAAAAAAATCCTTTTTCTTTATTTTTAAAAAGAATTGGATTCTTACCTTTCAAATCACATATAATTTTTGGCTCTAGATTAATTAGAACCATTTTTACAAAAATTTACTGATGTAACAAGTGAATTTAAATGCACTACAAACTTTTTACCAAAATGATATTTTCTGTCACAAAAGAACATTGTCTCAAAAATTTGAGTTTCAATTGATTTATAATTTCTTGGGTAAGTACATATAAGTATTTTATTTTACATGCGTTGTGTGTAACGAATTTCATTTTTTTATTCTGTTTTCAAAATTACTGAACTGAACGTAAAATTAAAATTTTGTTTTCTAGAAAAAAATTTTCATTTGACAAAAATATTTTTAATTTTAAAAATATTATGTATGTCGTAAAACGCCATACTTTAAATGTGTGAATAAGTTTGTTAACCACACAAAAAAGTTTTATGTGCATCAAATCATGACCTTTGGAGAAAATATTAATCATGACCTTTGGAGAAAGTATTCCTTATGTCTCTATGGAAAACCCCATGTTGTTGGTTTCGTTGGTGACCCCCTTAAACAAAATTTAAACCTTGAAACTTGAAAAGAATAAACTGTTTACCACTGATAAACTTTGATATCACTGATGGTAGTTTTCAAAACCAATGTTTCTTCTACATGTTTAATATATCAATTTCTACATGTTTAATATATCAATTTCTACATGTTTAATATATCAATTTCTGCATGTTTAATATATCAATTTCTACATGTTTAATATATCAATTTCTACATGTTTAATATATCAATTTCTACATGTTTAATATATCAATTTCTACATGTTTAATATATCAATTTCTACATGTTTAATATATCAATTTGCAATCAGAATTTCTAGGGATACAGCGAAAAACATCATTCCAATTTTAGATCTTCCATAGTCGAATAGCTTAAAGCTAAATAAAATTCAGAAAAAGATGTTTCTCTGGAAGGCAAAGGAAAATAATTTTGTCAGAAAATCAGTTTAATTTTTTTATGTAAAATTATCGTTGATGTACATAACCGTCCAACAACTTTCATTATTAGAAGTAAAAATTTCAACAAATAATTAAAGCATGAAAAAAGTACAACATATATATATCGTTAAATAATATTATATTTACCATATATAGTATGATTAATGCCTTATAATAGTATAATACTGTACGTTTATGGTAAATCATTGTTTAATTAATATTATATAATAATAATAATAGTATGTTCTTATTTAATTTATTTGTTTAACAATACATCCCAAAAACGCATACTTTTTCAGAATGTTGTCTCTTCTCACGCTTAGTTTCATTAGCAGGCATGAGCAAGGCATAGCACATGTTTATTAAAAGACCCAACGTATAGTAAATGTCTTAAATATTTTCACATTAGCTTTTAAAAGATGTCATAACTTATCAAGGGCACAACAAGTACAAGCAGGATGACAAGGTGGTGAAGAAAATGAATATTTTTAGCATAAAACTTAATAAAAATAATACTCTTTATTTATTCTTCATTAGTATATTTATGGTTGTATTATACATTATATGGCATTTATATCTGATTTGTAAGAGCATACAAAAACACGACTACACCATGAAGAGTCCCAAAAAATATCTACTTCTATAATTGGCTTGGAACCTTAAAATTATAAAAATTGTATATTTTTTTAGGTTTCCTAGAAAGTCAAATATTTTTTTCAAAAGTGAAGATATCCGTTGAGTTGATACGCTGACTGAGTTTAATAATCTCTCCAATTGAAATACTTTTTAAATGGCAATGCTGATAAAACGGAATTTAGAAATTTATAATTAACAGAAGAAATATTGCCATTATCGAATTTCGATTAATCATGTTTCTGATATATCCGGAGCTTTCTTTAAATATTAACAAAAACTAATGTTCATGCATTAAAAGATTGCGTGTACGTTGAGCCTTGTCATAACTTGAATTTCATTCGGCTATTGTAGTTCGTTTTCGCCAAGGATTTTTCTTTGTTTTACGTAGATAATCGTTGTAACTATTGCGACTGCAATTGCACCTTCTCTTATCCATTAAATTGTCTGCTTCCAAACTAATCTCAGTAGTTGCAAAAATACAAATACTTAGGAATCGTACAATTTTATTGGATGAATGTTGGTACACTGACTGCATGGAGGGAAACAATGGGAGACACACTTGATTCCTGGGCAATGATAATCTATCAATTCTCTAGTTAATGGACAAACCCAAAGCTTGGCAGCTGTATAGGTAAGAATACATCCCAGTATTTATGTAGAATAATCATATATTAGTATAAATAAAAATCGTGAGTGTCGCAGCGTATGCCTGAATGCGTTCCACAGACAGTGGGTGCCCAGTGCATAAGTCACTTCATGGTGAAAATGGTACAAAAATTGAACTATCCTAAATAGACTGTATCGAGTTTAAGTCAGGTGATATGTTATTTCGAAAATACTCTATTTTCGAAATAATATCACATCGCAGGCAGCGTTATGTGAGTGTAGAAGGCTGATGGAAGGACTTGGCCATTGTCGTCTGCTCTGTGTTACATTTTCCAATTAGAAAGCGACGCTGGCCCAAATCATGGACCATTTCAAGATTATAAAAATTCAATATAAAAATTAATAAATCTATAAGTTAAAACTTAAATAAAGATAGCAAAGTTCATACATAATTTACGTTATGGTATAAATAGTATAATCTATCCATGTTTTATCAATATTAACTATTACAAACTAAAGACAAATGAATTTAAACACGTATATATAATCAAGCTTTTCAATAAATGCAACATCACCAATTTCCTGTTCAGTTTGATATTAGTTATCTTCAGAGCAACTCGTCAAACTTTTTGTGCAGAAGAGCGTATACATGCCTTTTTTAGCTGTGGATGGGTGCCAAAATTTTAGTGTAATTTCACTTATAGCAATTACTAGTATATTGAAAATGCAACATTTTACTGTGCATATAAAATGTACATATTATTGCAGTTTTCTCTTGCTTGCATTGTTTTCTTGTCAAATATCTTGGCATGTGTTATTATCTACTATACTTCAATAGCTGGTGGCGGGAGCATAATTGGCATATTCTTCTCTGGAATATCTTAGCCAAGATATCCCAGCGGGTAAGTACGTGTTTAATAAAACAGTTATGTTGTTATTAGTTGATTCGTTTTAGCATTAATGAACTTTAAAACGATGTTAAGTATATATGGAGCAAGGTTCTTTATATGATGTTTAACAAGCCCAAGTTCACCTCTCATTCCAACTCGAATTAAAAGAAATTATTACTTAAGATTTTACTATTGTATGATATTGCCTTCTACTTCTCCTCCATCGACACAGATTAACTTCGTATTTTTTCAGCAGAGCAACTCTGTCGAAGCAATTGTTTCCTCATTGAGATTTCCCCCCTCTTAAAACTCAAGGCGCATCGAGCTTTTCTTCTAACATCCAAATCTTCCTGTTTGATTCGCTGGGAAAAAAATAGGAACTACAACGCGGAGGAACCTAGTATGATTCACCGATAACAACAAAAGTCCAAGAGCACGTGATCGGCGTGAAGAATATCGTGGAGTCTACATCAAATAGCACTTTTTTCCTCCCAGTAGGAGTCTTCACACGTTCATGCCCAATCCCTTGTCTCTCCTCTGACATTCCCTTTAAAGGGAGTCAGCATCAAGTGAAGTAGGGTCTACTCCCATTCTGCTCACTTATTTATAAGAGAATAAAAAAAAATAAACTAAACATTAAAAAAAAGTGTCAAACCAATCGGCAGAAAGGAGACCAAAGTTTACAGCTTGTAGCATTTATACCTTTATATAAAGTGGAACAAGAACAACTAGAAAATTATGTCAAAATTCTGAAATTCTTTCGCGAATCTCATAGAAATAATGTTATTTTGCCATGGTTATATGTAACTGCATAGAAATTACTAAAACCCGAATACTACGTTGGAATAAGCTCCCATTTTGTATCATAATAAGAGGTGGTCACCTTATACTTCCTATATGAGTTTCTCGGGTTTTTTTTTCTGTTTTTCTATAATTATTATTCTATATTAAAATTTATAATTCCTTCTCGTACGATTCGATGCATATGAATTTGTAAAAAACAGATTTTCGAGTGACGACTATTTAAAAATATAAACCGAGTTTAATTACTCAAAAACTTGACGTTTCAACCATCTTTTGCGAACCTTCTTCTGAAGTACAGTGGGGGGCGAAAATATGTTTACACTGGAATGTTGACCCTTCTCACCCGTTTAACAAAAAACTATAACAGTAGAATTTTTCAAATTTAATGGAATAAGTACAAATCATGTTCCTTTATTTCTTGAAACTTACAGACTTGTAACACAACTTCGTTTTATGTATTTAAACAACATTTGAACCCCCTCCAGAATTTGAAGAGCAAAATTAAGTTTACAAATAAATAAAACATAAAAAAAAAAAGTAAAAATCTATTACTTGGTGGGGCTTCTCTTGGCCTGAAGGACTTCACGGAGCCGTTGAAGCATGCTGTGGACTAAGTTAGTCATAACTTTGGTGGGATGCTGCTCTAAGCTTCCTGCAATTCAGTCTTTAATGTAGGGATGTTTGTGCCACATGATAATGGCACACGGTTGTCTGAAATCCCCCTAAGAAGCTCAATGACGTTCAAATCATGTGACTGAGATGACCATTCGAGCACCTTTATCTCCTTGGAGGTAAAATAAGCAGCTAAAACACGAGATTTATGTTTGGAGTCGTTGTCATGTTGGGGAGTCAAATTTGATTCCAAAATCTCCTTATACTTGTGGGAGTTCATGAGGCCATCAATGAATACCAAATTTCCCGTTGCATTATTGGTAAAACAACCACAAACCGTAACTGATGATGGGTGTTTGATTGTTGGCTGCAAATTCTTGACATTAAACGCTGTTCCATCTTTTCTAAACACTATTTTCTTCTGTTGTTTTAAAGGTTCAAACTTGCTTTCATCGCTCCACATCACATTTTCCCAGAATTTGAGTGGCTTATCAGCATGTTGAATTGCAAATTTTGAACTCCTTTGTTTATTTTTGGAAGAGATATAAGGTTTCTTACGTGTAATTCTTTCTTTATATCCCACCTTGTTTAACACCCTTGAAATTTGTCTCCGTGATATTGTCTTTTTGAATTGATCTTGAAATGTTTCTTGAATTTCCCTTCTCGATGTAAATGGGTTTTTGTTTATGGTTCTCATAATCGTCTTGCGCTCCCTTTCTGTGAACTTTGGTTTTCGACCTGTCCTTTGGGTGCTTACAACGTGTCCATTGATTTCATATCTTTTCACTATTTTCTGAGCTCCCATTGCACTTATTTCATACTTTTCTCCTAACTGTCTGTAGGATAATTTGCCATCCACTCTGTCTTTAGTTAAGGCTGTTCTTTCAATCACCGATAGTTCCCGTGTTTTCACCATTTTCACTCTACCCTTTATCAGCCCATGACTCGTTGAATTCTCATGAATTGTTGCATTCTCATGAATCGTTTATTATGCAAATTACATGGAAACAGAGATCTGCTTTTAATTTTAATTTTTTTTATGTTTTGTTTATTTGTAAATTTAATTTTGCCCTTCATATTCTGGAGGGGTTTCAAATTTCGTTTAAATACAAAAAACCAATTTGTGTTACAAGTCTGAACTTTCAAAAAAAACTTGTTTGTACTTATTTTATTAAATTTGAAAAATTCTACTGTAAATAGTTTTTTTGTTATACGGGTGAGAAATGTCAGCATTTCAGTTTAAACATACTTACGCCCCCCACTGTAATCTCAGTCATTCGTAGAACGACAGCACCAACGAGTCGACTTTCACCAACGACTGAGATTACTTAAGAAGGTTCGCAAAAGACAAACCGAAAGGTCAAGATTTCGAGTAATTAAACTCGGTTTATATTTTTACACAGTCATCACTCAAAAATCTGTTTTTTACAATTTAAAGTGCGCTGTGAAAGTCTTCGTGAAACTGCATATGCATTTTTTTATAATTTTGTTATTCAGTTTTGCATTGTCATGTTTAAGCACATTTAATTCCTTGTATTAGTCTGTGTTTTTTCCAAAATAGAGAATTTATTAAACTAAAATATACCTTAAATTAAAATACGCATTAACTAAAGTACACGTTAAAGTAAAATGCATATTAAATTAAAATACGTATTGAAATAAAATACATATTAAAATACGTATTGAAATAAAATATATATTAAATTAAAATACGTATTGAAATAAAATACATATTAAATTAAAATACGTATTGAAATAAAATACATATTAAATTAAAATACGTATTGAAATAAAATACATATTAAAAATTGACCGGTAGTGAAATAAAATACATAATAATTAAATACGTATTGAAATAAATATTAATTAAAATACAATGAAATAAAATACATAAATTGAAATACGCTTTATTGAAATTAAATACATATTAGAATTAAATACGTATTCAGAGGCAAATATATTATTATTAAAATAAATTACATACATGCACTAATAATACCACTTACAGAATTTAATATCGTGTGCCAACATTTTGAAATCATTCATCGGTTATAACGTCAAGATGGAGAAGGTCTTTTGGTGTCATTATAACCGAGTTCGATTATACCTATTACACATAGGCTTTATTTATCCAAAATAATGTAGATGAAACTATATATTTTTGCACGTACATTGCAGCTTCTCTTCATATAATTTTACCATTGCTTCCTCTTATCTATCAAAACGTTATTTCCGATCTTCTGCAAACGTTATTTACGATCTTCTTCTAAGTAGGGAAAAGACTGTACAACGTGATGAATTCTGGCAACATAACTTCGTAATGTGCACATAAGTTCGAAGATGCCATTATGGATTGTTGTACTTACATTATCATATATTTTGTCTTTGTTCTATGATATCCAGTGGAAGGAATTCATTGCCGAACGTTTGGAGGCAAATATACTTCGTTCTCACGTCTTCGAATCATCTACAAAACAAAAGACACGCATTTAAAAGAAAGAAGATTCGGACGGGTACAAGAGTTCCTCTTCTTCACCGTTGCTGCAACGCCTTCATCCTTTCCCTTATTGCCCGTATAAATCAGCCTTTGCTCGAATGGCATCAGCAAATAGAGAATATTACGAATACAAATGCCTTACACCCGAACGAAGTGAAAGCTGCAGTCCCATTTCTTTAACAGCATTCCAGGCCACTGGGTTTCGAAGCTACATCTCTCGGCAGAAAAACAAATTTCCGGCGAGCGGGAATCCAATCTCGTTAGTCTCTTTTCCACTTTAATTCGAAAATCCCGAAGCTGTGTAAGAAGAAAGAGGGCCGCACTTGCCTTCTATCATTATGTATCTTCACCGAGCTGCTTCATTTTCTTCTCTCATTCCTTCTGTTTCCTGAAGGGTTTCCTTTCTTTGGGTCGTATAGGGAAACTCTCGAATGATCGTTTCTTGCCTCGAGAAATTATGACAGCCCTAATAGAAGGCATCACTCAAGCAAGGCGATGTACGGCGGGCTGCCATTGTGGAGCCCAGCTGCTCTTTCAAAAGTACCAACAATTGTCATGAAAGAAGCCGCTATAGCTAGGTTTTTGGGCTAGATGCATCTCCTAAAGATAAGAAGGCCCGTTAAAAGTGAGAATTGCCCGATAGTGAGAAATGCAGACGGTAGCGAGCAACCTGCGTCTATATATATATATATATATATATATATATCACAAGAGTCAGAATACCCCTTCCAACATCCTGTATCCATTTTGTGAAACACAATGCGGAAAATAGATATACAGTATACTAAATGCAGCTTCTCAGACTGTTTGCAGTTGTAAGTCGCTTTTTTTTTTGCAAAACGAGAAAATATTAAAACGAAAAACTTCTATGTTTTTCCATCCCATCTGCTACAAAAAAAACCATTCTGCTTAAATTAAAAAATATCCTGTCTTCTGAAAGAGTTTTGAATAAAAATTCTTCTATATTCAATACATCTAAAAAGATGGCATATAGCAAAAGATCTTCGAAACCACATATAGGAAGTGAATGTGTTTTGAAAAGCGCTGTTCCACTCAACTTGAAATATCTTTAACACAAACAATAGTTTTCATAAATACGATTTAAAGTATGCAATTTTTAATCTGATTAGCATCGTATCTTTGCTCAAAGGAGCACATAATTTATTGTTTTTCCCGTTAGATTCATACGCGTTCATTATTAATATATACTGAGTGACCAAATTATTATTACTATCGGATTAGTACTTCGTCGAGTACTAACCCTTTGCCCTTAATACAGCTCGAATACTTCTAGGCATGCCAATGCCAAACAGGTGTGGCCTAAGTACTGTCTGTCAAATGTAGCTACACACCCTAATATGGGTCTTCAAAAACACATGATTCCCTTGTTGAATGCATATGTGTTATATCCTGCTTATACGATTTCATTTGTTCTTGTGAATTTTATAAAAATTGATTTTGTATGAGCACACTTTTTTCATCCATGTGCTTTCACACGCCTGTACTTATTATCTTAATTACATAAGCATACTGCTGATTTCGCAATGTAGAATGTAACAACTGCATTATCGCCGACTGGTAAAGCAATGTTATATATGAGTGTGGGCGGATTTTCATTCATACTAGTTATATTTTGTAGGAGGGCCATTGGAAAAAATTGATTTAATAAGTAATGCCAAAAGACTGCATAATAAAACATAAACCGAAATAATAAATAGTTCATATAAATAAATCTACGTTGAAAGGGGAAATAATTATTTCAGGCATTATAAATAAGCTTTCCTTATCCTAAAATATCATCAGTCAGACAGACAGAAAGAAAGACATTCAGATATTATTTTGTTATTATAAATATATTATTAGTTTAATCTGAAAAATCTGTAAAATTTATGACATACAATTGCAATTCTTAAAATTATTGTTATTTTTAAACATAATTTATGTGTCAATAAATGGGAAAAGTTTGTCCTGAAATTAGAGCTTGAAGGAATATGCAATCAGCAAATAATATATAAAAGTGCAGTAGAGCTCCAATTATTCGGGCTTCAATTATCCGAACTGTTCCATTATCTGAACCCAAATTTTTAATGCCTTTGAGTATTTCCATTTTTACGCAGAGAAAGAGGGTGCTGGAAAACTGAATGGACAAAAAAAAGGACAAAGAACTTTATTCTGGTAAGAAAGGGTGGTAGGATTTACCTCTGACAGGCGAATATAAAAAAGTAAAAAATATCAAAAAAGAAATAAAACTTGGAAAAGAAAAATACCTTTAAACACTTCAGCTTTGTGCTTGTGTGAGTAGTATCAAAATCTGTCAGTCCTAAGCCCAGATAAAGTATGAAAGTAGTACATATATAGTATGGATCGTATACAATATATTATATAATATATAGTATGTATAGTATGCAATATATTATATAGTATGCATAGTATACAATATATTATATAGTATGTATAGTATACAATATGTTATATAGTATGTATAGTATACAATATATACAGTATATATGATTTGCACAATATATTTAAATCTAATAATTTATTGTTGCTCGTATAATTAGAAAAAAAGTTTAATACATATACGTTCAAAAAAAATTTAACGAAGTATTTAATACCTCGTAAAATTATTGCGATTATTTTTAAACCAACTATCCAATTATCAAAATTTTCAATTATTCGCGATAATCAGCGCCCTACAATATATATATATATTGGTGCAATAAATACACGAATTTTCTGTTGTTAAATTTCAATTAAAACAACGAACAATTATTTTTGGTGTTCACTACAAACATTTAAATTTAAAATTTTTTCTCCTCTTCCATATTTTTTATTTAATAACCTACTGGTAGATGGTCAGTTTTGTATATTTCGGGTTTGAAGCTATAATTGAACTACGTTATATATTACATTTTAGATTCTAATTTTGTCCACTATTCATTTTCTTAAAATATGTAAGATTTATTTACACTGAACTAGACCGCGACTATGTACACTGCGCGATAATTATAATCAAATAAAATGCTCCACAATTAACGAATTCCTTAGATATGTAAAATTTTATTTATTATACATAAAAAGCAATATATCTCCTAAGCACTGATATGCTATTCTTTAGTTTAACCTTTATAACTTTCACTTATAATAAATATTTGCAATAGACTTGGTTTTGAACCAATTTTCAAAACTATTCTGTGGCTCTAAAACATTGACCAAATTTGTAATCTTTTAAAATGTTGTTATTTATGCAATGGGTGGCCCGCCTAATCTTTATAATACTTATCATTTTTATTCTTTATGGATTTTTCCCTGTTCTTCCTATTTCCAAAATGATGCAAAAACAAAATTTGCATATTTCTGCAATTCTGTACGCTTTAATTCTTTTTAAAAAGACATTTTAAATTTAGATGAAATGGTATGGATGATTTACTTGAAATTTCATTATGTTTGTTTGAGGATTTTGGTCCCTGTTGGTAATGAACCTAAAAAAAGAGATTAATATATTATTCAAACATTAGGGGATATAAATAGTCCTACCTGCATCAATAAACTAATTTTTCACTCTTTATATGATAATTGTAGAACATGAGTAAATTTTCCAGCTACAATTTTTAACACTTTATTAGTTTTATTTTGTTAGTAAGTATTTCTTTCACAAAGTTTCAAAGGAAAATATTGCATAAATATTAGTTACTGGTGGTGAAAACACTTAGCTTTGTTATAGAAATATCGAACGTTATGCTGGTAAAATTATCACAAAAGCGTGATTATAATTAACTAAGATCTATAATGAAGTTTGAGTTTACATTTACGCGTATATATGTATTCAAAGAATGCAGTTACATTCAAGAAGAAGGTCTTGAATAGCGATGCAAATGAAAGGTTGTTTGATTTTTATAGAAACCTATATCTAACTCTCAAGCGGTTGAAATTGAAGACACTTTAAAAATATAAGTATTATATTTACTACTAATTAGTATCACGCACTGTTCCTTTCATACTAAATATTTATTTAGATTGATTACTATATTAGTACCTGGTATGTACATATGTGAATAAATGCCACATATCATGCTCATCATTTTCCACTTTTACCTAGCTGATGGTTGATGGAAGTTTCATCAAGTGGCATCCATACGTCTGTTTTAAGCAATGCGGTTCCATATATATTATCCCAACCTGTTTTCTTATTTCATCTACCCATCTAATCTGAGGACGTTCCTAGATCTCCAATGATTTTTCGGAATCTAATTCAGAATTTCATTTGCCCACTTATATAGTCAGTTCTTCTTGCAATATACCTATCCTACCGCCATTTTAGCTTTTTTACTTCAGCAATGATGACCTCTTCCTTTCCCAGATAGAAAACTGAGGTCCACAGGACCTCCCGAGGACGTCCTTTCAGGATGACGAGACGTTTCAAGGACATCCGAGAAAAGATGCCGCTGACATCCTGCACACGTCAAAAGCAATGTATTTCGGACATGCTTTGGCTGAGTTTAGGATCTGAACGGCCGGTGAAAACCTAATCAAGACGTCCACGAGACATCCCCAGGACGTTAACGGGACATCCTCAGGACGATAATGGATAACTCTAGGACATTATGTGGATTTATATGGCAGTTTTTTGTGGTTATATATATATGACCACAAAAAACATTCGTAATCCACAGAATGTCCTAGCTCATAATTGTATTTTCCAGCACATAAGCAAGATGTTATTAATATGAGACTATTTTTGAGAAATTCTTTATAGATTTTTATAATGTTTAATTATTATATGTTTTCAATGATTATGAAGTAAACCCATTGTTAGAATAGTTTACAAATCCGGATTTCTAACTAATGAAATGCTTTCTTCAATTTTACTGCTCATTTACTCTTTCTTTTTTATTCTATAGCAGTGGCATTGTGTTATTTCAGGTAGTAGGTCATCCCCGAATAAAACTGTCTCAATTCATATTAGGGTAAATCCGGGTTACATGCCTCACTTTTTTTAAAATCGATATTCTGAGACCCATGGCGCACAAACATGAAATTTGCTTAGTCATAATAATCGATACACTTTTAAGAAGCATATATATTAGAAAAAAATAATCTACAAAAAATTCAATAAGCCGCTATAATTTATTTTTTAACACCCTTCGTTGCGGCATCTCTCCCAAGTGTGTCGGGTGTTACGCCGCACCATGAGGCTTGCCGCGCTTCGTATAGTAAATGAATTTACTTCCTATCAAATACGTTTCTTCAAAAACTATGTTATGAAAAAATAGAATAACTGAAATTGCGATTTTATAAAACATAAAAATTGAATAAATTTAAAAAACATCTGCTGTTTTTATTTTGCACTCATTTTCAGAATCGGAACAAACATGGACAAAATAATGACATAAATGAATTACTTTTTTTTTCAAATAGGCTGGACTAATTTTTTAATCTATTCTCTCTCCCACAGTCGGCACAAAACTCATCGAAAATCGTACATTCTGCATGAAGCCATCGCTTACTTACATATAGCACAACGTAACCATTCGCATTTTTTTGTTGTGTGATAATAATTTTCTTCATATTCATTGCATGTATTCACATCCAAAGTTTGTGATGACCCAGCTTCACTTTCCTTTCTTTTACGCATCTCATTAGGATTACCTCTGGCTTTCTCTATTGCAATGGAATCAAACCCAGAAACATCATCTACTTCAGAACTAGTACTATGACTATTTGATTCATAATCTAACCACCTTCTTTAGTTATTTCTATTTCTTTCTTTTCCAACTTTCTTCTCCAATCTTTCTTTTAACGGTCTTCTGTTTTCTGCAATGGTTAAGACAAGTGCCTATTTCTTCATTGCCTTTCCTTTTTTCTTTATTTAGTTTTGAAATTGGAGATATTGCATGCAAATATTTCGATGGAATTGTAATATTCTTTTCAGGCAAACCTTGACTGGTGGATGGCTCTGTATCTGCAAGGTCTTATGCTTTCGACTCAAGTGCATGTTTATGCGATGGTTCCATTCTCAATAATGACGAAAAAAAAAAGAATTTTGGAGAGCTTTTTTATGAATTTGGCGGATTTTTTGAAAACTTTGGTGATATTTTTATGTATTTGTAAGAAAAGAAAATTATAATTAAATTGGAGACATTTGACTAGGATTTGCGATTATATTTAACGGCATTTGGCGCAAAATAACAAAAAATTCTAAAAATTAAAATTAACATCCGAAAGAATACGCGCGGCATATGTCCCTGATTTTAACTGCGGCATGTATACCAATTTGTAAGGTATAGATGCCTCACCCCACGCCTTCCTGATCTTGAATTCAAACATGGCGAAATAACAATGAAACCTCTCTATACTAAGACTATGCTTCGCTCAAACAGGGAATCCACTGACATCGTTAAAGTCTTAGCTGTAATATACAAAATACGATAGCACACGAAAATATTTCATAATAAACTCTATAACTCACCTTATATATTTGTTAATTTAAAAACAAAAAGGCACAGGAACACGATGTTTTTACCAAACACGCTTCAAATACTAAATGGCGCACATTTGGTATTTTTTGCAGTGTCATCCCACAGCCCGTTTCAGAACTAGGGGGTGCGCAATCTATATCGCATGTGGCATCTAACAATATTATAAAAATGACATTTTTATATATAATTTCAATCCAAAATAATTTTTAAAGTTGAAATACTGTAGACACACTATCTAGCGACTCATTACGATATAATGACAAATTACCAAGACCCCAGCAGGCCTATAATTGCGAAATCAGAAAAGGAAATGTTCGATATAACGTTTCCGCAGTGAGTGTATTTGTTCAACTAATCTTTATTTAAATGAAAAATACTGCTTTCTTATTTCAATTTCAACTTGTTGCTACACGTGAGGTTGAATTACACACATCAGTAGCTAGACCTCTTTGCGGTCAGACAAAGAAAAGAATTTTCTCTTAAACATTGGCATACGCATCGTGAGTAAATATAATAAAAAACTATATATAGAACTAAAATATTATACAATACTGTTAAAGTGAATCCTCTACCTGTAAAAAAATTAGAATAACGCGACAGAGAAAAATCACGCCGCCCTGGAGGCTCGGAGGCAAGAACGGAAGGGAAAAATAAAGTAACTGATGCCACAATTACTCCCATAAAAAGCACTTGAAACCCTGTTGCCAAACCAGGCGGAAAAATATATACACACAAATAAATGCAGTACAAGCTCTGAATAACAGTTAACTTGTTAACAAGTTCCATAGGATTCGGTTTTATTAATATCTTCCAAACTTATCGTTGTTTAGGGGTGACCGTTTAAGAAGGAAGGAAGTAAGCAACAACAAAAAATTCGAGGAAAAGGTGGCCACCGAAGGCGGCGCTGTAATCCCTGAGAGGTGACCATTAAATGAGGTTTTATTGTATATCGTATATAGTAAAACTTCTGAATAAAGGTCACTTCTGGATTTTTGAATCTGTCCATTATTCAGAAATGACCGTTATTCATAGGTGTCCGTTGTTTGGAAGTGTTAGGGCATAACAAGCTTCGGAACGGGTAATTAGAAAAGTGTCCGTCATGGAGATATACGTACTATGCCATAACATTTCCAAATAACGGACACCTCTACATAACGGACACCTTCGAATATATCCAGACATAGCTTCTCTAACGTCTGATCGTGCGAACAAATTGCAGACAAATGCACGAAAAATATCAAAATTTGGAAATTTTATACGCTTAAAAATTTCATCCCAATTGTGTTTCTCACATGACACTTAGAGGACTTCTGCTGTAGGATGATCATAGGTGTACGCAGTAAGTTCACAAGGGGGGTTATAGGCTCAATGGGGGTTTACAGAGCTACAACTCATATATTCCTATGTTAAATATACAAAATTTCATTGCAATGGGGGGTTACAACCCTCATCAACACCCCTGCGTACATCAGTGAGGAAGACTTAAACAAGGACGTGAATAGGATAAAGACTGGAAAAGTGACGAACACTACGCAAATATAACAATAATGGAAAAATAACAACGTTTTTTGGCGTAGTTGTAAGTTTAAACTTACAACTACGCCAAAAAACGTTGTTATTTTTCCATTATTGAGAATAGGATATCATGAGTATGTGCGAAAAACATCCTTTACGTACAAATAAGAATGTTATGGACCTCCTCAGGATGTAACCATATCTATACGATGATCCAAACAAATACTTGAATAGGACATCTCCAGGACTTTTGCTCTAAGATGATCCAAACGAGGACTTCAATAGGACATCCTTAGGAAGTCCTATAATGATGTCCTCCACACGTCCTGAAAGGACGTCCTGAGGATGTTCGAGAAACACCCATCATTTACTAGAAACAAATACGGTTGCTCTGGACATCCTCAGGACGTGAATAGGGTATCATCAGGATGTTCTATACAGATGTCCTCCACACGTCCAGAGAGAACGTCCTGAGGACATGCGAAAAGCACCCATTACGTACTAAGAGCAAACACAGATGTTCTGGACATTCTCAGGACGTCCCCAGGACTTTTACTATAGGGTGATTAAAACGAGGACTTGAATAGGACATCCTCAGGATGTCTTATAACGATGCCCTCCGCACGTCCTAAGAGGACGTGCGAAAAACACTCATTACGTACTATGAGCAAACACGGATGTTCTGGAAATCCCAATTACGTCCCCAGGACTTCTTCTGTAGGATGACCCAAACACGGACATGGATAGGACATCCTCAGGACGTCCTATAACGATGTCGTCCGCACGTCCTAAAATGACGTACTGAGGACGTCTGTAAAACATCCACTACGTCCTGGGACCAAATACGGACGTTCAGGACGACCTTTGCTATCTGGTTTGTTTGCTCTCTTATCCAAATATTTCTTTTTCTATCCCCCTTGTTATTTCAAACATGCACAATTCCATTCTTCTTTGGGTCATTTGCAATTTCTGTATTACTGTTTCTGTTAAACTCCATGTTCCTTATCCATAAAAGAGAACCCGTAATATACACCGCCTTTTTTAGACACAAAAGTAACTTTCCTTCAAGTTAAACTGCTTGTCAAAAAAATACAACGCTTGACCAGAACTTGCTTTAAATATTAAAATTTTTGTCATTGGTCAGAACGCTGAAGAAAGTAAAAACAAGTGCATTAACAGAAAGAAAATAGAGAAATATGGAAAGTAAAAGCATGGAAATGGGAATACGAAAGGAGGGGAAAAGGATAAATTAAAAAAAAATTAAAGAAATGAAAAAGGGGAACGAAAGGCAAAATGAAATGAAAAAGAAAAAAAAAAAAAATGAAAACTTACTAAGGATACAAGAAAAAATTTTGCAATGTTTTGAGAAATGCTATTCACTTTATCCGGCGAAGTGTCGATTCTTATTGTAGTGACACTTTGAATAACCAATGTCGCAGCTCGAGTCGATATATTTTCAACTTCCGGAACGTAGTATTTAATCAATCTGCTAGTTATTGAAGTGAAACACCACTTCCCCCGCCCTTCCTTTCACAGTTTCCGTTCCTCTGTAATAATAAAAATGTCTACATTTAAGTTCTATGAACCTTTTACCTCTTCTTCTGTCTTCACCAAGTTCTATAATACCTCATTTGATCTCCAGATCTTTCAAATTCCTGAAGTCATGCTTCAGAAGCAAGCGAACGTCCATTATACGTATCCTGGAAATTTCCGGTGAACCCTAACACTCCTGCTTTCATGCTAAGCTGACCGCTCCTTTGATTAGGAGAAATCCAGCTTTCAGGAACTATGAGCAGTGGTTTTGTATGAAAACTAGAATAATTACCGCAGTTGCAGTGTCCAATCGGCTATTATATCCACATTCTGGAATCTCCTCGTGGGTTATTTGTATGTGTCAGTTATGGCTTCGAAATTTCGGCCGTCCCTTGAATAACCGCGTGTGATTGCATATGTATATATATTTTTTTTTCTTTATTTCCTGAAAAATGGGGAAATTTTTGGCTTAAATTTTTGTTCCCGAACGTAAGAATTTGATGCCAAACTTTAAAATTTACCGCGCCTCTATCTTTGATTGTACGAGACATTTGGGACTTGCAAAAGTTTTTGTGAAATATTCATTTTTTTTAAAAAAAAAATGGACACGCGACACATCAGAAAATACAAAAATTTTCGGGTCCGTGACCTGCGTGTAGATGCTGACCGAATCAGAGGAGAAAGAAATTCATTTTCAACTTCAGCCAAGACATCACTACCTTCGCAAAATTTCATTCATCATTCGGAAGAACAAAAGAAGTGTTTGGAAATTTTCGGCGGCTAAAAAAAGGTGAAACAAAAAAAAAATAAAAGACCGAAAAAAGCGAATCTCCGTCTTTACCAAACAGTTATGAGAAAACCCACGACTTCTAATTGAGAAATCGCGTGGTTAAAGAAAGGCCGAGATACAGCATGTAATAATGTGATTTTTTTCCGGAACATAGTCGTCTTTTTTCCTTCGCTCCTTCGATGTGCTACTCCGATCTTCTAGTGGTTATTTTCTCTCGGGTTTTTGCATCTTTCTTCTTCGAGGGCGAAAGAGAAAAGGCGCATACGAAAGAGAGAACTTTCTTCCGTTGAACGAAGGAAGGAGGAGGAAGGAGGGCAATCGTTTATCATAAGGTGCTGATTTATGTTCAAATGTGAACACAGTCTTCAAGCGCAGCACCTCGTGATCATGCAACTCTGGTGATTAATGTACTACCTGTTTCCGCGTAAACAGGCGGCAGCTGCCGCCTACCACCTTAAAATAAAAAGACGGTGAGAAGGATAACAACATAGTACAAAAAATACTAGGTGCTGCGAAGAAGACGCCAATTTCTTTTGTGTATTAAAAAACATTTTGTCACAGCATTAGTCAAAATATGGCTTTGAAAGCACTCAAAAGTAACGTCGTTGTCAATACCCAGAGCAGAATTAATAGCCAGCACATAACTCAAATAAACCGTGCCATTAGCTGTCGCGACAGTACTCTCTGCCTTCAGGCCAAATGTCATTAATAATCTAGAATCACACGTTACTGCATTATTTGTCTATACGTGATAGTGGATTGTCCTAATGTAAATATATCCAGCATTAGATTATCAAAGTAAGGATTATAGTGGAATCCCATTCCACGTGAAGCTAATCAGAATAAAGTTCAGTACGTGGACGAAACAACAGCATTGGGTGTTTCTACCATATCCCTGTATTTTTAATATCCTACGGTTTAAAAATAGCCTCTTAATATATATTTTTTTCATTTAATTTCAATAATCTGCTTTAAAATGTGGAATTCTTCTTCTCTTACTTCAAGGTTTGCTCTTCATTCGATTCTGTAGTAATATGAAGAAACTAAAAAATTGTACCTTCACAAACAAATTCATGAAAGTCCATGTACAACTTCAGAAAAGTTTCTACCTTCTAATGAACATTTTTCTATGATATTTATTACAGTGTAAATTTAGAATCCTGCGATTTGTAAAATAAAATATATTAAATAGTCGTAAATCCAAATTTTACCAATAAGCATTCGAAGAACGCAGTTTTTAAAAAATTGTCCATTTTGGACATGCCTGTTATTTTATGGAATATTCTTACAATAATATATTAATTTCAATATTTTCTGCTCGAATGTAAAGTGATCTATTTCTTACAAATTATGGAATAATTGCCAATTTTGTGGGCCCCATAGACTTCCTCAGGGGTCGAATATATATTTATTATTCCAACATATTGAATACATTTGCAGCCCGCTGTTATTCCATTTGTCGTATTATTATAAGAACTGCATTTTTACATGGACTTGATATCGGATTGAAAGAAAAATAATCTTTTTTTTTTGCCAGCCTAGGCAGTAATCGTCTTTATTATACTTTATTGAAATGCATGTAACAAGGCAAGTAAGTACAACAACGAAAGTGTCCAATAATTAGTTCATGTCTTCCTAAGAACCATTCTTTACTTCGTTTCGTAATTAAAGCAAGTAGCTCTTTGTCCTCACAGTGAAACTTCACTGCCGAAACGCCCTTAGTACAGGAAAGGCCCCCATAGGCGTTGAAAGTAAAGTCAGTGAGCAATAACGGAGCCAAAGTGGTTGCTTAAGCTTCCACCCATACGCGCTACGTATCTGGCGGACAAAACTATTTAATGCGACATACACGTAATATTGAAATACACTGGTGTGCAAAAATTAAGGACGAGATGGAAAAAGTAACGTAACAGCGGAACGAACAGGCAGAACTGACCGAAAGACCAATCAGGAGACTGCCTAGGGTCCTACACGGTAGGGCATTTGCGTATACGCATCATGATGTAATGTGGGCGTGTGGGTAGGGTATAAAGCGAGAGGGTATCGGCGTTCGCGCAGCATATCAGTCGAAGCTATTGCACAGTGTATATCGGTTTGAACGACGGCAAGTTGCTGTAGCAGTGCGAGATATTCAACAGACAGCCCCGTAGACAACATCTGGATGAATTTACTCGAGGTCGAATCATTGGAAAGTTGGAAGAAGGTCGAAGTGTGACGAGTGAGGCCGAGGAGTTCGTAATCGCACACAGCATCGTGTCACGAGCATGGACGGCATTTCGAACGACAGGAACAGCTGTCCGAAGGTTTAGTGGTGATTGTCCACGAGCAACCATGGCAAGGGAGGACCGGTATCTTGTTCTACAGGCGAGGAGAGATTGACGACTTACAGCGGGTGAAATCACAAGCCACATGAAATACACTACTGGACAGCTGCTATTGCATTTTACCGTGGCTAGGAAACTGCACACAGGTGGTTTATTCGCTCGGTGACCAGTACACTGTGTTCCATTGACGCCTATCCATAGGGGACGACATTTTCTGTGGTGCCAGGAACACAAAAATGGGGAGCTCAACAAAGGAGTCGAGTGCTGTTTACGGATGATAGTCGATTTAGTCTCATTAGCGATTCTGGATGTCTATACATCTGGAGAGAGCACGGAACATGCAATCACCCCTCCAACATGGTCGAAAGGGACCGATTTGGAGGTGGCGTAGTTCTCATTTGGGGGGGGCATAGGGCTTGGTGGCCGTACGGATCTTCCCATCTTCCAAAAATGTTCAGTCACTGGTGACCGCTATTGTATCGAAGTTCTCCTGCCTTATACCCGTATTTTCCGGGGTGCTGTGGGCCCAGAATTCCTTTTCATGGATGACAACCCGACACCTCATCGTATAGTGGCTGTCGCTGAGCTTTTAGAGAGTGATGATATTCATCGCATGGAATGGCTTGCACAGTCCCCGGACCTGAATCCAATAGAACACGTGTGGGATGTTCTCGGGAGACACCTGGCTGCACCTTGCCGTCCGTCAGCACAATTGGCGCTACAAGAGGAATGGGCCATGATGCCTCAAGAGCTTGTCGACAACCTCTTACTGAACATGAACAGATGGTGTACATCCTGCATCGCAATCAGGGGTTATCATATCCCCTACTGAAAACTATGTTTTTCTTGCCTGCTGCCTGTCACATGGACGTTTCTGTCTTGTGTTCTCCTGTGCTGAAAGCCCACTTTTGAATAAAAGTCTTTTGTATCCTTTGGATTCCTTTCTTGGTCAGTGTTGT
>QLNU02015360.1:197339351-197361297 GCA_006491805.2 Dysdera silvatica
GTGGCAAAAAATTATAGTATAATAAATTCCCCCACGAAAACTCACAAAATTCTCGCCCCGGAGGCTTTCTTGTGTTGACCATATTTGGCAATTGTGTTATCCCTGCGGAGGGTAATAATACCTTAACGGCAGTTTATTTTACTGGTATTATACTTTTAACCAAACATCTATGTCCACTCCGTTAAAGAGAACCTAAGTTTTTAGCGAGGAATTTTAAAGGATAAATTTGACGAAATTATTCAATGGGACATTAGTTTAAAGTTGTATATTTTTAATCCAATTTACCAACTTTTGTTCAAAAATATGCGTAAAATAAACCCATTTGTTTCGTTAAGTTGAAGCAGATTTTAAATTCCTAATGCTCTTTGCTGTCTTCCTTTAGCTGAGTCAAACGAAAGACCAACATTTTTATGCCAATTAACTCGTTTAATTAGAGATCCTGACGTGTATAATAGACCAAGGAATAAATTCCACTGCCATGATTGCCGGTACCTCCGCAAACTAAGAATGAAAAGGCTCTGAAAATGAGTCTAGGGGGCGTTTGCATTTCTTTAAAGACAAAAATACGGGACTCGAAATAAAGTGAGATTCCTTAAATAGCGACCCTTCTTCGAAAGTGAATGTTACAATTCTGGTTGGAGAGGAGCAACTTTGCTTCGGTTTTAGCATCTTCCCTCGAACTAAGGATGCTGACAATTTCAATCCCTACATTTATACTCTTACATTTTAATCATACCAATTTTTAATTATTTTCGCGCAGTTGTGCATGGCCTTATTTTTGCTTTGAGGTTTGAAAATTCTGAAGTTTTCAACCAAGCATTTGGTAGTTTGAAAGCTTTTTCCAAGTTCAGAGACTAATATTTATTTCCTCAACGCATATGGATGTTTACGGGAAGAGTTAGTTTTAAGTGCTGGTGCAAATGCTCGCAAAATTCGACAAATAGCGAGTAGAGATTATGCAAATACTAAATTTATGTTAGTCTACAATATCGTAAGCAAATTGAGAAATATATACATATCTTTTAGCCATCCATTTCTTAACGATTTTAAATGACTAACTAAAATATTATTAATAATTATATTGAAAATTCATATTCCTGCAGATATGTTATAAAGTATGGATGCTGTTTAAACATGACTAATTTTTATAAATTAAAAATGGTAAAGATTAGATAGCGCATCTTAAAGATCGATAAAAGTAATATATATTTTACATTAATTAATTTAACTATTTTTAACTTAAAATATATGTAACAAATATTACACATTTATATCTTAAAACATTTTCAAAGCTTAAAGGATTGTCTTCACTACCAACAAAAATAATATGTTAAATTTTTTATCTTAACACCAAACTTACACGCTAGATTTTTTATATAGTTTAGTTAAAAAATGATCCAAAAATATTATGTTCAGTATTTCATTCTAAGATTTTCTTTTGCATAACTTACAATAATTGTTATAACTCCTAAGTTAACTTGGGCTTAGTCCACCTTATAACATTTTACCCTCTGTTACGCAAGAAAAGTTAACCCATGTCTGTATTCTGCACGTATAAAACAAAATAGATATTTTGCCTAAAATACACATTTTTATTTGATTTGTTTAATTTATAAGCTATTATAGGTTCTAGACGATATAAGGTAAAAAACTCTTCACAGGTATAATCGTGCATACATATATATCAATTTTTTTATGGATCAGAGGTGTGGGCTTCAAAGATAACATCGAATCTGACAGTAATACGGAACCTGCAAATAACCCAAAAAAGCATGGAGCTGAGTACACTTAGAATAACTGGAAGAGGTTGGAAAAAAGGCTTATACACACGGCTACTAATTAGTCAATCAATCTGTCTATCTACGTTCATTTTCATATCACCATTTACATTCATTGAGCAACAGAAAATTATTTTCCTTTGAAACGATAGAGCAATGTATTTACATTAAATTAACGTCAGCAAAAATTTATATAATTTCTCTATTCTTTACTACCTTGGCCACAGTGGAAACGCAGTCGAAGGGTCAGAATCCAAAGTCTTAAACATTGCAAATAAACTTCAAACAATCATTGACAGAAACAGTAGATAAATATGCACATGTAAAATAAGCTCAAACTACATAAAACAAAAGAATCAGGTTCCAATTATCTTCTAAACCGCGACTTTAACGACTTCATTAATAAACTAGCGATTTGACATATAAATAGGAGCATCAGTAACTTGGCCTACAAAAGGGTTGTTGGTATCTAACCGTCATGTTCAATAATTTTGTAGAGGAAACAAAAATATAGATTAACAACATTGATTCAGAAATTCCTCATCCATATATTTGCTTGGTTAAATCATCCTTGCTATCATCTTGCTATCATCCATATTTACCTTGGCCAGCTGATTTCAATGGATGGCAACATTATGAAAGAACTCAACAGACGTATTAAACTTGGCTGGAGTGCATTTGGAAGAAACAGTTTTATCCTGAAGGGGAAATTGCCTTTGTGTCTAAAAAGAAAGGTCTTCAACCAGTGTGTATTGCCAGTCCTCTCTTATGGATCAGAGACATGGAGTCTAACAATTGCAGCAATACGGAAGTTACAGACAACCCAAAGGAGTATGAAAAGGTGCATGCTCGAAATAACTAAGAGGGATCGAAAAAAAGAACACTTGGGTGAGAGAACAAACAGGAGTATAGGTCATTGTTGTAAAATTAAAAAAGCT
The DNA here is from genome assembly GCA_006491805.2 of Dysdera silvatica. NCBI lineage: Eukaryota > Metazoa > Arthropoda > Arachnida > Araneae > Dysderidae > Dysdera > Dysdera silvatica. The sequence goes on from QLNU02015360.1 coordinate 197,342,068, forward strand.
GAAATGGCGCTGGGCTGGGCATATCGTAAGGAAAACTAATTAACGATGGACAACAGAAATTCTGAACTGGATTCCACGAGACCACCAAAGACATAGAAAACATCCTCAAAATGCATGGGTGGATAAAATAAGGGAAAAGGTTGCGGGTGACATGGAAGTGAATTGCTTAGGATAAACTTGTGTAAAAAGCATTTGGAGAGACCATCAAGCAGTGGATAGATAATGGTTGAATATGATGATGATGATGAAATCACTTAAAGCAAAGTTAATATGAGAACCTGGCAATACAGAAATGACAGAGGGGGCCAAAATATCGACAATTTAGATGCCTTTAATAATATATTTTATGAATTCAAGAATAATTTAATCAAAACTAAAGAAAAGTGTATTGGAAGTACAAAATGCCAGCGGCATTATTCAATTCGATACTAAAAACGTGAAAATAGTAACATACTCCTTTCATGCTCCTCTTTCAATTAGAATATTAACCACCTACGAAATGCTGACTTCATAATGAAAACAGAGCTTAGTATAAATAAGAATTTGAATCCACTACTTGATCCGCCGAACTAATTGATTCTTATATTACGATTACTGAAATCTAACTAATTATCCAAGCCGCAAAAATCGGGAAGTTCCCAAAGCCGACAGGATATCTATTTTGGCAATTAAACACATCCTACCAATTGAAAACACTTTCCATCAATATTGAGAGAATAATCCGCTTTCAGCACTTCTCAAGCAGTTGAAAATCCGCTTCAGTGTATAATCAGACTTTCAAAACCAGGAAGACGCTTTCATTTTCCCAAATCTATTAAAAGCTCATTAGCCATCTGCCAGCTTTGGGGGAAGTCAGGGGAAAAATCATTCTTAACAGGCTCAATAACTCTAGTAACACTGTAATTGGCAACATTAACTCAACTTTCGAAGTAAATATTCGACGGAGCAGTAAGTAATCAAAATGCAGAACTTAGAAAAATCAAAATCCAAGACGAATGAAAAATACGTGCCAGTGTTCTTCACGAACATTGAAAAAGCATTTAATAAAATCCGGAATAAAGATTTTTTATACAAGTAGATTTGACTGAAACTTCACACAAATACCTTGTTCTGCCTGTGGGTAACTATTTGAAGAACAAAAAGTTTTGCTATTAAATTAAAACAAATAATATCTTCCATATCTTCCGCCCATCATGTAGAAGTAGGATTCCTCTAATATTGAGTACGACACGTTTTATGTTTGTTTTTTTTATTTATGGTATCACCGGACAATAACCTTATTACTTTATATGCTGATGATACTGTGTCAACATGGCGAGCAACGCCGAAGTAAGCCTTGTTGTCAACAACGTGCAATTACAAGTACACCGAAATGCAGATGAGCACAAAGACGGGCTCCCGAAAAATATAGAAAGTCTCAAACTGTCCTGTTCCACGGAAAAAGGACCAATTTATTAAGATTCACGCATGTTCACTGGAAACATATAATAAATTAAAGGATATATATAAATAATAAAAATGCGCTTTATAATAAATATTTTTTTACGAATGCCAACAATTTTGTGTTAACAGGAAATTTTTTAACCAAGCGAATCCAAAGGAGCGGAGATAACAATTCTACCACTTTGTGAGGATAAATAAATAAATGATGCAATAAATTAAAGAACACACATAATGAAAAATTCATTTAGATTGCAAAACACGTCGACCATTCCCATCTCCCTACGCATAGACTTAACTTGAAGGCAAATATTTTCTGAACTTGGAAGTGATATTTTTCTCTCTCTCTCTCTCTCTTTTTCTATGTGATGTCCCTCTTATATCTCTCTTTCTTTGTATAATAGGAGAAAGAGAGAGAGAGAGATAAGAGGGACATCATACAAAAAGAGAGAGACAGATATATAAGAGGGACATTCTAATCTCTCTCTCTTCCCCCAACATATAAAGAGATAAAGAGAGAGAGACAGAGATATAAGAGGAACATTCTTATCTCTCTCTCCCCTCTTTATATGATGTCCCTCTTATATATATATCTCTTTGTATGATGGGGGAAGAGCGAGAGATAAGAGAGACATCCACAAAGAGAGTGAGAGACAGAGATATAAGAGGGACATTCTTATATCTCTCTCCCCCCTCTTTGTATGATGTCCCTCTTATCTCTCTCTGTCTTTCTTTGTATTATGTTCCTCTTATCCCTCTCTCTCTCTTTGTATGATGCCCCTCTTATCTCTCTTCCTCTCATATATAGGAGCATCAAAATCTCAAACGGCTTAGGCCATCAATCGATCTTAATCCGGTCCTGTGCTTCCGCTGACAATTCACAAAGCACGCTAAAAAAAGAGCAGTTAGTTTGATCGTCAATAAGGATAAAAGGGATTTTTTAACTACATCAGGTCCCGAGTTCGATCCTGAAAATATGAGTATCGTATTTTTTCCCCCTTAAAAATTGGGTTGTCTCCACCATTTGAAACGAAAAACTGAAAGAAGGAACAAAACCACACAACAGCAGGCAGTTTGAAAGTTGTAAATTTAAAAACACCTTCCAAACACTAAGATAAGGAAACAAAACGCTTAATAGCTGGAAGTTTGATGTTCACTAACGATGAGCATGGTCATTCAGGACATATGAACGTCATCCTTCTGAAAAAAGCTACTTTTGTCATGGCGAATGAAATCATTCGCCATAAGTACAAAACAGAACATGCGTTAACTAATAATCACCTGATAAACTTAAAAAAAAGAAACAAGACTATTAATAGTGGCAATTTGATGGTCGTTATCGGTAAATTCGATTCTGAACTTAAAACGTGGTCTTTTTTCCTTAAAAGCATTAGTTTTTCCGTGGCAAAGGAAACTATTCGCCACAAAAAGTAAACAGAACCTGTATTACCTGAGAAACATTTTTGGAATATTAAACTAAGAGAACAAAATATTTAATAGCTGGCAGTTTTAAAATAAACGATGAAAGTGGTCATAACGGACTTGCGAACGTCGTCCCTTTTCTTATTTTAAAAAACACTAATTTTGTCATGGCAAATGAAGCCATTCGCCATAGGTAGAAAGCAGAATGTATACGATTTGAGAAATACATGAGGAATATTAAATTAAGGGAATAAGAAATTTAACGTTCGGCAGTTATTTTGTGGTTATTAAGAAGTAGCTTTTACATAAATATGGTCCTAAGTTCGCTTTTAGGCTTGAGCACGGCGTCCTTTTTTTTCTTTTTTCTTTTTTTTAAGAACACTAATTTTGTCATGGCAAATGAAGCCATTCGCCATAAGCAGAAACCAAAATATGTGTTACCTGAGAAACACCTGCGGATCATTAAAATAGCAGGTTAAGACGTTCAGCGGCTGGAAATTATATGATAATTAAAGGTAAAAGTGGTTTCCCGTCATTGAATAAGATGCTGGATATGACTCCAGACTTGAGAACGTCTTTTGCCTCGCAAAACCACAAGTTTTGTCATGGCAAACGTAAACATTAGCCATAAGCAGAAAAATAGAATGTGCATTAATAGATAAATGGGGATTAACACCAAAATATGAGAGTAAACATTTAATAGCTAGACGGTTTATTATAATTAGCGATGAAATTAGCTTTTCCACAAAACATAAGATCCTAAGTTTGATCCAGGTATTACGTGGACGTCTCTTCTTTTTAATACTAATTTTTCAGAAGAAAATAAAACCATTCGCAGTGAAAAGTACCCAGAACTTGTAGTAGTAAAAGTTTCGTTACCATATTGGTCTTGAGTTTGAAATCTTACATATAAATCCATCTTCTTTTTTCCTCTTGTGAAAATGTAAATGTGTTACGTAAGAATAATTTTGAAGATCTGGCTTTGCAATTAGAAAAAGCACGAGAAAAATTTTCAAATATAAATAAAGTTCAATTGTGTTATCCCTGAGAAGGGTAATAATATCTTACATCCTTATATACGGAGAAAGAGAGCGTTGTTCCTGTCCTCGTTCGTCTAGCGGTGAAGACACTTCGGGCTCAACGAAGGGAACCTGGTTCATATCCAGGATAGGGACGGCGTCTATTTTTGTCGAAAAAAAAACTCTAGCCTGAGCTACTTATACGTGGGTGCCGAAAACAATTGTATGAAGTAAAAGTATACAAAAAAAATAATACTTTCCATCTTTCTATCAGGTTTTTTTTTCATTTCGTAAAATAAAATTTTAGCTTGTGGTTTATTTTTTTTTATATTTTGAATCAGGCATATATGAGTATATAGTGTTATACATTAAAATATAATAAATTCATAGAGACTTTCTATGTCTAAATCCGGCATTAATTAGATTGGCAAACGTAACCGACAATTGTCACCTCAAGGGAGAAAATCCCAACATACAGTCCATCTGGATTCGCCTTCTTAAAGTAAATAAGAGGTGAATTCAAAGAGATCCCAATATGCTCTTGGATTCACTCATCATGTGAATATGGGTCTTTTTTAGGTGGCCATCGGACGGTTTTTGCTAAAATTCAATTTCAGTGTCTCAACTGTCTACTTGAAATCAGGTATACCAACATTAGTTCTTTCCGTATATCTTAGTTATTAATCACCAAAATGAGACATTGGAAAAAATTATCCGATTTTCTGAGTATTTATTTTTGTGTCCAAAGTTAATCGACGTAAATAAAAAAAATGGAATGATAAATAAGATGCAAATTAAAAATTCAAATGGGACCCAACTAACATAACCCAAAAACTGAGAGATATGTTCCCCTCCTGCTCTAAACTGGAGGTCTACTTGCATCTCCTCAATTTACACCTATGGCTCTAAGTGTACATTTTCATAGTGAGTACGTCCGGTTTTTGAAATTCAATGTCTTAGTACTTCTGAGTTTTATTCTTCTTCTTTTTCCTTCCGTGTCTGGATCAAACTTTTCAGTTCCAAAAATTCGCCTCTATTATAGTTTTGTCATTTGCCTGAAGCAAGTCGTCCGTGGTATATGGTTCCGGCAACTGCGAACAGATCAGTAAGTGTTCTGGGCTCTGAATTTCTCCACAGTCTCACTTCATGTCTCTGCCAATTCACATCCCCCACTTGATCAGGCTGGTGTTACATTTCGGTACCCCAAACCTCATCCTATTCAATGTCCTCAAGACTGTATAAGTGATACAATAATTTTTGCCACCCACGTATTAATTAGCTCAAACTAGAGCTTATGTAATTTTGGAGAAAAAGAGACGCTTTCCCCATCCTGGATTCGAACCAGGGTCCCTCCGTTTAGCCCGGAGTGTCTTGGACCGCTAGACGAATGAGGACAGGAAACAACGCTCTCTTTCTCCGTATGTAAAGATGTTAAGGTATTATTACCCTCCGCAGGGATAACACAATTGCCAAATATGGTCAACACAAGAAAGCCTCCGGGGCGAGATTTTTGTGAGTTTTCGTGGGGGAATTTATTATACAATAATTTTTGCCACCCACGTATTAATTACAGCTCAAACTGTACCTTAACACTGTATAAATGAGTTCATGTCCGGTAGCCATCTCCTCTCTCAGTTAAATTTCTCTTCTGGTAAATTCCTCCCTCCATTTAGCTAGTCGACTTATTCTCATAGAGTCACGAAGGGCTTTAGTTCTTGACATAAAACTCCTCCTAGATTTGAGCCGACGAGTATGAGGCATGTATCCACTTAATGGGTGTCTGTTGTCATTTTCTTGTTTCAATCTCCCGGCATTTGCCTCCATAATTTGAGATTTAAATATTCAAGCATAGGTTTATCTGTAAAACTTAAAATAGTTTGCACGATTTAAATAATAATATTCTACAAATATCGTTATTTATAAAATTAGGCGGAATTAAAGCATTTTAACAATATTTTATGGAAAGTAATTGGACTATAGAATACCTTTTTATTTGAAATTCATAATTTGCACAACAAAACTGTCACAAAAGCACGCTTCTTAGCAAGAATAAAATCATCTATTCTTTAGCAATTGAGGATAATAAAACGGAAAATGTATGTTCATTTTTAAACACGTGCGAAATAATGACGGTCGAAATTTTGCTTGGGGAATTAAGTTCGTCTGTGCATTCAGATTTATAAAATTTCGTCTTGCACCAATAGACCTGTTTTAAAATTACTTTTAAAATATATCCTTTTACGAGAGAAATATACACGTATCTAACGGAATTTATGTATCATTTAATATACATATATTGTGGAATTTGAAAATACTAAGAGTTTTACTCTTCAATACACATCGCACAAATATTTAAATAATGATATACTGAATGAAGATCAACAAAACGTAAATTTGAGACCATAATAAGGATTATCTTCGAATACATTTTATTCAACTCAACGCAAATCAGATTTTGGAAACTTTAAAATTTTTATATGAACCATGGAAAACATGGCTCATGTCTTCGAGAGGGAAAGTAACAATTTTAACATAAAAACATAATGACGTTCGTACCACATCTATCTTAAATATAGTGATATTCAGTGCCTAATATAGTGAAACACGGATCAGCCCTTTAAGTAATAATCAAAGGATATTTCCTGTTTTGTCGCAGTGTGCTCCTCAGATATGCTGTTGTAACTGCATGAACAAAATCCTGTAAAAAAACATTCATATATTGTAAAATATTTAAAGAGCATATATAGAATTATAAATACTCTACTGACCATTAAATATGCATGAACAGGAAGAACGCATATGATTGGCTCGAAATTTGCAAGATAGCATGACATGGGAAATTGTGTAAATGATTAAATTATATGCATACGTTGTAAAAGTCGAAAATCCTGAAATTTCACTTTTTAAAGAAATACCTATTTTGTTCACCTAATGTTTAGCTTTCATAATATGCAATCACTTTTCTGAAATTTTATTTACGTTTTGAGTTACGCTCTTTTATATGAGTACCAAGGCCACTGTTTTAAATGGAGTTCTACGCTAAGAAGCAGTTTCCTGGAAAACTAGCTTTGAAAACTATATTACTTTACGGCTACCATGATATCTGTAGTTTTAATACTCAGGTTTACAAAATTATAAAAGCATATTTACAAAATTATAAAAGCATATTTACAAAATTTATGAAAGCATATTTAAACATTTATAAAAGCATATTATAGCATATAAGTGAGTGCCTGGAATGCATCATAATGGTAAATATTCGTTTGAAAATAAATTTTAATTTGACCAGGTAAAACACTAGTTTTCTCTAAAAAAATTCCTTTTTGCATTACGTTTAAAATAATATTTTTTCTAAAATACTATCTGCAATAAAAATGTTATTCTGATACCTCCTATGGAGAAGAAAATTATATTGGATTCGCATTTTAAATTATATTCCAAAATTAAACAAATCGAAGTTATCATGTTGACAATTGCTACAAATGAGGCGCTTTATTAGCAAATAATTAAGTAGTAATTAGTGAAATTTTATTCTTTTTTAAAATTTCTTCTAGTCTATTTGTAAATATACTTACAACAAAAAATGTATTAATAAATTGATAAACGAAAAAGAATGTCAGCCTATTTACAGGATGATCCAAATTAAACAGGGGGTGTTTAGACCTCTCTGTAGGGAAAACTACTTGGCCAATTTCACCTAAATATCGTACACATGCTCTCCAGAGTATGCGGTTTTGATTTCTGAAAGAAAAAAAATGAGTTCATATTTCGGTTGCTAGGGAAGGAAATGGCGCTGCGGAGCAGGCAATTTATTAATATTAACAACGAAAAAGTGTTTTAACATGCAATAACCTTTATTGCAATCACATGAAATTAACTACAAATTACAGTATACCGTAGGATAGTAGGTATGACTAAAAAAAGATTTGTGCAATAACTTTATTGCTATCATATGTGGAACCACACTATCATCACAGATACGGCTCGATATGTCCCCCGTCTCTTTGCTCTAGAAATTGCATTCGATGCACAACACATTCCACGGCAGAACGTAACTCATTCGCTTGGAGGTGGGATACATGTTGCGAAATTCTGTCTTTTAAGACTGCTAAGTTCGGAACATTGCCTTTATAAACGCAGCTCTTTAAATATCCCCACAGCCAAAAGTCACAAGGGTTAAGATCGGGTGACCGAGGCGGCCAAGATGTTGAAAATGACCTGCTAATCACTCTGTCATCCGAAAAGTTTTGCCGTAATAATGTTTGAACAGGCAACGCGATGTGCGGGGGTGCACCATCTTGCATGAAAATTGTAGTGTCAAGACAATTTCTCTGTTGAAGCAAAGGAATGACAAAGTTCCAGAGCATAAATGCATACCTAGAGCCAGTAACAGAACATGTCATTGGCCCCGAGGCCGTATTTTCTTCAAAGAAGTAAGGACCAATGACGAAAGATGAGGTGAAGCCACACCACACTGTCACTTTTGGAGCATGCAACGGAATTTGTTGATGAACGTGGGGATTTGTGTCAGACCAAATACGGCAGTTACATGTGTTTACAGCGCCATTCAAGTGGAAATGGGCCTCATCACTCCACAGTATCTGCCAAGGCCATTCATCATCCACTGTCATCCGAGCAATGAACATCAAAGCAAATGTTTTCCGCACGTCATTATCACCAGAAAGCAATTGCTGAGTGTGGGCTATCTTATATGGATAAAACTTCAGGACATTTCTCATAACTCTCCACACTGTCGTATATGGCATGTCCAATTCCCGTGATATCGCACGTGCACTACTGCTACCATGTGCACTTGCTGCTCCCTGCTCCACTACTGCAGTTGCAACTTCTTCAATTTGCTGCACTCGAGTTGGTTTGCGGCCTCGTCCTGATTTAATGGCGAATGTTCCAGTCTCCTCAAAATACAAGACCATTTTTCGAAGATTTGTAATTGTGAGAGTGCGTCTGCGTAAACCTTTTACCTGCCGAAATGCTTTAAGTGCCGCAGAAGCATTGTTATTTCGTTGATAAAAGAGCTTAACAAGTAACGCGCGATCTGGTAAAGTAAGTTTCATGACGGAGTCCTCGTATGGTGGAAAAATGCTTCACGACTCCTTATATAGGCAGAGGATGTTGCGCATGTTAAGTAATATGTAAATTGCCTGCTCTGCAGCGCCATTTCCTCCTCTAGCGGCCGAAATATGAACTCAATTTTTTCTTTCAGAAATCGAAACCGCATACTCAGGGGAGCATGTGTATGAAATTTGGGTGAAATTGACAGAGTAGTTTTCTCTACAGAGAGGTCTAAACACCTCCTGTTTAATTTGGATCACCCGGTATATGCCTTAAGAGCATGGTATATACATATTCAAATTATGTATGTAATAAAACCAATTTCATCCTTGTAACACAAGCTACACATTCAAATTATATATGACAAATATTTTGCCTTTCTTGGTGTTGCATTTTAATGGACAACAGTGTAAATTAGTTCTACAATTTGGTACTATGTCTTAGTAAATCAGGATATATATATATAATTTTAATTGTATCAAGCAAAATTATATTATATGTATATATTACATTTGTACTTGCCTCACCGAATAAACATTTTGAATTGAATTGAAATGAAGTATACGAGTATACAGGGTGTTAAAAAAACACCGCCCTAACTGCATATTTTCGTAATCTTTACGCCATATAGAGCAAATTTTCAAATCATTACCATGGTCGGATATCAATATTTAATAAGATATTTAAGATAATATGTTGCTCTCTTTTGTCCAATAGCTGTAGAGAGCCGCTCTGAAAAAAAAAGGCTGAACTTTTCTGTCATTGACTGTCTAAAGTTTGACCCTGGATCATTTTTTATAAACAGTTGGTTAGATGGGAGAAATCGGGGAACACGTGTCCCGTTATTTCTGGGTACACACTTTTTGAGTGAAAATATTTTGGTGTGTGATTCCGGAGAGGGGGCGGAGGTCAACTCCAAAATTTCAAATAGAAACGTATGTCATTCGAAAGGTGTAACTAAAAGTCGATTATTGACATTAGTCCCAGGTCGATGCACCGAACCAGTCATGAATGGGAGAGGTGCGAGTTTGGGTAAGAAACCCCACTCCTTACTAAAATTCCCCACACACAGGTACCTAAAATTCCGCTATCTGCTTGTTTCTGTAAAGTGTGTGCATTTACGCCTATATAGATGCGAAGGAGATTTTATGAGACGAGGATGGGGGGGGTTAATATATCCCCGGGCCCAATAGGATCAAATTCCTATTCAAATTACACGGCGTACTACTAGATTGAACTTTATATCAATAACTGCTCAAAATGCACACAATTCACCTTTTGACAGTAAAATGAATGATTTTCAAATTCCTGACACACGTGCTGAAAAGTAAGTAATAGTATCTCCCGACAAGCTGCAGTAATTCTGTTCCCTAATTCGAGTAACGAAGGTGGTTGAGTTTTAGTCTAAACTATAGATTTCAGGTGTCCCCATTAAAAAAATTCATTCATAGACAAATCTGTGGATCGAGCCTGCCACTCAATCGCCTACCAATCCATTTGTTTGGGAATCTGTTATCCAGATACTGAATCACAGCGCCGTCATAATATGCAGGCACCCATCTTTTTAGAATACAATTCTGTCTGCATCAAATTCTAACTCTTTTTTTTTTCAGTTGTAGCATTTTCGACAACCTTTGTAATTAGAGGGTCTACTAAATTTTCTAGCAGATCTAACTAATGTCCCCCGGTTAAAGTACTATCAACGAAAAGAGGTCCTATGATATATTTGCCTAAAATTCCCGCTCAAACATTCATTTTTTTTGGTAGTTAATTATGTTTTTCTTTTAAAATATGGGGATTTTCATCACTCTTGGGTATTCATATGCCCATTAGAAAAGAATGTGCTTTCATCGCTGAAACAAATATTTTGTAAAAACTGGTTATTTTCAGTGATTCATGAAGTCATTTCACAAAATTCAAGGCGGCGATCAAAGTCATCCTCACTGAGACCTTGGGTAATGTGCATTTCATGCGAATAAAACGAATGTTTTTTAAGGATTTTGCCGATTGTGGTTTTGGAAATGTTTGTTGAGTGACTCATTGTACACAAGGATTGTTAAGGTGTTATACTAGCATTTTCCCGATATTTTCCAGCACTGTGTCCTCATCCGCCTTAGGTCGACCATAGCGTGGCCGATATTTTACACTTTGTGTTTCGCGAATTTTTTTTACTAAATCGGACACGTACTTATGATCGATTGGTTGGTCAGGAAATAATTCATTGAACCTTCTAGAGGTCGCCCTGCAGTTTCGACCACATTCCCCATAAAGAAAAATTATTTCCACTTTGTCTTCCACTGAGCATACCATCATATGGCCGTTAAATGATAAAACAAAGAGAGTAATTACATAAGAAATGAAAGTTTAATAAAGATTTATTTAAACTTTAGTTGCTTTAAGCAAAGCCAAACACGCCAAGTAACACGTACAAGTAATTTTTAATTACTGCCGCATCTGTCGATGTTTCTAACTAACACGTAAACGAAGCACAGTGGCTACACATGCACAGAAGCACACTCTCTTCAGAAACAAGCACAGAATGGGATTTTAAGTGTCCGTGTGTGTGGGGAATTTTAGAAATAAAAGAAATTTCATATCCAAACTTTCACCTCGCACCATTCATGATTCATGACTGGTTCGGTACATCGACATGGGAGCAATGTCAATAATCGATTTTTAGTTACACCTTTCGAATGACATACGTTTCCATTAGAAATTTTTGAGTTGAACTCTACCGCCCCGCCCAATCCCACGCCAAAAAATGTTCACTCAAAAAGTGTGCCCCCAAAAATAATGGGATACGTGTTCGCCGATTTTTCCATCTACCCAAACGTTTCCGAATAAATGACCCGGGGTCAGACTTTGTGAACGCCTTGTATATATATTATCATAATGATAAAGAAGATAGTATATTTGTATGAATTTTGACTATTTTATTCGAGGGGTGGTAAACAATTGAAGATGTGGCCCATTTTTAAAATAACGCTGCGCCACTGATCTCTCCCTTCTCTCTTTATCTCTCTCTCTCCCTCTCTATATGTGTCTATGTAAGAACGGGTAGAAAATATAGAATCGTGGTATTTTATAACAATTTTTTAATAGCAAGAATTACGAAAACCAAGTTTTATACGTTACAAATTTATTTTTCAACAGACGAAAAACCATTTCTCCTTGAAATACCATTAAATTGTCGTTTATCAGATGCGACAATAGCAATATTGAATTGAAATTTTTACATTTTACATCCATTTTACCAACAGAAGCTTGCCCTTTTTTCACAATTTCTATTGAAAGAAGTTACAACGTATTTTTTAATTCAAACCTCTCCTCTTTCCTTCTTTCTTCCTTTTCAAATACTCTCACATAAAATTGGAAGTTTGTATTTCAACCATCCCTTTTGGTGTAATTTTTAAAGTTTATGCAACGGGATATGGGGTAAATTTTCTGCATAGAGATGTATTAAATTTTATATCATAAAAAATTCGAACCTTGGTTTAGTTATATGTTTGGCATACTTTTTCATTTAATTTTCCAGCTGTATTCACACATTTTATTTTGATTATAAGTGATAACATTTGGAACAGAACAAAGAGTGTAATGATATAACTACACCATTCATTCATTCATCCGTTACCGTAATTCAGGAATGACAAAACCCTGCAACATGTGCCGGTTCTCTTGCCCAGATATGGCAGTTTTGTGTGTTTGCTAATCCACACATGTGGAAGTGCGCTTTACCATTCCATAAGATGTTTCATGGTCAATTCTGTTCTACCTGCATGCGGGTTAAAAACGTCAAAGTGAACATTTCCCACGCATTGTTATCGCCAGGTTCTAATTGTTGTAAGCAGTAGAACTTCCGACGCTTTCCGCAAACACCTCCATACTTGTATAAGGGAAACCTATCTGCCATTCTACGGCCATGGGCGGATTTACCATTTTGCCGCCCCCTCCCAATCAGTGGTAGGAACATAAAAATTGTTACATTCAATATACGCCAAAAACTTTTGTATTTAAAAAAAAATATGTTGAAAAACAAACTCATAAATTGAAACATAAACATTAACTTATATTGAAGTATTATTTCTTTTTGGTATATAATAAATCAAATTCAATTTTATTGAAATAAATTTTAATTTTAGCAAAAAATAAAAGCCCATCGAACACTGGTATTTAAATGGAAAGCATGACGTCTAGCTTTCTTCTCGGCAAAACATCTGATTATATCATCATATGGTATTGATTTTGTTATATCAGACTCAATACACAAAATTTTGCCGCCCTAGTCTATAGCCTAGTATAGCCTATTGGGAAATGCGGCACTGCCTAGGGCACGAGCACCACACGTCCCTACTAGATTCTCATTCGACTTTTCAACGACAGCGGTTGCAACAACTTCAGCCACCTGCGGTATTCTTTGTTACCGGCTTTTCCTTCTCCAACTGCAAAAGTTCCAGTCCCTTCGAAACGATTCACCATTCGTTACAAAGCGGAGGGTGTTAGTGAACTCTTATTCAATGATTTCTATCTCCTGTGCAAACGAAGAGCTTTAGCAGCATTGTCACCGTTTTGCGAAAACAACTTTAACAATAACGCACGTTCCGGCAACAAAAAAACCATTGCGATCGTCGAATAATGTTGCACCAAAATTCACCTGCTTTTACATCACGTGATCAACCCTTTCACGCACGCCTTAAGCCAATTTTTCTTCAGCAAAATTTGCATCTATCTGCGTTTTTTCTCCACTACAGCTCGCAGCGCCACATCTTTCTCTATTTTTGAACATTTTTGTATTACACCAATCATTTTCCCATGGTCTAAAATGTATACCCTCGAAATTTGGTGAGGATACATCCCCCCATTTTCTCTCCAGAGAGCTCAAAACAGGGATACTTAAATTTAAATCACCCTATATTTGACATTATATCTCCAAAAAATATATCACGTAATTTTAGAGAAGAACCCCTGTGAGAGAGAGGGTGAAACTTACATATATATTTAATTACTATTAAATAAAATCAATTATATTTTTACATTTCTCTTGTTACTAGACATATAAACTTAATGTAGGCTGAAGTTATGGGATCCCTTGTTACTGGGAAACCTAACTCTTGTCATCCCTACAGAGGTTTGATCAATAAACACCTTTAAGACAGTGAGCTTTATCCCAAGATTTAATCCTGTGGAGCATTTTGGTATGCTGTAGACAGGATCAATCTGCTCTATTCTGTTGTTTACATGCCGTGTGTAAATATGGAAGCTTCTCTCTTTCCGAATGTATCATTGATTAACAATATTTATTTTATCAGAATTTGTCACGCCTACTGAAATCCACAAGAAAATGTTAGTTCAGTATGAGAGGTAATCATTGAATAGAGGAGAGTATATTTACTGGTAGGAAAGTTAAAAAAAGCAAATCATATTTTAATGATAATAATGATAATAACTCAGATTTAGCCACTCAACGTCCTGAAATGTTATTATCAATCTAAATCATATAAATGCCCCAAAATGTACATTCTTCAAGAAGCAATACTCTCTCTAATAACTTCATCTACTGTAGCAGATTACTGTAAAATATTTGTGTACTGTAACACATTTGTAGACACATGTACTGGAGCATGTGCTTGAAAACTATAGCAAATTAGCTGAACGCATTTTATAATTCTGTTTATGTTAAAATACGTAATGAGTTTCAATGAAATATATAACGTGTGAAGTGATAGATAATTATACAGAACCTCATGTTATGGCTGCCACGGTTGGAGCAAATCAAAAACTGGATTCTGGGCTTCTCTATCATGAATAATATTCTTCAAACTTAGATTGGAGCGACTTTCACTTTTTTGAGATAATTAAAAAAATTTCAGAAAAAGGTCATAAGTTCAGAAATGATGAAGAATTCAAATAATCGGTGTATTTATTTATTTATTTAGGTAAGAGCACCTGTACGGATAGCAGAAGATCGTAGAATCGTGCCCCACCAGACGGAAAAACATTTCTTTTCTTTACGAACGTTTCACCATCTAACCATGCCATAACATTGGAGTTACTATTACTACGCCTAAAAACGTTGATAAAAATTGTTTCTTAATATAATCTGCGTAGTGTTCGATTTGTATAAATACATCTGCTGCAACGTATTTTTCGATGAATTTAATACCGATCTCTTCGCAATTTGGTTTAAAAAGCAGTCCATGTACTGCCTCATTCCGCGAAATAACCGGTTTCGAAAATACGCTTTAAATACGTTCGTAGGGAGATTGAGTGTTTGTCGTCTGTGGCTCAGTTGGTAAGAGTACCTTCCCGGATAGTAGAAGGTCGTGGAGTCGTGCTCCACGCAAAACAAAAAAATCTTTTTTTACAAATGTTTCACCATCTAACTATGCCATAACATCGGCGTTACTATTACTACGCCTAAAAAAGTTGATAAAAATTGTTTCTTAATTTAATCTGCGTAGTGTTCGACTTGTATAAATATATCTGCTGCAAAGAGTTTTTCAATAAATTTAATACTGATCTCTTCGCAATTTGATTTAAAACGTAATCCACTTATTGTCTCATTCCACGAAATAACCGGTTTTGAAAATACGTTTTAAATATGTTCGTAAGCGGTTAAGTGTTTACCATCTGTAGCTCAGTTGGTAAGAATACCTGCCCGTATAGCAGAAGGTCGTGGGATCGTGCCCCACCAGACGCAAAAAACATTTCTTTACGAACGTTTCACCATCTAACTATGCCATAACATCGGCGTTAACATTATGACGCCTAAAAAACGTTGATAAAAATTATTTCTTAATATAATTTAATCGGTGTATATTTACCTTCGCAAACGAGAAAAATCTTTTTTTTTATTGTATAAGGAAGATGGCTGACGAGTGTAAAACGACAGAGAGACTATATTTAAAAATAATGTAACAATTCCGTAACTAACATACATATTTCATTAATAAAAATTAAACTCTATTGACGTTTCCATTTCACTCATATATATGTACAAAGCTGTCAAATACAAAGATCAGTACCGATACAAAATATGTTATAGATTAGAATTCAATACATAAAAACATCAGCTGTTAAAAACAATATGAAAAAGTCATAAAACAGCTGCATTATTATTATTTATATTTGAAGGAAATAATATTAGAAGAAGTAAAATATATGAAGACACTTCTTTTAGATTCTACAATCACACCCACAGATCCAAAAAAAAAAAAAAACAAGAAAAAGAAAGAGAAAGAGAAAGACTGGAAGAAAGGGATTTGGTAAAGCTCGAAACGAACTCCCCCTTCCCTTCGAGATACGTAGCAGATCCGTTTTTTATTCTATCCTCAGGTGCAGTTACGCTTCCGATATATGTATGTTCTTTGTATTTCACCTTTTGAAGGAAAGCCATCTCCGAACTTTAAGAACATATATCTCATCTCACCCTGTCAGATTCTCTAGCTCTCATGCTCTGGTGGGGGGTATTTGACTCGAAATTACAGTTCTCCTCTAAATCAATGCCCGAGCATTCGGCTGAAAATCAATCCCAAAAAGGCTTGCTTGGAAACGAAGAAGAGTCTTTGACATTCTAAATAAAGATTTGTATCGTAATCTTAGATATACGAAATGTAGGATTACATGAATGGCGAAAAACATATAAATCAACTCGATTTTGTACAAACAAGTTTTGTATAAATACGTTGATGAATACTATTTCAATTGAAAATAAACACGGCATTTGAAGTTCATATTAAAATATTAGCAGGCGTGCTAAATAAAAATGAATTTCGGCGTAACTTCCCTGAGAACTAACTCACCCATCAAAAATTAAACAAATATTAAAAGTTCATGAAACTGTTATTTCCAATGCTCTATTTTTTAAGCATCCAAAAATTAACTATACGTACTACTGGACTCAAAAATTACTACCCCTACAAAGACGGCATTGAATAACACCAGGATTTTAGCCTAGGTGCTCGTATAGTAACTATTGTGCGTTCGCGCAGACCTGACGCCTGATACCGTTAGCAGACGGATTAGTCCATTGCAGTTTAGGGAAGGGCGTCTTGCCGAAACTGGTTTTTCATGTGGGAAAAACCAGTTCCTCCAAGACGGCCTTCCCTAAACTGCAATGGACTAACCCGTCTGCTAACGGTATCACGCGTCAACTGAGCGCTAATGCACAGTACGTAAGAGGTAAGTTAGAAAACGGGTAGAGTCTACCTACTTAATGGTGCCGTGCATTATGCCATATTTCTATGCATCTTTCGGTCGATCTTTGTGGCTTAGTATTGAATATTTGGTGTTTAGAAATATGCCATAAATTTTCGAACTTGTAATCTTCATACAAAATGGCGTCCGGGTTTTCCAGTGGCTACGATCGGGATGGATTCGATTGTTAATAAATACCCTTGGACGGGTGTAAAGTAGGGTGGAACGAAAATAAAGATTTTTTTTTTAATTTGTAATAGTACGGAAAAGTTGCCTTTTAATGTAAAAAAGACAAAAGTAAAATTTGATGGTAATCGGAGCATGTCTGAAGGTGCCGCTAGTATGATGAAATTTCATAAATTTGAAATTTTTTGCTCCATTTAAACCTTTCTCTCTAGTTTCTTATTTGCACTATAAAAGCCCAATTACAAAGTTCGTGCGTTTTACGCCCTTTTTATTAATAGAACAAACTTTTTTGTGGGTTTTAAATTTAGGGTGAGGATAAAAAAAAATAATTTTAAGTCAAAAATAAATATTTTGACTAAAAGATGGCGCTGTGTGCGTTTTGTGTTGTGTATTCGTTAGCCTGGCTGCAGCCGCTAGTTCCCGAGCACAGTTCACTCTAATTCAGACTTCAGAGCCAATGTAAGTGATACGGTATATTTTGAGAGTTAATGGATCGTTGTTATTACTATTGTGTAACAAAATGGCCCTGTCGAAACACGTTAACACTAGACAAATGGTGGAATGTCCTATTTTCGGAAGTTTTAATGATTTAAGTGAAGTAATATTGCCAACATATGAAGATGTAATGAAGTGCTATTTTCTTGTAAGACATAACCTCAAACCAGATATATCAGCGAAGGAGCCAACTGTAAGTGAAATATCTGATATTTGAGCTAAGAAAATTGAAAATAGATGGTTAAGAGCTTTTATTCCTGTAGTTTCTAATACCCGAATTTTACAAATGATAAAAACTTACCATGACAGGTACAGAAACTTGTTAAGATCTATAAGCAGAAAAGAATCAGAAAAACATACCATAAACCTTGTTACATTTAAAGGACATGCTAAACTCTTATTTGATATTGCTGCCTGCTAATGTTTAGTCTTTTAACAATGCAGTTGTAAAAAAGAAAGGAAAATCCTTTTTTAGAGCAGGAATTTCTGAAAGATCAACAATCGTCCTGAAAAATGGTGATGGGTAATGTTGATAGAGTTACCACAAACGCTTTGTTATTGAAAGATGACAGAAAAAGTAAAGAAATACAGAGGAAATTTAAATTTATTCAAGAAACCACAATGACATCAACGTTTACTGATAGTGATGACAGCGCTGAAGAAAAAAAGAAAGTGACAGAAAAGCTCACTGTTAGTGATAAAGAACAAGAGAGCTTTTTACAAGAAGAGACAAATTTAGCAGGTCCTTTAACATTGCAAGATAACAATAAAATAACTCAAATGCGCATTAAACTGCCGTCTGTTGCCTCCATATGTGATAGCACAGGAATATCTAATAGAGCTGCTGCAGCAATAGCAAGCGCTACTTTGCAGGACTTGGGTTTAATAAATAATGATGACAAAAGTAAAGTAATTGATCGATTGAAAATTAGACGAGAAAGATCAAAGAACCGGAAAAAATGTATTCAAGACAATCAGGGTCTGATAACCAAAAATGGAGGATTGTTTTTCGATGGAAGAAAAGACAAGACAATTATTCAAGAAAAGAAAGGAACTAAATTTTGTAAAATGCTTACTACAGAAGAGCACGTTTCGCTAATAGAAGAACTAAACTCAAAAGTTTTAGGCCATGTAACAACAAGATCTGGTATTGGAAAAGATATTGCAGAGAGCATAATTAAGTTTTTCCGTGATAATGAGCATAACGAACAACTTGTGAATTTTACAACGATTGGATGTGATGAACAGTTGTAAATACTGGAGTCAATAATGGTGTAATTTCGTTGTTGGAAAACAAAATGGGAAGGTCACTGCAATGGTTAGTTTGCTTATTCCATGGTAACGAACTGCCTTTAAGCCACCTTTTTTATTCTTTTGATGGGAAAACTAATCTAAGGAC
>QLNU02015360.1:197361397-197390617 GCA_006491805.2 Dysdera silvatica
ATAAAGTAAAAATTATTTACAATTTATCAGATAGGTTAATCCGTCTTGACAGCAAAGGGTAAAGACTTTAGGGTCTGACAAAGCCCCCGCTGCCCAGGATTGGATATAATAAGCGGAAGTCATAAATACAATATACAAACTAAACATACAATAAATAAACTAAATACAATAAGATAAAAGACTTGGTTGTTTAGCAAAAGTATGGAAGGTATAAATAGAGAAAGATGTAGTGATATTATAATTCTCTATCCAATAGATGTCTGCGGATGAGTTTTTTATATTGAGCAAAAGAATAAATAGATTTAAGTGAGTTAGGAAGAAGATCCCACACCCTAGGGCCAAAGCAACAGATGAGCGAGAGTCCAAGTTTCGTTCGTGAATACTCTGGTATTAGATCGTTAAGATTTCTTGTAACGTGGGTATGATCAGGAAAGCGCAGTGAAATGAGATCAGAATGAGTGCCATTTCGTATAGTGTTAATCATGAAGATGGAAGTTTTGTACGTAAATAATTTACAATTAATAATATCTGATGATCGTAAGCTAGTTCAATAGTTCTAGAAGTATGAGATTGATAATTTAGGAGGCGGTGTAATCTTTTTTGCAGTCTGGTAAGTCTATTGAGATTTGACGTGGAAATGTTTACCCATATCAGAAGGCAATAGTAATGGAAAGAATAAATCATAGAACAGTAAAGTTCAAGAAGAATTGAGTCGGATAAATAGTAGCCAACGTTTGAAATCAATCCAATATTTCTACTAATTATTTTACAGATATTGTTAATATGAATATCCTATTTAAGGTTGGATTGAAGAGTTACACCGAGAAAGTTTATATTTTGTGAAATTGAAAGCATTATATTATTTATACTGAGATTAAAATGATTAAATATATTTTTGTTTTATTGGTAAAAGAAGGCATTTATTATTTGAGGTATTGACTTACAGATAGTTTGTTTCAAAGAAGTTAGCAAAAATTCTTGATATTATTATTATCCAAAGAGATTAGCGTGTTGATTTCTTAGAAGTTGAATAGTAGAGGCCCCAGGATCGATCCCTGAAGTTGAATAGTAGAGGCCCCAGGATCGATCCCTGTGGAACACCGCAGAGTGTATGACGTAATGCAGAGCGGCAAATGTGCACAAATTGTTCTCTGTTTGGCAAGTAGTTTCTGAGAAGGGTATTGGGAAGGCCAAGGACACCGGCCAATACGAGTTTGAAAAGAAGTCTGTTATAATTGATAGTATCGAAAGCTCTTGACAAATCGAAGAATACGCCAATAGCAGATTGTTTAGAATCTATATCTGAATAAATAAAATTAGTGGCTGCAAGTAGAGCCTGTTCAGTGGATTTGCCTTTAATGAATCCAAACTGATTTTGATGAATTATTTTATGGATGAGAAGTAAAAATAAAGTCTATTACAGAGTAATTTCTCTAAGATTTTTGCAAAAATTATCAGTACTGAAACTTGCCTATGGTTGGGAATGTCAGTTCTAGAACCCTTTTTATATATGGGAATAACGTCAGCAATTTTAAAATCACGCGGTAGGATTCCTGTACAGAAAATAAGATTATAAATATGAAGGACAGGAAGTTCGATGATATCTAAAATGTATTTTACAACAATGGGGTGAATCTGATTATGTCCTGGGCCTTTTTTGGGATTAGTTTCTTTGAGTATCACCGACAGTTCATGGATTGTGATTGCTGATAAAAATAATGTCTTTTACATTGTAATCAAAGCAATCTTTCCTTATAAATGATACATCATTTTGATTCTTAATTAGATTGAAGGGATAATAAAATAATTTTTAAATGCTGTGAGTATTTGTTTCTGATTAGTGATGGTTTGTGTTCCGTCATGAAGATTTGAAATTTGATTGTTGGTGGTTTTAATTTTACCTAAAAGTTCGTTGAGCTTTGACCAGATCTTTTTTTATCCGAGTTGATGAAAAATTTATTGAAGTACAAACGTTTGGCCAATTTAAATTTAATTTATTTTGATATGTACGAAATGCGGAAAGATGATCTAAAGACTTGCTTTTAAAGAATTTTGAAAACAGTTTGTTTTTAAATTTGATCTCTCTCAAAAGTTCATTAGTGATCCACGGTTTTGTAATTCGTTTAGATCTGAATAATTTCTTTTATACGAAAGAACGTGTTGTATAGATCATTGAAGATTCCGAAGAAAAGACTACAGGAGTATTGGGCGTTGTTCGATGTAAGAACTGGTGACAAATCAACAACTAAAAGTTGGTTTTTGAAGAGGATTAAGTTAGTACCAGAAAGATCCCTAATAAAGAATTCATTTTTAACTTTTGAATAGTGCAGATTTTGGGCATTAATGGTAAGAAAGATTGGAAGATGATCGCTAAGGTGATATGTGAGTATTCCAGAAAGTTGAAATGAAGTGTTTGTTATACAGTAATCGATCAGAGTTTGAGAACTAGCTCTGATTCTGGTAAGGGATTTTATAGTAAATTGAAATCCGCAAGTGAAAATAAGATCTTTGAGTTTATTAGCATTGGAGTTATAATCGGAGCATGATGATTAAATTTGATTTGTTGTTGTTAACGCAGTCAAAGAGGTTTTGAAGAAATTTTAAGGAGTCTTCAACGTTTCCATTTGGCGGTCTATATACTGAAGTGATAAAAGTCCATAAGATTTTATAATAACTATTTCTATTTCTTGAAATATACCACACCATTGAAGAATGATGGAATAAGTTAGTGATTGGGTCTCGTAAATCGCTACACCTCCACCACGGCATTCACATCGGTTCTCTGAAACTAATTCATACTGGCTAATGTTTATCAGGTAATACTAAAGGAACCGTGTCTCAGTAACGCAGATGTAGTGTGTGAGAAGGCCGATTTTAATTAGTAAATCATTAAGTAGGAGAACTTTATTATAGAGACTATATGCGTTTAACTGGAGGAGGATCAAATTATCTCGGAAATTTTGCATACCAGCAAGTTTTGAAGGTTCGAAATATTGATCGTTAGAGTTAATAATCGAATCCATGGGTGTGTAGAAAGTAAAAAAAAAATTAAAAGAATAAACTTAAAATAAAAATACATGGAAGAGATTAGTGAAGAATCAGAGTAGCAGTTAAAAATTGAGCAAAGTAAGGAAATTCGATTAGGAAAATATGTTAGATTAAAGGAAGCTGAGAAAATAAGCTAAAAAAGCTGTTAATAGGTAGTAAGTTGAAATACAGCGAAAGAATAACAAGTTCGATAATACAAACAAGTTTTAAAATGAACAGAGATCAGTTAAACAAAACAAAAGGCTAGAAGTAAAAAAACAGAATAAACGAAATGTTTTATGTTAACAGAATCTGGTATAAAAAGTATGTTCACTCTGTAAACAGTTTGCAAATACACATGTGCACCATTGGTTGACGAAAATACATTTGAACGCACGCACACGCGCACACACACACACACACACACATATTATTAAGAAGATATTATTGAAGATACATACATTCATACATACATACATACGTATGCGCGCACGCAGTATAATATGCTTTCCTCTAGTTGAACCTTTAGCTTACGGGTGGGACGACGTATATCGCAGCAGATTTATCTCCCAAAAGAACGAGGCTGGGATAAGCGCTGTCCCAGAAATTTTCTCTCCTTTCTTGTTCTTCGGAAGTCAGCGGTCAGTTTAGTAGGACAAATGTGGATGGATGGCTCGATCGCGGGTGGTAGCGAAAAATGGGGACGAGATAAAGGCCTATTATACAAACAGGACCTTTCCCTCCCTACCACTTCTTCACTGCTTTGTACAAAAGTTAAGGATCTGCTATTAGATTATGTGTAAGTTTATAATCTTTCACTAACGTACAATAAATGAACAATAAACTTATTTGGAGTTGTTTATTAATACTTAAGTTCAGCTACACATCCCTCCTGACCCCGTGTAGCGACGTTGATTTGTACGCGAGGGGAAGGAAGAAGCGAAATTTCCCCGTATGGAACGACAAACTTTTGTTTTGCAGCCCCGAAAGCTAAAGGTTAATAAAAAATCTTCAAACACAAGCTTCAAATTCTGTATTCTGCAGACAGATTTAAGCGCTGAGGGTAGTCCATAAAATTTTGTAAATTATATAAACAAATTTATATAGATATATAATATTAATCTATACTTTTTAGCTTCATGGTCATTTAACGCATTTCAGGTACATATAAGGGCACTTTATTGTTTCATTTATATTGGGAATTCCTTGGTTTTTGTAACCTTGTTACCTCTTCTAAGCTGCAAGAAGAACAGAAATAGAAATATATTCTTAAAAAGGAAAAAATAACAAAAGTTTATTACAGAACAAAGACACTAATCCACCTTTCCACAGGGACGCCGACTTTTAATCTTCAGTCATCCACTGGGAAAACGTAATTGCAACAGACAGAAGAACTGCGGATTTGCTATATCTTTTAGAGATTCTACTAGAATTATGGTGTTTTTTCCTAATAAATCGAAGAAAGGAAAATCCTGTGGATAGAAATTAAAGCTAGAAACAAAAGCAGAGTGAGTATATTTCGTAGTTGTTAGAACAATAGCTCAAAGTTAATTAAAAAACATGAATTTTTTTTAAACGGGATAAAGAAACACTGCCATTGAGAGAAATATACCCCCTGACGATACTGCTTTACATATTAATAAAATTTCCAATTAATGAATTACCAATTTCCTTAAATTTGACTTTTTGAGAATCTATATTGCGACTAAGGGGGACATTGAGATTTTTAATAGATGTGTGCATATATATCTGTTTAAACTACACACACTCGAAAACGTGTTACTTCTTCTTTCATTTCTTACTTGGGCTCCATATTTATATTGTGTGTATATATGTGTATATATATATATATCGTTCGCGGGTACAGAAATCTTCTTTTTTTTTGTGAGGGGGCGATTTATTTCCGATTCCTGTTTTTAACCATGTATCCGGTATTTTTCATTTCATTTTCCATGATATAATCGGGGGGGGGTGGCAATGCGCCATCGCCTCTTTGGATCTGTCGGTGATATATATATAGTATAAAATAGGAAATGCATATATATAAGATGAATAGTACATGTAAAAAAAAAACACAATAGGGGGAGTTAGAAGAATAAGGTTGAACAGAATTAAGGTAAGAGAAAAGATTAATAGAAAATACAATATTCAAACAGATATATATATACATATAAATATATGTACACAAACATATAAATACGACGTAATATAAGCATGAAGTCCCAGAACCGCCTTCAGGGGCCTTTTCTAGGACTACATGCTTGGCGCCTTTTCTGGAGGTATGTAACAAAATACAAGTAAATCAGATAAGCCAGATGTATTCAGCGAGATCCCAAGGCCCAAAGGCGCCAAAAAACAGAACGTACAAATCCAAATAATATTACAGTATAAACACTAATATGTACAATATAGGGACATTAAACGTAAAATCAATAAAATAGAAAATCATACGTAGATACATTTGATACATGCAAAATAGAAATATGTAGAGGTGTAAAAAAGAATATAAATATACAAACGCTTTTCGAAAATGGTTTATGCTCAAATAGTGGAAACAGAGCCGAATATTTAAAAAAAAAAAAAATTTAAAGAAATCTTTTCGAAAAGCTAAGTCTGCATCCCATTGCCTTTACACCATTAATTTTTAGTGTTAATGCAGTAATGGCATGTATAGTGAATGGTACTTACGTAATAAGGAAAATTTTCTCTAGACACTGCTTTTTTACACATTATAACATTAAAGGATATAAGCAATCCAGGCTAAGATGGCGACTTGTTTAGTTTCGTATTGAATGCTCCAGCTGAAGCGTCTCTGTACAGGGTTATAGCTTGGTAGCCTTTTGGCGAAGTATGTATGATGGTGGCGTGAAGAACAAACATTTATACATGCAAATCTTTTATGCATATGTTAAACTTTTTTGTTTAGCAATATAGATGAGAATTTTCTGAATTTATCTATTGTAGAACGATTTTGGAAATCCGTTATTAATTAAGAGAATAGTGAATTGTTGAAGACTATTCCTTGTGTCATTTCTAGTATCACAGATTCTTGATATTCTAGTTCTCATTGTGATAATGATGTTTTTGAAGACGACGTTAGAAATATTAGAGCTGCATTTAGAGAGGTGGTTAACTTGGAAGGTGAAGTCCATCTTTTTGTCGTAAATGATGCTTGTTAATTTATTCTTATCAGTGATTTTTATGTCGATGTCCAGGAAGTGAATAGAATTGTTTTGAACGGACGTTTCTGCTAATTTTAATTCACTGGGGTAGATATATTGGAAATTTTCTTCAAACATTTGGTTGTTAAAGGCAATAATGTCATCAATGTATCTATATGCATTGCATAGGTACTCAGGTCTATTTTTTTTATAATGGTGTAAGAATAAATTCGCAGCGAGTAATGAGTATATTTTACAGTATTCTCCCTCAATGCCTTTAAGAAGGTGTTTGCATTTAACGAAGTAGGTGTTTAGAACGTTTTCCAACTTTTCAAATGGTATGCTTGGGAATAAGTTCTCGAAGTCGTATGTACTGAGATCATTAATGTAAGCATGGTTGTTTAGATATTGAATTATAGATACGTTATTATTGATGAAGATGCAATTCTCTTTGGATTCTGTGATGTCATGGGCGAAGATTTTTTATACATCGAAAAGGATGTAATTAGCAGAATTATTGTAACAATTAATCCCGTTGGTAATGATGCGAAATTTAACGGGATTTTTGTGAAACTTAACACTTGCGAAGATAAAAGGACATTGGGTAGTATGATGTTTGGTTTTGAAAAGTTTGTTAAAGGCAATAATCTTCTTGGTAGTAGTGGACAAATTGTAATTGTAGAGCTTATAGGTGGTAGAACTTCTAAGTTCTTGATAGATAATTTGATGATAAAGTTTTTTGCGAACTATGGCGAAGTTTCCGTTCGCTTTGTCAACACTAGTAATGATGAAAAGTTTCTTTAGTTCATCAATTTGCTTGTGGATCTTAGTCATATTGATATGACTATAGTTACATTCTATAATATCTTTTGGGGATTCTTTGACTTGTAAAGAAATATTGCCAAGCCATTCTAAGAAAAATTCAACAGGGATGGAGTATTTCTGGCTCAGTTTTAGGCAAAATTGAAGAAGGTCTTTCTTGAGATGCTGTAGTATCCTCTTCAGATTTAAGGAGGAAACAGGACGAAAGTTAGTACCTTAGTTTGTAGCATGATATTGAGTAAATCTTGGAAAGGAATTATTGATAAATCACCGGTGCAGATATATATATGGTGATACATGGTGGCAGATATATATGGTGCTCGTCAACAAACTGTTTAAATTCCGGTTTATGGCAGAGGCAGGGGTTTTGTAGAATGTCGTCTTTAAAATTTGTGCAGAAGTCTTTGTAGTTAAAATTTTTTCTACCAATGGATTTACCATATTTGTGGGCAATGTTGACCTGAACCATAACTTTGAGGGGGAAAAAAGTCTATGTTGTCCATGAAGACTTTTTTAATATTAAGTTTATCAAGCACTTTGTGCTTAAAACTAATGAAGCAAAATTTTTTAGTTTTTCAATCTGCCGTCATGCATTTACTCTGGTTGATTTTAGAGTTAATAAGGTCAATAATCAATTTTTTACATGAAGTGTTGATGGAATATACTGAGTTTACATATGAAAGATTTGTTTTCTTCTTTCTATTGTTTAAGCAAAAATGTATTTTTTTTATAAGAAATATATTGAAAGTGTTATTGTAAACGTTAAAAATGTTACTGACAAAATCCAAAACGTTAAATTCCTTGTATATATGCTTTCTGAGTGCACTGGAACCTCGTTTGCCTCTTGTAGTCTTGCTATTTCGGTAGTGAAAAGGGTTATATATGCAAGTGCTATTATAATTGCTCGAAATAATCTGTCCGTTGAAAGAGTCATTCAGGCCATAAGGATGGATAGTTTTATATTGGAGCATCATGATGTTTTCAAGTGCAAGTCTTTTTTTGGAGATCATTTTCGGTGTCCAGTATTTTAATTTCTATTTTCCCGAAATCATGTTTCTGGAAATGTTGTAACTCCAATCGTCCTTCTTCCGAGCGATGCTGATTGATACGTATGTTTAGACTATTACTTGTTTCTCCAACATATCCCATACTGCATTGCAAACACTTAATTAGGTTTACGCAGTTACTTGTTTTGCAGAAAGGATCGTTGTACACATTTATTTCTTCTTTATATTTTTCTTTATTATTCTTTTCTCCAATTCTAAATTTACTATATTTGAAACCTCTCTCTCTCTCTCTCTCTCTCTCTATATATATATATATATATATATATATATATATATATATATATATATATATATATATATATATATATATGGCCTGCAAAAGGGTTGTTATGTATCCAATCAACCCAGGTTGATGATGAGATGATGATGATATATATAAGGTCAGTAAGGTGAAAGTAGTCTAGTACACATTCTGGAAAACTAAGAGAGGACAGAAACAAACCATTACCGCAATACTGAATCCTATTCTACTCTACATTTCTTTCCAATTTTACTATATTACCAGCAGAATTCCAATTTTTATAAATTCTCGATAAATATTTCGTATATGCGTTAAAGTAAGTATACTTCAAATATTTTATATTATATAAAACCATATTTTGCTATACTCTTATTATATTGCCACAGTGTAAATTACTTCTTTAATTTCACAATGCACACGTTGCTATATTATACCACAATTGTTTTATGTTGCATTTGGTTTGAACATTGCATGGTGCTGAGGGTAGTGATTTGTTTCTATCTGCATGCGCTTTCAAAGAATGTTTTGGACTACTTTCACCTTACTTTATATATATATATAAGTTGTTCTAATACATCTATCTTAACTAAATGCATCGTAAGAATCACTATGAAAATATGAAAAGCGAACCTTTTCATGATTATATAACACATTTTACACAGTTTTTAGCAATACGGACATGATTCTTCATCAGGGAACCGTATCACATCCGCATTGCCGAGTTACAAGACAGTTTTTTCTGCGATGCCCAGAGCAGCAGTATGTTGTCCCCTTTTCTTTTAATAATGCCGCTTTCTCTGTTCACCACGGTCCCTAAAACCGGCCTTTAAGCATTAATTAAAATAAAATAAATTAGCAAAATCTACATTTGCCTAAACCCTATTTATAAACTGTTCGAGCACTCAGAATTAATATAAAAAATATTCTTTTAAACGTTAATTAAATTCACGTGTTGCTAATATTCTGGGCACAACTAATAGTAGCATTACGTAAATTAGCAAAACCATATTTGCCAAGCCTCTATTTATAATCTGCTTAAACTATCGGAATCAATATAGAAACAAGTTTTTAACCCCGCGTGTTGCTAAAATTCTGGATACGACGAATAGCAGAATTATACATCTAAAATCAATGTTTACAAAATAAATAAATAAAATAAGTAAATACGAAATTAATTACCAACTTATTAACAAACTTACCTTAAACAATTAAATTGGAGCAAACGTTACGTGTTGTATACACCCTGGATATTAACAATAAAAATTTTTTTATTCTACCATTGCCTATTGCAAACCTTTAAAAATATTATTAAGATTAGGAAAAGTCAATGGAATACGCTTTTTGATTTTGGGATCTTCGAAAATGTGCTGTTTAACGGAATTGAATATTGCAGACAAAAAGAAGGCATTCCTATGGGTTGTAGTTTTTCTAGTTCGTTAGCAGATTTATTTTTATATTTTCACGAAAAGAAAAATGAAAGATTAGGAATAACCGCAATGAGGTACATAGACGACATTATAGTCTTCAATTGCAAAGACTTCAGCAAGTTGAGTACTGTCATTTACCCGAAAAGTCTAAAGCTCAAAGAAACTAAGAGTCCGGATTGTATTTCATTTCCAGATATTAAAATATTCAAAATTGAAGACAAAGAACTACAATGCTGTATATGTGATAAAAGAGCAGACTTCAGTTTCCAGGTTGTGCTACTGTCAAACTTCGGATCCTGTTTAAGCAGGAGAATGTTTAAAAATATAATTATTTCGCAAATATGCCGGATTAATAGGGTATGTAAAAATAACTGCAACTTTTTTAAAGAAATTTTAAGGTTATTTAGGACACTTTTAAATAATGGCGTACCGATTGGTTTAACAAGTGGTATTTTGAGAAGGTTTAGGCGGATATTGGATTTGAGTGTCTAAACAGGTTGTCTCTGTTGCGAGACTGAGAACGGAGACGGGTAGGCAGTGACACGTTTGTAAATATTTGTAATTAGGGATCTGGCAATGGTAGAATATTTTTTTTTTTTTTACTGTTAATCGTGTCCAGGGTGTATACAATACGAAAGGTTTGCTCCAATTTAATGGTTTAAGGTAAGTTTGTTAATAAGTTTGTAATTAATTTTGTATTTATTTATTTTGTAAATATTGATTCTAGATGTATAATTCTGATATTAGTCGTATCTAGAATGCTAACAATACATGAGGTTAAAGGCTTGTTTCTATGTTGATTCTGGAAATTTAAGCAGATTGTAAATAGGGGCTTGGAAAATATGATTTTGCTAATTTACGTAATGCTGCTATTAGTTG
Organism: Dysdera silvatica; assembly: GCA_006491805.2. Classification (NCBI taxonomy): domain Eukaryota; kingdom Metazoa; phylum Arthropoda; class Arachnida; order Araneae; family Dysderidae; genus Dysdera; species Dysdera silvatica. The sequence goes on from QLNU02015360.1 coordinate 197,372,022, forward strand.
TGCCCAGAATATTAGGAACACGTGGATTTAATTAACGTTTAAAGGCATATTTTTTATATTAATTCTGGGTGCTCGAACAGTTTGTAAATAGGATTTTGGCAAATGTAGATTTTGCTAATTAAATTTATTTTAATTAATGTTTAAAAGCCGGTTTTAGGGACCGTAGTGAACAGAGAAAGCGGCATTATTAAAAAAAAAAGAGACAACATGCTGCTGCTCTGGGCATCTCAAAAAAACTGTGTAAAATGTGTTATATAATCATGAAAAGGTTCGCTTTTCATATTTTCATAGTGATATATATATATAGAGAGAGAGAGAGTGAATCGGGGGAAGATGCTTATTTTTTCATAGTTTCCAATTTTAGTCACAGATAGCAGCATGGGCTTTTCCCCATTGAAGACAATAGCCACTTCGTTAAAATAATTTGTAAAAGGAAGGTCGCGATCTTATGTGTCCGGATTTATAGGAAAAATCATTTATAAGTTTAAGATTTGGACTGCCCAAATTATTTCAATGTGATATATTCAGTCATTATAGATTAAAAAGTATAATGTGAAGTTGTACTTTTCCATACTATTTGTATAGTAGAGGTTTTATTGTTAACGTACTGATATATAACAGCTTTAGTTTTCGCAATCGTCGTCACGTGACTAACATGGCGTCTTACCCCGACTCTAGGGAAAGATGCCTATTTTTTTTCGGGGTGAGATGGCAGATTTAAAAAAATATATATTTTTCATTATTTTAAGTAAATATGCCTCGTACACATGTCCGAACGTCAAATAGAGTACAATGGAGCAAAGAATATCTGCAATTTGCCATGAAGCATGTACGAAGATCCAGACATGCTGGAAATAGCTACAAACAATGATGTGATCATGTTTTGTTTACCTCCTCATTCTACTCATTATCTACAACCTCTTGACAGATATGTTTTTAAATCTTTGAAACATTTTTTTTACAACATTTTGCTGTGACAACATTGATGAAAGCACATCCAGGTAGAAAATTATCCAAGGCTCAATTTGGCCCTTTGTTAAAAGAGGCATGGCAGAAGGGAGCAACGCAATATAAAGCTTCTAGTAGTTTTAAAACCTGTGGTATTTGGCCGTATGAGCCAGAAAGTATACCCGAGGAAGCATATTGCATTTCAGATTGTACTCTTTCTTCAGCTACACCAGAAGATCAGGAGGGTCAGACAATAACACAGGACGTATTAGAAAATGTCGAAAGCAGGGTGTTCGTTTGAGGACATATCTCCTTTACATCCAAAGGAGAAGAAACGAAGAATGACGACAGTAAGTCTACTAACTGAACATGAACACATCGAGAAAGTAAAAATGAAAGTAGAAAAGAGGAAACAAAACGGAAAAGTTAGTGATTTGCAAATTCGAAAGAAGAAAGGCAAAAATAACTGTGTTGTTTGCAACATAAATTATTACGATAAAAAAGGGCCTAAAGTACTTTGGTTAGAGTGTATCATTTGCAAGGAATGGCTTCACAAAACATGCACATCAGAAACAGATATGTGCAATAAATGTGCTGATCCACAGTAACGGTAGCCAGTGGTAAAGGCAATTCATGACTATTAGTATCTGAAAAATATTTTACAAATTCATCAATAAAACTGTTAAATGATGTTTCATTCCTATTAATTTAACGTAAGTACACTTAATACAACTTTGCCATCTTACCCAGTTCTTCGGGGTAAGATGCCCAAAATGCCATAGTATGAAAAAGTGCCACAAAACTAACATAAAACAATGAGGTTTGATATCAAAATCTTTCAGTAAGTATAAAAATATTCATAGTATTCATTTCCGATACCCACATTATTTTATTTGAAAACGCCTAAATATAATGTCGTTGAATAGTTAAACTTTCTTCCCCCGATTCACTATATATCGGGAGACTACTAAAGATCTTGGACGAGGGCGAAACCTACAAATACCTAGGGGTAATGCAAACACGGCAGCAGGAGCACAAGAAAATCAAGGCCCAGCTCAAGCAAGCATTCCAAGAACGACTCAGAAGCATTGTGAAGACGAAATTGAGCGGGAAGAACATCACGCAAGCAATTAACGCATATGCGGTACCAGTGCTCACCTACTCCTTCGGGATCATCAAATAGACCAACACTGAACTAGAACAGCTCTAGCGAAAAATGAGAACCATCCAAAGAAGAGCCGCGGAATTACACCCTGCAACGGTAATTGAACGGAAAACACTACCCCGGGAGGAGGGAGGACGAGGAAAAGTGGACCTCAAAGATCTACATGACAAGCAGATACAGAGCATGAGGCAATACTTCCAGTTGAAAAGTCCCCGGTCACCACTCATCCAAGCCACAGTACTAGCAGATGCAAATTACACGCCACTAAACCTGTGTAGTACCGAAGAGCGTGTCCTCGAAACAGCCAACGAACAGAAACTGAGAACTTGGGCCGGAAAACCATTACATGGCAGGCACTACAATGACCTGCAACAACCACACGTTGACAAAAAGGCATCAAATTCTTGGCTGGCCAAAGGCACTCTCCAGCCAGAGACAGAAGGATTCATGCTAGCCATCCAAGACCAAGTGATCGCAACAAGGAACAATCAGAAATTCATCCAGAGAAAAGACATAGAAAGCGACAAATGCAGACACTGTCATGCGGCATCGGAGACAATCCAACACGTGATGGCAGGATGCAAGATCCTTGCGCAGTCAGACTACAAACATAGACACGATCAAGTAGCGAAAATAGTCCACCAGAAATTGGCAGCGAATGCTGGCTTTCTGACAGAAAAATGCCCGTACTACAAATATGAGCCAGAGACCGTGCATGAGAACGAAACACACAAGCTTTACTGGGATAGAGCAATCATAACAGACAAGACAGTCCCACATAACCGTCCTGACATAACCCTCGTCGATAAATCGAATAAGACCACGTACTTAATCGACATAGCAGTACCCAACACCAATAACATACAGACAACCTACACAACGAAAATCACCAAGTACCAAGATCTCAGACATGAAGTACGAGATATATGGGGTATGGAAAAGATCCTCATCATCCCGTTAGTCATCTCAGCAACAGGGATAGTACCAAAAACGCTTGCGACGAATTTGGAGATACTCAACATTGACCCAAACACCTACATTGAAATACAAAAAGCCACAATCCTAAACACGTGTCACATTGTCAGGAAGTTTCTAGACATGGCACATTAAGAAGTGATGTAAAAAGAGGCTTGGGAACATGGCGCTCTGCCCGTCCCAAAGCCTGTTTCCGCCAAGAATGGGCGAGGAAAACTTTTATATATATATATATGCGTATGTGTGTGTTACATAAATACTTGTGGGAATCCTAGTAAATTTATAGAGAAGATATTATTTATTCAACTAGAGATATAACCCCTGATTTTTAACCCAAATTTGAGAGAAAAATGTAAGAAAAATCTCAGTACTAAACCGCAATTTAAAACCTTTGTCGTTATCAAAATCTTTAAAATTAGTCATTTCAGGGATTAAGAAGGGGAGGGGACTTTCTCTATTTGCCCCATTTTTGAGATGGTTCTGTGAAGAAAGGGGGCATGAGTGAAGCTTTGGGAATTGGGCGACGGCTGCCGAATGTGATTTTTTCTCCATTTACGATACCTTCCAAGCACCCAACAATTTAAGGGTGATGATTTGTTATCTAGAATCAAAACGCATGTTAGGAGAGCACTTTCTTAACAGCAAAATATAGCGGGTAGCCACACCTTCTGTAGCCCCTTGTATCACTGTCTCCGTTTGAAGCGACTTCGGGTTGTATTTTTTTCCTTCTGTCTTCTTTCTGGCCAAATGTAAATTTAATCGGACATTCGCGTGATAAGTACTAGAACCAAAAAGTGTGAGCATTTCGTGTACAAAAGGGCAGCAGTAATTGCAATACTCACGACATGGTTCCGCCTGGACGGCTAATTAGATACTGTTATAGAAACTCCCTACCGCAAGATGGCGCCCGAAGTCGTCAATGGAGAAGTTCGTACAAATCCATTCAAATACTTCACGCCTAAGTTAAAAATCGAACTCCGCAGACGTGGCAAATGGCAGAAGTATGTTTTAAATGAAGTTATTGAGGTTCTTTTAACAATAAGAGCAAACAACAGCATATATTATGAAAATTTTAACAAAGGAAAAATAACCTCTGTATTAATATGTAATACATAAAAGTATAATATAATAATAATATAATTGTTACATAGGTTAATTAGAACAACCGAGGAAAACGTGAACACACTCTTTATTCAACTAAGCCAAGAACAACTGAATACAAACTGCGTTGATAAAAGAGGTAAAAAGCCAGAATCATTGCGCATAATGGCGTGAATGAATATATATATATATTCATTCATGTATATATATTATATATATACATGATATATAATATATATGTATATATATGTATATATATGTATATGTATATATGTATATATGTACATGATATATGTATATATGTACATGATACATGTATATATGTATATGTACATGATACATGTATATATGTATATATATTCAGTTATATATATATATTCAGTTATCTGTTGTTATATATATATTCAGTTATCTATTGTTATATATATATATGGCCTGCAAAAGGGTTGCTGGTATCTAACTGGAAGGAGACCCACACGCTGAACGTATGTGACGATGTGTGGAACCGGCCAGGCCAGTAACCTAGTGTCCTACCCCGCCTTCAAGTGGTGCAGGCTGAGCTTTCTATTTATGTGGCAAATTAATATTTGCTACACGGATAGAAAGGCGGAAGGGGAGGGCTAATTCACCAACCCGTCTAGCCAGCGTGGTGAAATTATGGCTAATTCCTCCATTATGTTGACACACCAGAAACCATGGCCCCTAGTCTCCAGGTGCTGGAGTGCTCCTGATCAAGGCAGCGGTCAGTGTGGCATGAAAGCAGGGGGTGCTAAGAATCACTGGAATGGCCCAGGCTGCCGTTTGTTATTGACCTTGGCTACGTTTAATGGACGATCCCTTGCTTCTGAAGCAAAACTTCAGGAATTGGAAGAAGAACTTGACAAGATCAAATGGGACATTGTAGGACTCAGTGAAGTTAGAAGAAAAGGTGAAGAGTTGGTGGAACTTAAAAGTGGACATTTGTTTTATTATAGAGGAACGGAAACTGGAAGAACAAGTGGTGTTGGCTTCTTAATCAACAAAAGAATTAAAGACTACCTTCTTGAAGTCGAAAGCACGTCAGATCGAGCAGCGAGGCTTGTTGTTCAACTAACCCAGCGATACCAACTTCAAATAGTACAGGTATATGCACCAACATCAAGCCATACCGACGAAGAGGTTGAAGAATTTTATGAAGAAATCAAAGAGTTACACACCAAAGGGAAACAACATATCAAGCTCATCATGGGGGATTTCAATGCAAGAATTGGACAACAGGAACAAGGAGAGACATCGGTTGGTAAATACGGATATGGGGAAAGGAATGAACGTGGCGATCAACTCATCGAATTTGCAGAAGCTGAAAATCTTAGCATCATGAATTCATTTTTTAAGAAGAAACCGCAAAGAAAATGGACATGGAAACACCCAAATGGGGGAACTAGTGAAATTGACTATATCCTGGCAAACAAGAAATCAATTATTGAAGATTGCAGTGTACTGAACAGATTTAATACTGGAAGTGATCATCGAATGGTGAGATGTAAAGTGCACTTAAATACTAAATTAGAACGACAGAAGCTCATTAGGAAACAAGTAAGTAAGAGGGTGGATTTAAAGAAATTAAAAGAAAATACCGAGGCATTCAAGTTGGAATTAAAAAATCGCTTTTCTGCACTGGAAGGACTTATTGATGAAAGTGATATCTCAGAAGCAAATGAAAACATTGTTAAGACAATAGTTGAAACTGCTGGGGAAATTGGTGGTGTAACCTGTAAAAAGCACAATAGCAAATTATCTGAGAAGACGAAACAGCTCATGAAAAGGCGAAGAGATATGAAGGTGGACAATCAAAATACCAGTTCCAGGATTGAGTACATAGAACTTTGTAAAACTCTGCGCAAAAGCATGAAAGAAGACATAAGAAAATTCAACTGTGAGCTAGTAAGGAAAGCCATTGAAAATAACAAGAGCCTTAGGGTTGTTAAAGGAAGTTTATCTGTTGGGAAGAAACACATCATTGCATTAAAAGGAGAGGATGGCACCGTAACAAGAAATAGGGAAGAAATACTTAGAAGAGTTGAAGAATTCTACAAAAATCTATACGAAAGTAACAGTGGATTAAACGAAGACATTGAAATAGTCGAAGGAACAGCTCCTAAAATCTTAAAAGAAGAAGTTTCATTTGCAATAAAAAGTATGAAGAAAGGAAGAGCCCCTGGTGATGATGGTATTACATTAGATATCCTAAAAGAAGCTGGAGAATATGTAGAAGACATACTTGCAAAATTCTTTACCAAATGTCTTAACAGCGGTAACATACCAAACCAATGGGATTCTGCAACAGTAATTCTTTTGCATAAAAAAGGTGATAAAGAGGATTTGAAAAATTACCGACCAATTAGCTTGTTACCTGCTATTTATAAAATCTTCACAAAAGTGCTAACACATCGCCTGCAGAAAAAATTAGATGCAGCTCAACCAAGAGAACAAGCTGGATTTCGAAGTGGATTCAGTACAGTGGACCATATTCAAGTATTAAGAGAATTAATTGAAAGAACACATGAATATGAACTTCCATTGTGTGTGGCATTTATTGACTATGAGAAGGCCTTTGACTCTATTAAAACATCAGCAGTCATCAACTCTTTAAGATCAACAGACATTGAGGATGTGTACATTGACATGGTGAAACGTGTGTATAAAAATGCAAGTGCAAAATTTCGGTTACATAAAGATACCAAAACTATCAAACTTGGCAAAGGGGTGAGGCAGGGAGATACCATTTCTCCAAAACTTTTTACTTCAGCTTTACAGATGATTTTTCAGCAGATAAATTGGAATAACAAGGGAATAAAAATAAATGGTGAATATTTAAATCATTTGCGGTTTGCTGATGACATTGTTATTTTTTCAACGAACCCATTAGAACTCCAAGACATGGTACAGGAGCTCTCAACTAGAAGTAAAGAAGTTGGACTCAAGATGAACCTACAAAAAACTAAGATCATGTTCAATAATTTCGTAGAGGAAACAAAAATACAAGTTGACAACATTGAGCTAGAAATTGCTGATTCATATATTTACCTTGGCCAGCTGATTTCAATGGATGGCAACATTATGAAAGAACTCAACAGACGTATTAAACTTGGCTGGAGTGCATTTGGAAGAAACAGTTTTATCCTGAAGGGGAAATTGCCTTTGTGTCTAAAAAGAAAGGTCTTCAACCAGTGTGTATTGCCAGTCCTCTCTTATGGATCAGAGACATGGAGTCTAACAGTTGGAGCAATACGAAAGTTACAGACAACGCAAAGGAGCATGGAGAGGTGCATGCTTGGAATAACTAGGAGAGATCGAAAAAGAAACACTTGGGTGAGAGAGCAAACTAGAGTAGAGGACATCATTGTTAAAGTAAAAGGGCTGAAATGGCGATGGGCTGGGCATATTGCAAGAAGAACTGATCAACGATGGACAACAGAAATTCTGAACTGGATTCCAAGAGACCACCGAAGACCTAGAAAACGTCCTCAAACTAGATGGGTGGATGAAATAAGAAAACAGGTTGGGGTGACGTGGAAGCGAATTGCTCAGGATAGACTTGTGTGGAAAGCATTTGGAGAGACCTTCATCCAGCAGTGGATAGATAATGGTTGAATATGATGATGATGATATATATATATATATATATATATATATATACAACTACAACTAAGACGCGAATGTAGCGAAATTTTTTAAGCCAACTGTATGTTTTGATAAATAAAAACTAGTCCTAAAAAAAGAATGGAATCAAAATATAGAGGAAAATTGCATTGCTGTCTGAATTTCTGGTAAGCCCTATAAATTATTTATACGAACTTCAGCAAAATGGAAAGACCTGGGAGGAGAATTCGTTGCACTTGTAATAGGTGTTTGTGAGATAGGGCTGATACCTTTATGTTTAGTTTCTAAGATCCTCACTACAGAGTTACTGCAACAGCCATAGTAATCAACCTTGGAAATAAGGTAGGATATCAGAAGCAAATAATATAATATATTCGTTTACGATGTTTATACGTACCATCTTATTGACAATTTATTCAAGAAGTGTTAGAGATCATCCTGTTCTGGAAAGGCCTCTTAGTAGGTGGGCAAACATAATCATAGTCCGAAGAAGAATTCTCCTCCTCACAGCTAACAGAAAGATACGATTCACCAACTAGAACCATAGCTAAAGGAGGTCACGATACTTCAAAATACCATCATGGAAAGAATCAAACTAACGCCCTCACACCACCAAAACCATAGATCAACGAACTTTAAAAGTATAACTAAACTAACAGAGAACAGCATAGTTAAATAAAATTAAATGCTAGTTCAAGTGAAACACAAACAGCCAGCAAGTAAATGCAAAAATCAAAAAAAAAAAAGCACGTGACAAAGAACTAAACAGCTCAAACCGTAAGCGCAAATAAATTGACACAAATGAAGCAAACGGCGAGCAAAACCGATATCCTCGGCTGATTCACCGATCCAACAAATCAGACGGCAGCCAGACGAGAATTCCATAACTTGTATGTTCATGCACGACGAATCATGTCCCATCAGATCCTAATTACTGTTTCATAAAAACACAACGTGATTTACAAGCATTAGTTACAGCTTCGCAAGTTGTGAAAACAAACTTGACTTAATTTTTCCTAAAAAAATATATATATTTATACTTGATTGATGGGAAATAATATTACAGAGATAAATATCCCAGACACCGCTTTAAATTCTCATGATATCACGACAGGTTTAAATAAATTTTTGTTAAAAAATGGCACGCGTTTTAAACGTGCAATAAAAGCTTGCTTGTTTTGTGGTTTTACGGCTCAAAGACTACAGTGGTCATGCTGCGCCGGGACCTACTGTTTTCCGAGGAATCCGAACCTCTTAAGGCCTAGGGAACCAAACCCCGGACTACAGTGAGCAGTGCGATCTTTATGAGATCTCTGAGTAAGCGTTCTTTTTGCACTGCTGGGAGTCGAACCCGGATTAGCGGCGCACTAGGAGAACGCGTTACCACACTGCGCCACCGCAGGGCCCCAATAAAAGCATACTTCTCAACTGAAAATGTCAGACTTATAAACATGCGGATATATAAATATCGTTAATTTTTATTGTGATCTCTTTTCCATAATTTAAACTGGCGCGTTTCAGCAAAACTCTAAAGTTGATTATATATGCGCACACAAGACGCATAACATTGATGCGTGCACAACGTCGGAAATAAATCTATTCTGTATTATTTTACTATCGACGTACACTGAGTAAAATTGAAACTGCAATATTAATAAAGAAATGTTCAGTTTGTAGGAGTTTATGGTCAATAATAGTTAGGCAGCAAATAAAACTTGATAATATTTCCAGGACAAAAGAACACATTTATTTACAAACAAGGGCAGATCCAGAATGTTATTACGAGGAGGGCGACTTTGGGGGCCCTCACCAGGAAAATTTTTAGTTTTGGACTATTAAATAGTTTAGGTAAATGTTGTTATATTACTAGCCTTCCTTTATACTCACCAAAATATTTAATTTATGACAATGAAGTAGAGTTGGGCTTTTCTTTAATTAAACTATATGGTTTAGGGTAGATTATAGTCAAGTATGACAGAAGGATAAGCTAGTAAAGGAGACATATACAATAACCAAAAACGATAATTTACAATGTAATTAATAGAACAAGTTTAAATTTAAACTACAAAAACATCGTAATTATTTTACTTTTTTTATAACAAGCAACTTTTTAAAAAATTTGAAGTTTATAGTGCAAAGTCGAGCCATCTTGGTTTCTTTGAAAATTTGTCAATCACTTTATTTACATCAATATGAATGTCTCTGTGGGTGTGTATTAAAAGTCTCTTCTGTCATCCGCGTTCGAAGCCAAGTTTGACGGCGCTTCGAGGATAAAAAACTACGTTCTGCTGAAGCAACACCTACTGAAAACGTAGTTTGAAGGGCGAGAAACTTGTAGATTCGTGGAAAAACGTCTTGATCGCATTTCTCCAAGACTTAGAGACTTTGGACACCAGTGTAAGACTTTTATTTATTACAGTCGTAACAAACAATACATAAAATATTCTTCATCGGTTTTTTTCCTACTTAACCATGACGGGGGGGGCGACTGCCCCCTCTGCCCCTCACTGGACCCGTCCATGTTTGTTTGCAGCAGAATACAATTGACCAGGGTTTGCCATAATCATAATTGACAAATTTTACTCGTTATAACACGTTTATTGTTCAAAAATATGGCTTATATTGCGAAATTCCTTCGTTAACGTAATACCTGACTACCCATCGTGGTATTGAATCGTACAAATATCATATTAAGTCTAGGGTTAGTGCTGGCCATGATTGTTTAATTTATTGAAAAAGATTTGGCGACGAATGAGGCAACACGATAACTTGTCCTTCCATGCCCAAATTTAGGAGTGCATGTGCTGTTATCCACTTCTATATACAACGTTGCATCGCAATTTTATTGCGATCGACATATCCTTTTGTATGTCGGGTTGACTACCCGGTCGGTTGACTACCTTATCTCAAAGTTCGTTAGCTGGTGATATTCCTACGGAACGCCTAGTGGAAATTTTTGGAATTATGAACTTACTGGTCCTTTAGGAACAAGTTTTATGTTTTAATTTCTTTTCCAAATATTCGTTGGATATAAACGCGTAAAACGACAACATCCGAATACACTAGGCTTTCCCTAATATCAGCTACAATATCAGCGGAATTTGTGCGGCAGAAGAATTTGCCCATATTGCCGCAAGTTTTGTATACAGATTTACAGACAAATCAAACAAGAGGATCGATACGTCGCAATTTAAATTTTACTCAGTGTATATGGGCAGTTGTTTCATATTAAAGAGGCATAGAAGTGCTACGGAAAACATCCAAAAAAATGTGTTTACATCTCTTTATTTATCCTATGGTCAAATAACAAATTCTCTTGAAATTGTCTCCTACTTTTTGCACATAATAAATCTTAATACTTGAGTGTGTTAAAAAGGGGCTTTAAATTTCAATAAAACCATGCTTTAAATTTCAATATAAGTTAAATAGCATATTTCTGTGAAAGCGTACGTAAAAAGTGTACGTAACATAAAAATGTTTTTCTGTGTCTAACTAGATATATTAGTAGCATTTTATAACTAGCAGCATCATTTTCACGGCTGTTCAGTGTGGTTAGATTTGTCAGTTTCTTAAAAAAAGTAGTAGAAACATGCTCTTTCAACAGCTATCAGTAAGATGAAATTGATTGGATATGTGTGAACTATATTGCAATCTAGTCTAGTAGTCATTTCATAAATTGACAAAATTTCTAAATTAAGAACAATCCTAATAAAACTGAATAATTATTCCAAAATCATCCTTTTCAAAACTTTCCTTTCTCATCTAAATTCTAACTTTTCATTCGTCTTGTCCTAAGATGATATTTGTTTTCCTCTAAAAATGTTAACTGTTTCCAATCTTACTTACTAAAAAAATAGCTAAACATATAGCCAATGTTTGAAGGGTCCAATTAATAAGAAATGTCTTGAAATATATTAAAGATTAGGTTTCATTATTTGGTAATGAGTCCTGTAAAGGACGATCTTAAATTTTGCGCACATAAATAATTTCTTCACAACATCCAAGTCATGTTATAATAAAATTTACCTTTTGCACTTCACACCTTCTTCAAGCTTTTCAAAGAATGAGAAACATTACTTAGTTTTATTTAACGTGTCACATTAAAAACCAATCTGAAAATATTAAACTGCATTTTAAAGCATCTAAAAACGAATGCCAAACATCTAAAACACAGTATATCGAATTAAAAATAAACCATTCATGGAATACTTTTTAAGAATATAACATGATATAGTCAATTATTTTCTTTAAATATCATCATCTATTTCGTCATTGAAGAGTCAGTTAATTTAATATATATTTAGCAAATACTTTTGTGGTATACACAATTTTTTTTATTTAAATTTCTTCAAAATAAAATATTTTTCACAAAATTGACATCATTTTTTAAATTTATTTATTTTCTTAAAGTATTCGAAAAATTGAAATATGACAACCGACATGAAGCAAATTTCCAGAAAAATGCAAATATTTTTCCAAATGCAAATTTTCGCAGCCCCAACAACAGAGGCACATTCGAATGCTTTCAGTTTTTCGGATTAAACATTTATATTTTTAAGAAATATGCTATATTTTCAACAGCAAAGTTTCATAAATATATTTAAAATTTCTGGATAGATAATGTCATATATCTAACTACATTTATCGCAGACATACTTTATAGCTTTATTTTGCATCTTGTGTGAAATTTATATTTTTTGTTTCGTATATTATAGAAGAGGAAGTGCTTCAGCAAGCTTTTCTCCACTGTTTAGAAAACAATATTTAGGAGAAAGAGAATGAAATCTCCCTTTTTAAACATCCTCTTAATAACTAGGATTTCCCGACTGGTATGTCTAAAATTTTTGACTTCAAACAATGAAGAGTTTCTCGAAGGTATTTAAAGTGAAAACTCATAAGCAAATTCTTTATGACATGTTCGTTGTGTTGTATTGTCAGGCAAATGAATTCTCCAACAAAGTAACAAGCATGCCAGGAAAATCACATCTATTTACATATTTTTAAACAATCAAGGCACAACCAAAATTAAGGCCTAATATTTTAATAGAATATTTCAACAGACAAGAAGATCCTCAAAACCACATTTTATTGTTTATATATGCAATGGGGAAAGGACGTTTCTTCGTTGGTGCACATATCCGATTATACTATAGTGATGTCAGAATTTTTATAGTTAGTTATGGTATAAAAATATACCACTGGAATGTTGCAAAGAGCGCATTATTAAAAACTCTAATGATTTTTCCTGCAATTTAACTAATAAATCATAAATATGCGTGTACAACTAAATTTATTAAATTTAAATGTATCGGTAGAGCATCATCTCTTGCATCTGCTTCATCTTCAAACTGGTGAAATTGTGTTTCAATTTTCTATTTTAAAATGACATCTCATTCATAACAAATAAAGATCTGGCTTTTATAACGTACGTGAAAATTTAATTTCATAATGTTTGATTCGTACTAATGTCATTGGCTCATCTATTTAAAATCTTGCCATAATAACATCTGCCACACTTCTTACATTCTACACTCTGATGGTGAAAATAACTTATTCACTTATTTACAAATTCTACTTCATAGAAACATTACTTTTTTTGATGGAGAAATGAACAAGCTTCGTAACTTAATTTTTGAACTACAATTCACTTGCTTATTATCATGTTTGAGCTGAGTTTAAGCTCTGGTCTTCCAAACATAGAAGACTACGTCGTGAGTCATCTTTTCTCGAGCCTACATCTGTTCTCAAGAGCTCATCCTCTCAAACGTTAATCGTTTTCTGGCTGCCAAATTTCTGCCATCCTACAAAAGCATTATTAAAAACGTAGCTTTGGGAAGAAAAGGCATGACTCAACATGAATATTTACTTCGATGGCTGTAAACTGCATGTAACTAATAACTCGCAGCTGAAGTTTTTTCCTAATTTAGAGATGCCCTTAATGTGAAAAATATATATGTAAGCAACAAAGATAAACAATTTTAAACGAATATTCTATACTAAATATTTCTTTCATTTCATACAAAGATAATAATTTTAGTCCATAATAAAACTTCGAAAGGTCAATATTTAAAACGATATAACCATCAAACCAGAATCTATATTCATTTTTACGGCCAAGAACAAAAGTGACGATTAAAATACATCATTTTTAATAGAATAACAAAATTTTTCAATCAATTTCTCGAACTTAAAATTTCACAGTTGAATCAAAGATCCGTGCTTCTGATTTTAAAATATATTTAGTTTAAAACTTACATTCCATTCAAGTCATTAAAAGGGTGTAAGTAATTGTTCTCAGAAAAAATTTACCATATAATAAATTTTACAGAATCTAACAAATTAACAACGTAACAGCAAAAAAGTTCATTTAAAATTTTTAAAGGGACTACTTTAAAGTATCATGAACCTGGCTTTTCTTAAAAACCTGCCTTTTTTTGTCATTTTCTATAATATTAACTGATTAGAAAATTGACATCCGATTTACATAAGCGAATTTAACATTTTCCCGCAGAACATTTATTTATTAGGGTGAATAAGTTAAACCTCACAGTCTCTCCAAATTGCTTTTGCATAAATATGCAATGCACCTTTTTTAAAAAATTATTTTCCTCTTTACCTTTTTTTAGATATTTAAAAAGGGGAAACTGATGCACAAATTTATTTGAATATTTATTCTGCTATTTTACTAGTCACAAAATTCAAAATAACACAGAAAAACGTAAGCCAATTTCTGGATCTATTCTGGCGAATAGCTCCATTATAAATCATAATTCCTTATTTATATAAATGAAACTTTTAAAAACCCGTCGTTTATTTTAAATCATTTCGCACACATTTTTATAAATTTTAAAATTACTATTTGACATTGATTTCTTTATCATTATATTAAAATTCACTCTTCTAACATATTTAAAACGTCAAACAAACATTTCCTTTGTTTCGTCTCGTCCATCTACTGGAATATTTTTGCCTGATAATTCATAATTTTATACTTTTCAAGCTTATGCTTATCGCAAAAACTCACCTATAAAAAATAAAAAAATGCATAATTTGTATAGAGAATTTCAATGAAGCGGGGATGGAAAATTCGTATTTCACAAATTTTTGAAAAGTCACAACAATTTTATATTTATTATACAATATTACAAAATAAAGAAGAAACTAATTTAGTAACAAGCAGTCATTTTAATTTAATTCGCTCAATTCGTGTTTAATGACATTATCGCAATCTTAAGAGGTCTAAAAATCTACAATTATCAAGCAATCATCAGTCACCCACGATTATAAAGACAGTTTAGAGACCACTAAAATTCTGAAGCTGCAACCAGCAATAATCTGCAAATTAACTTCGGAATTCTGATTTAATAGCCAAATTTTCGCTTTAAACGAGTTCGATTGTACTCAAAAACCAGCATACCAAAATTTAGTAATAATATATACTTTAAATTACAATAAGAATATTCTGAAGTCCACTTTTATTTGAAGTCATAATTCTTATAGAACATCTTCCAAAATATCCCAATTTCAATTAATTCTGAAACAGGAAGGGGAAAGGGAAAGTGAACTCTTTTGTGTAATTAATATCCTCTCCAAAAAATAATTAATAGTGTGATTACATTTGGTAAACACAAAAGTCGCTTAGAATTTCTATGTACAATATTTTTCTGTGTATAAAAATCGAAAAAGCATTTCCTGGCGCAGATAATTTTTATATTGTACTTGTCTTTCGCCCATTGACACGTTAATAGAAGATAGTGCTTGAAAGAATCCAGGTTGAGGAAAGAGCTTGCCATGCCACGTACTTGCTATATTTCCAATCGGAATCTTGCATTTTGTTTGGTTCCCTTTAGCCCTTGAAAAGCTCAACTGATGCGTGGCTTGAGCCTAGTTGACAGAGCCAATACAGAAGGTTCCGAATAATATGTCTATTGACTCTACTGAACATATGGGACCTAGTGTGTCGAGGGCAGTATTAATTCTGCGGTTGGACAGTTGCATTAAGGAAAGAAAAGGGAGGGTTGCAATGGGAAAGCTCTGCGCTAGAAAGGAACCATCTTGGGAGAGGGAGGTTAATTCGCAACAGAACTTTGTGGAAGGGGAGTAATTGTAAGATTATGGTATACGAGGTAAAGACCGAAGGGAGTTTCTAAGACTCAATGAGAATAGTGGAAGTAAATCCCTCGGTATGGTAGATCTACCCTCAATTTATCTTCTTTGGTTGCGCTGGAGCATTCGCCAGACCAAGGTTGAGTGAAGGGTCGAGAAAGAGATTTGATCTTTTTCTAAGTTAGACGGCCCCGACGGGAAAGAATTTCGTTTTGACTTCCAGTTCGTTTTCGTCAGAAAATCTTGTTTGACGTTTGAATAACCTTCGATGAATGCCTCAAGTGAAAATTTTCTCAGCGTAAACAAAAGCGAAAGACTTGATGCAACAAAACTTCCTTGTACGAATAGTTTACAAAGACACGCACATAAAAATTTTCTATATTTTTAGAATTTGAATGTAGTTTTTTATTGATTTTAAAAACGGTATTTATTTTTCAAAATTATCGTATCTCTTTTAGCTCGCTACACATTTATCTATAACAAAAAAAAAAGACTTCGTTTAATGGATTTTGAAATATAAACCGCAAGCCTTGTAGACATTTCACAATATTATGAAAATTACATATTCCTTGAGTACTTTTTATAAACTTACGCTTTAAAAATGTATTTAACACCATCTGTAGCATTTCACACTGTATATGGAAGTCTGCTGGTTTTTTATTTTATTCCTTTATACTTCTAGGTCTAAATTTCTTTCTGGATACATAATAAACGCAAAACGGAATTAGAATTTTTTTATGTCGTTACTCACACTTTTCTTAGAAAATAAGCCAGATGTATTATTAAGTAATTTTCATTATATTTATTATAATTTATTGTGATGATATTTTACCCAGAATCGATAGTAATGATTGTCAAAAAATATCACATTTAATAATAACCACTTCTCCGTCTGTAACTTTAGCAAAGATAAATAATTTTCGTATTTTAAAATTACACTTCACGCTTCAATTAATAACAGGAATTTCTTTAAAATTACACCCCCCAGGTGCATCCATTGGTAAAATTCTTTAGAATTACATCTGTTTATCCATAAGAAAATATCATTAGAATTCCTTTCGCTGTATCCATAAGAAAAACTTTATAATTAACTCCGCTAACTTTATAAACATGTTCAAAAGCACTTCTACATTTTAGCCTAAATTTGGGAGCAGAATTTAATAAATTTATTATTTTATATACAACTTAGCGACTAATATTATGTTCAATCGTTCTTATGACAGGCAATACAAGCTATATTTACAACTAATGACAATTGGAATTTACATAACTTTCAACTACAATGAATATTGTTGCAGTTAACAAGGTGTGTGTGTATATATATATATATATATATATATATATGGCCTGCAAAAGGGTTGCTGGTATCTAACTGGAAGGAGACCCACACGCTGAACGTATGTGACGATGTGTGGAACCAGTAACCTAGTGTCCTACCCCGCCTTCAAGTGGTGCAGGCCGGGCTTTCTATCCAAGAGGCAAATTAATATTTGCTGCACGGATGGAAAGGCGGAAGGGGAGGGCTAATTCACCAACCCGTCTAGCCAGCGTGGTGAAATGATGGCTAATTCCTCCAATATGCTAATACACCAAAAACCATGGCCCCTAGTCTCCAGGTGCTGGAGTGCTCCTGATCAAGGCAGCGGTCAGGTAGCGCGCCTGAAGTGGATAGCCACCGAAGTGCATCCCTCAATCATCCGATTCCTACAGAGCAGCATGAAACAATGGAGAACCCGGTTACAGCTAAACACGCCAGACAGTAAAATAGAAACGGCCGAGATCCCCATCCGCCGCGGAATCTTTCAAGGAGACGCACTAAGCCCCCAGTGGTTCTGCTTGGCGTTAAACCCCTTGTCAAGGATGCTGAACACAAGTAAATACGGATACATGCTGAAGAAAGACAAGAGAAACCTACATAAAGTCTCCCACCTCATGTACGTAGATGACATCAAGCTATACGCGCCAACAATCACCCAACTCCGACAACTCATCAGTATAACAGAGACATTCTCCAAGGACATAGGAATGGAATTCGGCCTCGATAAGTGCAAAATACAGAAGAATAGCAAAGAAGATTTACCAGGCATCGAACTCGAAGACGGGAGACTACTGAAGACCTTGGACGAGGGCGAAACCTACAAATACCTAGGGATAATGCAAAAACGGCAGCAGGAGCACAAGAAAGTCAAAGTCCAGCTCACGCAAGCATTCCAAGAAAGACTTAGAAGCATTGTGAAGACGAAACTGAGCGGGAAGAACACCACGCAAGCCATTAACGCATATGCGGTACCAGTGCTCACCTACTCCTTCGGGATCATCAAATGGTCCAACACTGAACTAGAACAACTCCAGCGGAAAATGAGAACCATCCAGAGAAGAGCCGGACAACTACACCCTGCAACGGCAATTGAACGGCAAACACTACCCCGGGAAGAAGGAGGACGCGGACAAGCGGACCTCAAAGACTTACATGACAAGCAGATCCAGAGCATGAGGCAATACTTCCAGTTGAAGAGTCCCCGATCGCCACTCATCCAAGCCATAATACAAGCAGATGCAAATTACACGCCACTAAACCTGTGTAGTACCGAAGAGCGTGTCCTCGAAACAGCCAACGAACAGAAACTGAGAACTTGGGCGGGAAAACCATTACATGGCA
>QLNU02015360.1:197390717-197409570 GCA_006491805.2 Dysdera silvatica
AACTATAAAAAAAAATCATAATCATACAGAGTGTCTAACTCAAGTGCGCCAAATTTCAAACAGCGAGTAAAAATGAGTAATATCACACATGTTGGCGATGTTTGAAAAATTTAGCTGCAGAACTCTGAGAGTTTAGCGATAAATTTTGTAAACGCGTTATTACATAAGCTTCCCTTGTTCTGAGAAGACAAACAGAAAAATGGCACCACCACAGGTTGGTACCCCAAAACAAATTGTTTTGGGGTATGTTGAAAAAAAATCAGTTGCAGCCGTACAAAGGATGTTTCGAACTGTGTACAAAAGAAACCTACCAGATGCTAAAAGCATTAAGAAATGGCACAAAACTTCCCTCGAAGTTGAAAGTCGATTGAAAGGAACTGGGGCAGGGAGTCTGCTACACCCCTAACACCCCCAAATTTCTTGACACACACACACACACACACCCTAAAACTCAAAGTTCATATACCCGCTAAATATTCAAATTACAAGAAAGAAAACAAAATATTGCGCAAATTATTTTTCTATATTTTTTTCTGCATATGTAAATTGTAATAATCTTTTATATGCAGCAATTTTTCAAAGAAAAATAAGAATAAGGATAACAATAGGGAGAAAATTACTATATGAAATACAATCCTAAATTATCACCTATCTGTGTGAATGGGTTAAATGTCCAAGAAGAAATGCTTGAATTTTGTTTTCTTCCGAATAAAAAAATGAACTGTTTTTGTATAAATATGGACGAATTATTTCATTGCTACTGAATATTTTATTTCGTTTCTTTTCTGGCAAGTACATTTATAACGAAAATTAAAATTTTGAAGGTAAATTCCACACTCCAAACGAAGTTTGACCCCACCCCGAGCAAATATTCTGGCAGACTCTCTGAGCCGGAAGCAGTTGACGGGAAGTTTCTGACGACCATGTAGAAGATATTTGGCAAAATTTCCTTCAGATACAACATTTACAGCCCAGTATTATCTTTCAGCAAGATGCGGCCCCCTCCACACTGAGGCATGGATGGTTTATCGTTTTTGGACATAACTTTATCGAATCGATTATTCCGACGCAATGAACCAATTGTCTGGACCACCCAGATCACCGGATATCACACCACTACATTTTTTCTTTTACGGATAAGTTAAAAATTGTATTTAGAGCAGAAGGATCCCTAATCTGCAAGACATTTGTGCCAGGATAACCAAAGCCATTGCTACTGCTACTCTGAAAGTGCTGCAGCGGACATAGCTGAAACTTGACCACCGATTTGATATCATCCGGGCACAGCAAGGAGCATATGTGGAAGCACACTGAATTTTTCATAAAAACTTCATGATTACTGCTCTCTGTTTAATTTTTTTTTTTCATTCTTTTCACTTTCTTATAAAATTAATACTTTGTTTCATGAAAAATAGGAGACGTTCAAAAATAGGGGCATTCGTACATGATATCCTGTATATTTAGATTTTTGAATGTACTGTAACAATTTATGTTTATTAATAAAGGTTATACCTGACAGAGACACTGATTGTTTTCTTTCCACACTTGCGAAAGAGAAAAAAAAATAACACGATAAATTTTAATATGCAAGTTGTTTTTAATTTTAAACTTTTAAAGAATAAGGAAGTGAATACTTCCTTATTAGTTTTATGTTCAGTTGGTGCTTATTCGGTTCATCTCATTTCCTGTTTTTCTCATTCATTCTTTAACTTTTCCAACATGTTATGATTTCTCACCTCTTCAAATTTGGTTGATAATTGTGGTTTGCGTGAGAGCAGGGCGTTAATTCCGATTTTGCTAACAAAGCATTAATAAAGAAAACTCCTATTATATGGTGCAAGGGGAAAAATATTTATCCTCAGCAGTACAATGAATTACGCTGCTGTTGAAACAATGCACGTTTGTTCGAACTAACAATCTTTGCTGATTCAATAAAGCATTTCGCTGCCACAGACGAAAATATTTCTGATTCAAGTAGACATCTTCAGCTCATTTGTTTTACAACAACGAAGCTTAGTAAACTAAGGAATTATTTACAGCGCGTTGTTTTCGTGGAAAATATCAATAAAATGTCATACACGATTAACCTATTTATCTAGAAAAACGATTCATCTCGCCCATGAAATAGAGATAATATGAGTAACATAATCGCAGTAATGATACTTACGTATGTATCTCATATTCTTTTAAATAAACAATATCTAAATCTTTTTAGAAGATACTTTTTCCGGTTATATGAATCATAGAACAATTGGCAAGAAAACGCAGAAATAATATTTTTATTTATTATTATTATTTTAGCAAAAATTACTTGTTTTTTATATCAACATTTATTTCGACAATGACGTAAGCACAACGTTTTGGAAGCCAGTTGCTTCCTTTGTCAAGTGAAGGCAGAATGAAGAGTTCGTGAAAGTCCTAAGTTTATATACCCAAGTATTGGATGAAAGTAATCGGTTTATATAAGTTTATATGGGCATATATATACTTAGGACTTCCACTAACTTTTCATTCTGCCTTTACTTGTCAGAGGAAACAGTTCGCTTCCCAAGTGTCGTGTTTTTAAAACTTACGCCAATGTCAAAATGACTGATGTTATAGGATCTCCTGGTGAAACTTTGTGTCGTTTTGTTATATTCTATTGTTTTTATTATGTTTTAACATAATTGCAAATCCTACAGGAAATATGTTCATTCGCAAACACATTTCGATTAATTTAGTACATAACTTGGAACCACATCTTTTAATTTGTTTTCCCTTCCCCCCCCTTCTTTTTAAGATTTCAGATAATATGCCTTATTTGATATTTTATTAATCTTTTCATAAAAACAAAGACACATAGATTGTTGTCGAAGTGACAACACATTTTTATTTACAAAAACAAGCATTAGAAATCAAAAATTGTATTTTATTCATCAAATTATACTATCCCGTTGAAGTAGTACTGCGGTAATAATTTGAGGAATCAGTGTTTTCATACGGAAGCCACCAAGTTTCTGTATGATAACCGTAAAGAAAAGATATAGCCGGAGAAACACAGAGTGTTTCAGATATCCATTAATATCTTTATCGTCTCTTAATATCCTTTGGGGAGTCCGTGTTATTATTTGAAATCCACCAAAAACCATAAGATTTTACGAGAGCACCAGATCTCTCAACTCGGCTCTAATATCTGAGCAAAGAAATAAAAAAGAGAGGTTTTACTCAGTCGGAGATCATCTTAATCATCATAAAATTGTGTCACAGCTTCTATGAGAAGGCTTTATTGACCCTGAGGACCAGCGTCCAGGTCGATGTGGACTGTATAAGCACTACTTAATGGCATGCCTTTGGCATCAAGAACTATCTTTTCTTCAGATCGCTGTGGGGAGGGTTTCCCGGTATCTGCTTTCTGAAAGTCCTTTTGATCTCGCTTGTAGCAAACAAGGCTTTATTGAGAAGAAATATATCCGTAAAATAACTATTAAGTTCTATTATCGAACCTAGCATATGCGGAACTAGAATGTGAATTGATATACCTTGCTTTCTTTAACGGTGTAGAAGGCATATAACCTTCGTAGGACTGCTTTCAAAAGACATTAAAAAACATGAATTTTATTGTTACGTTTAAAATATACGATTATAATGTAAACGCCAATAAGTGAATTGTTCTTTTCAGTTACTTTCCAGAAGTTCTACACATTTAAAATATGCTTTATTTTAAAAAGAGATTATTTTTAAAGATTTGAAGTACAACTTCGTTGCAAGCATTTTATAAATTTTAACTTACAGCTTTGCATTGTAGTAGTTCATAATGTCCAAATTCAAATTAAATAGTATTATTTACTACAGTTGAACGAAATCTGAAAACAGTTCCTTTTTATCTGAGTGATAACTCCTGAAAATTTGTACTCTATAAAACGTTTATTCCAAAAACTTTAGAAAAATTATTAAATTTTTTAAAAATTAGTATTAAAATATGAGAAATACACAAACAGCGTAACTGAATTTACATATTTATTTGAGACGTACTTAGGTTATATGGCGCCCGGTGAGAACCTAAAATTTGCCCCCACCCCCCATTCCGCTAAATATAAAATAATTAATTATCTTCAAAATAATTATTTTTTGGCGCCATTTTTTTTTTATTTCTAGGCTCTTCCGAATAAGCCTATTAAATCTTATTTCAAAAATACTGAATATTATTACAAGACCGAAAACTACGATAACAATTAAAATTTCCGTACAACAAATAGCATAAAACTAAACTGAAAGTACTCTTCTGATTAGTCAAAAATTAAATTTTTTAATTTAAAAATTAAACCCTTACGTGAGTTTCAATAATCTGTAATATCCTCTTTATAGCTAAATAAATTTACCTATTTTGATATAGTTTTTACTTTTTAATTTCTTACCTGCAATATCGTATTGGCTTATTAGGGAAAAGGTCCATTTGCTTGCACACACCAACAAGGCACAGCAAAGAATAATTTATACAAGGGTTGGGGATAATAAGTTTTCAAAACTAAATAAAGGCTTTAAAACACTTCAAATTTTAATAACTTAATGAGATGAATTTTTATTTAACTTGCTCGCATTTGGGTGTCGTCAGACCCATTGTGCCCTTCCCACTTACCTTGGCATTGGTCTCATCATCCTGAATCCATTGATGATACTCACTAAATTTATTCCATGTCTTTTAACATGGCGAAATAAAACAACAAATACATGGGTGATAACGTGAACATGGATTTAAATCAACCAGGACTATAACTATCACGAATAGCAATGAATCTACGGCTATAACAAACACGATAACCATAAAGAGATTTCGAGGAAGATTGTGTAAAATATATAAACAGAATTTAATACCAAAACATGACGTTTCGAGTCGTCTTTTTGCGAACCGGAAACGCCAAATGCAAGTTGCGAAAGTTCTGTGAAACCATTGATATAACGTGAATTAAGGACCATAAAAACACTGTTATAAACCACGACTATAACGAACACGGATATAACGAATTTACGACTATATCTAACAAATGATTTCTGTTAGTTCCATTTATTGCATAACATGCATATAAAGAATATCACAGATAAATGAACCAATTTTTTACCTCAATAATTTCATTTTTCCCGTATAGCCAGGGATGTCATTATTTTTGTTTACTGTAAAATTAGAATTTCACTATATGAAATATTTGCAAATTAAACTTCAGATTTTTTTTCAATCGTATTCAGATTTCTTTCGCATTGGACGCATTCCTACTACTATTCTGCTGTCCAGAGAAACTAAAAACTTTCATAATGGATTTATATAAATCGAACACTACGCAGATTAAATTAAACAACAATATAAATCAACGTTTATTGGCGTAGTGATACCAGCGCCGATGTTATGGCGTGATTAGATGGTGAAACGTTCGAAAGAAAATAAATATTTCTCCGTTCGGTGGGATATGAACACACGATCTTCCACTTAGAGGAGGCTCTCTAGGTAGCTCTAGCAGGCTCAGTAGGTAGAGCCTCCGCCAGGCAAGTGAAGGGTCGTGGGTTCAGGTCCCGCGTAACGCAGAAATATTTATTTTCCTTCGAACGTTTCACCATCTAATCACGCCATAACATCGGTGCTGGTATCACTACGCCAATAAACGTTGATTAATATTGTTATTTAACTTTCATAGTTGTCAAGATAAAAGAAGGACAAGTATACGCTGCAATATTAATTCCTTATAAGAGCGTATACTTGTATACGCTGAGTATATTGGTTTATGAAGTATACATATTAATCGTTAACGATGATATAAAAGTACTAGTTTATAAATGATAGTATCAAATAACCGAAAAATCCATTTAACATAGCAAAGGAAATTACCTAGATCCTTAGGGATGCTTATAACCGACTTCGATTGTAATTAAATTTATCTGAAAAAATAGTAATTTCAAACGTTTACTAGTTTGGCAAAAAATATATAAACACTAAATATAAAGTAATGTTTCATGATACATTTTCCATCATTTTAAAAGGAAGGAATATCATTATGAAATGTAATATTGCCACATAGCTAATATTAAAGAGTGATGTATTTTAATTTGGTGTATAGGTCGTTTAATCTGTAAATAGTTACTTATTACTCTCAATCACAATTATTACTGATGCATCTAAAACCGAACAAACGACATATTCTACAATAAAAGATGATTAGCCCTTTCAATAACATTATTAAAAAACAATCCTTTAGTATTTTTATTAAAAACCTAAAAACAACTTCAAAAAATTTTATGTTTGGAGGTTATTATTGATATTATTTTAAAAAACTATTCTTAGCTTTGAGAAACCAAATATTTTAAAAATACGCATAGGTCTAATAATTTTCTTCTGTAAATTGTGCTTTTATTTGCGGTTTGCGGAAAGCTATTATCAAAACAACATATGCTTGAATTTGCCTTAAAAAACTTACGTTGGTGCCTATTATATTGAATAAATATTTGCCATACTATTAAATAAATATTTGCCAATTTACTTATGGTTTTGCAATTACGTTATTCCTTCAAGTTTTATCTAATTGATGGGATTGTACGCCCAAGGTAAAATTTTTCCCAATTCAAGGAAAATGGAACTTCAAACTAGTTTTAATGCAAGTATTTATTTGTTGTCAATTTTAAATTCACACTTTTTAAACAGAGGTTTGCGGGGAATTGGTTAAGGAACTTGAGTTCTGATATCCGCCTTTTCCTTCATTTAAAAAAAAATACTACTTCCTTTTTTTTAAACGAATTGCATGAATCTTATCTTTACTTTGATATGAAAGCTATTTTTCAGTTTATGTTGGAAAATGTACTTTAAACAGATGGTTTTATTAGTTATTTTATAAGATGACGCTATAATTCCGCAAAAAAAACTTTAAAATGCGTTAAAATTTATTTGCGTAGTTACATAAAATTTTATCTATTTCCTTAATGCGTTGCTCAATTAAAAACGTAATTTAAATTTTTTCCACACCATTACATTCTCAAAGACTGCTGTCGATGAGAGCTGTTGAAGCATCAACGGTGGGAATTGACTTCAGGCGCGAATGAAAGGGTGACAAAGTAATGATAAAGTGTAACAAAGTTATGACAAAGTGATGACGAAGTGGGACAAAATGTGACAAATTCATGACGAAATAGAACGAAGTCATGACAAAATAGAACAAAATAATGACAAAGTCATGACAAAATAGAACAAAGTGATGACAAAGTGTGACAAAGTTGTGACAAAGTAATGACAAAATAGAACAAAGTGATGACAAAGTGTGACAAAGTTGTGACAAAGTAATGACAAAGTACGACAAAGTTGTGACAAAATGACGACAAAGTGTGACGAAGTAATGACAAAGTGTGACTAAGTAATGACAAAGTGTGACGAAATGTGGCGAATTGTGTCAAAGTAATGAAAAAGTGTGACAAAATGATGAAAATAAAAAGACGACGCGTGCATATTCAGAAAAACAAGGAAGAACTTTAATTTAGAATCCTAATGGCGGAATATTCGCTTGATAAGAATTTGCACTCTCACTATTTTAATTATTTTTTTATTATAATATTCTTTCATGCGTGTATTATTGAATAAATGCATGATATATTATAATATTTCAGAAATATACTAAACATCATTGTCTCTATATTTATTTGTATATCGCCCAAGACCTCGTCCAGGATTTTATTTCAGTGGGAGGTGAAAATTGGTACAGCAATTATCGATAAATGACAGCACGCAAGTGTTCCGTAGCCATGGGTTTGAAGGGAAGTTTTCTTACGGCATGCATCGATACAAACACAGAATATACCCACCGTTTGATTTGAAGAATATATCGATGCAACATGTATCAATACATTTACAACATGTATCAATATAATTTTCTTAATTTCAAGGCGAGCATTAAAAATATTTATACAAATACCGTAGAGTCCCGCTCTTCTTCCGCGAACTAATGGGGACCGATCCCTATTCGGATTAACTAAAATCTTTACTGCAGAATTTACTGTTAGCTATAATTGTTTGACGTTTGTGTGTTTTGGTATACACATATAACAAACAACAGACGATGGGCAGACGACGGAAAATTTCCCCTTCCTTTATGGGACATACCAATTAGTTGGCAACTCACTGCGTTGTTTGTTTGCGTCTCGTCAGTCAGCTGCAACTGTAGCCAACTGGAATAAAATTCGTATTAACCGGATTAGCGTTGCTCGGACTAACCAAGCTCTACGGTAAGCAAATAAGAGAACATTTTCGGTAGAGGATGACATTTGTAACGTAATGGAAGCTGAAACTGAAAAAAATGTAAGGAAGTATGATCTATCCCCTCTTATACACGTATAGAAAAAGAGTAACTCAAGTCCTCACCTTATCAAAATTAGCCCGTCGAAGATTTAATAAACAGATTTAAAATTTCGTCCAGTTGCACATCAAGTTATTGGCGATAAATATCTAACTTGCTAATCCATTTAGTCCATTTTTCCCCGTTGAGTTTTATAAATATGTCTTCAATCATTGTAAGGATGAGCATGTTCTTTCTGGCGTTGCGGAAGAAATTGTAATCGTAGTAAGAATCTATAGCAACGTATACGAATTTTAAAAAATATTAAAATCACATTATAAAATTGTTTCCATTGCATTAGCAGGTCTCGAATTAACATATATCTTGATCAATTTGTTCCTCCAAATGGAATATTCAGCTATTACGAAAGTAATTGTCAAAAAATAACTGACTCCATGATAAACTGCATCATTATCTGCATTATTATCATCCATATAAACTGCATCATTATCTGCATTATTATCATCCATATAAACTGCATCATTATCTGCATTATTATCATCCATATAAACTGCATCATTATCCGACGTAAATACGTCGGATATGAACACTAAGAATGATACAAAAGCATGGAAAATATATAATTAATGCTCTTCTTCAAAATTAGCTCTCATTTTAAGTTCATATTTGATATTTATTAATTAGAAAAGCCACATTTATGTTCAAAAATATTTATATATTTTGTGCAATAGCTTTATAAATTAAAGTAATTGGTAAGTATATGACTACAAGAAAAAAAAATTATAAAAGTAAAAACAAAATACAAAACTAATATAAAGAAGTGTCACCTTTTACGGAAAGACCAAATATAGGGGAGAAAAGGATAATGGCGGTCACTAAAGGAATAGTTGTAACAAAACCATAATTTGAGATCACATATTTATTACAATTGACTCATCACAAAGCTCAACTATTAAACTAATAGTTAAATAAAAAAAAAGAACACTTTAATATCATAGTTTGGATACTATTGGCAATTGAAAAAAGGTACGTTTGACCGCCATTACCCATACGTGTAGTTAATGGTAGTTAGGCTGCGGGTAATGGTGGTGACGTTAAAAGCAATGGGAATCTAGAGAATGAAAAGATTCTCACATGTATAGCCATCGGGTAAATCCTATCCAATGCATTCTGAATGAGCCCATTACCCACATGAATTGCATCTGTACCACATTTCATTGTGTCCAAATTCCTCACAGATAATGATGCTCATATTACCAACATCGTTCATGTTGTCATACCGGTCATTGTCACAAAGTTCAGCAGAATTATTTATAAAATTGAAAAGTTTTCTTTTCATGTTGAAACACTTGCCTCCTCTTAATTTTTTCACCATCTGTCTTCTCTGCCTTTGTCTTTCTTCCCTTGACCTTAACTTGGTCTGGTTGAGATTTTTACCTGTTATTTTTTTCTTCTCATCATACTCTTTCTCTATCATACTCACCTTTGTTAAATATTCAAGTGTTTCAGAAGTCCACATGGCCTTCTTAGTCTTTCTGGGCTGTGTTTCTTGCATCTGTAAAGTAAAATCATTCAAATAAACAACGATATAGCCTACGCGTAGGAAAGAAGCAGCAGGAAGAAGTAGGAAAGAAGCAGCACATTGCAGGTGATGGCGGTCAGGTGACTATCATTACCTGCATTCGCTTTATCGAACAAAAGGGAGCGTCTAATATTTAAACCAAATGTGTTTAACTTTAATTTCCTAAAATCCTTTTTCTTAATAGCTTATCAATATTTTAAAATACTTAAACTGTAAAAAAGGCATCAAAATAACTACTTACCTCTTATGTTCTGGTCTCGAAATTTAACAATGGCAGTACGAAAAAGAAAACAACGTCCGCCACTCCCGAATGATTGGCGATAACTGAGCGCCGTATGACGGACAACCAACGAGGTGTATAGCAAGCTGTAACCGCCTACACTCGTTTCCGCTCCGCATTTCTTTTCATAATTGTCGTACTGACCACCATTACCAGCTAACTGCCATAACCCGTTTCTCCCCTAAGTACTTTACGCAAAAGTAAATGAGAAAATACCAGTTTTTTGCCTTCCAACAACGTCGTTAATTTTTGGTTGTAGTTTTGCGATCAAAACTTTATTTTTTATAATATCACGCTGTTAAAGAAAATTGTTTCTATTTTTCTCTTTAAAGTATTCTGAAATTAGTTATGTATAAAAAGAGATCTTCATGTCAGAATTTTGATAATTATTCAAGGTTTGAGTTTTTTCTTCCCTCTTTGTAAGGTCAGCAAATAAATACATATGCGTATTTTTGCAATCCTATTACAAATTTGTTTTCAGAGGGCCAGTCCTTAAAATCCCCCACTCCTGGATACAAGCATGATATCTTTTTTCCCCAAAAAGAGAGAAAAACTGAAACAATAAAATATCAAGAAGCGTGATGAAAATAGCAGCGTTTGAAAAAGACCATCTTACGTAAATAATTAGTTTATGTACATACGCAACTACCTATTTTAGTGCATATAAATGCATAAAAGTGATGAATTTTCAGAATAGATGCATATTATTATATTACGTTTTAAAAAATTTAGCGATTACAAGAATTTTATTACTCTTTTATATCAAAAAAGTTTCCCCACAACACTAAAGTTAAATTGTTTTTGTTCTCATCTATGAAGAATAGAAACGGTACTTTAAGCTTTAATGATTTTATAAATGACGAAGATGTAGAGTTAGAAATATTAGGACGAAATTCGAAAGTGGTCTTTTTTAAAACGAACAAATAAATAAATATATATACATAAACACCCAGGATCATATAAGATAAATAAATAAATAATAATAATATTGAAAAAGCACATCTCTCTCATTGTATAAATATTATATACTTAGGTATTGTAAATGTATTTTGTTATCGATATTCTGCCGCTCTTTATTTGATTATTCCAGGTAAGACTGTACATCATAACAAGTTTTGTACCGCCTTCCATGATGACAAACTGTAAAAAATATGCGAACCAGTTAAAAGATCTGTGATGCCAAGACGTCCAGTGCTTCCCTCAGTTCAAGTACTTTTCCATAGATTCCAGTCGAAAATAATCAACTCCAGCAGTTTTACAATTACTAGATGACGCCTATCTACAAGTACTATCCAAATCCTGTGGGCATAATGTTCACCAAAAATAAAAGAACTTTGAACTTATCTCAATATTTTTTAGGAATATTATATTTAATTATTTGATTGACGAAAATGATTGCAGAAAATGCTTATTCAATTACCAAAGGCGTTAATTTTAAATTAATTTGATTTTATTTGGAAAAATATTAAAAAGTTTAATCCTTAAAATTTCTATATATAAATAATGTACATATAATTAAATTTCTTTTCTTTTTAAAAGCAGGACCCCCATAACATACTAACCCACCTTTTTGTTTTTGTTCTACATATTATATTTAGTTTTTAAAAGCCCACATTTAACACAGAAATAAAATAATTTTGGCCTATCATGGTACCTAAAATCTATTATTTCTCTCCCTGCAATATGTTTAATTTCCATCAATGGCGCCAATTGAATCATAGATTTAAACAAATAGCTTGCAGAAATCAAACAATTGGAGCTAAATTTAGACCTACTAGACACAGCATTGAACCTCTGCTTGGACGTCTGCTTATTGGGTCAAGGGACAAAGTCCGGTTCTGGACTGCCAGAGTGGGGCCACCAATTTCAAACCTGGCGTTTCACATGGCGAGAGTTTGACATAAGCTAACTGGAAGTTGGCTGTATTTGGCGACCTAAAATTCCTGGCAGTCCTTTGAACTTCGCCAATTTTCACAAGATGGCGAAATGTGAATACCCAGTGAAAATTTCCAGAGAGAGTATAGACCAATAACTAAGAGGATGTCCTTAAGACGAGGGGAATGCGTACCCCAACCAATGCCGATCTGGGGTGTTGGCTAACAGCTATTTAAAAATGCAAGCTCCCTTTCCTTTATTTTCTCTTAATCCTTAATTTTAATTAATAGTACCTCCTCCCCTTTTATTTCTTAAAAATAATAAAAGTTCCACATGTTAAATGGAATTACTGAACTGGTGTTTAGCAGTGTAACGTTTGTTTGAGTCTAATGGAGACCTCGATATAGTTAGGGGTTACCGACCATAAATTTGTGAATTTCTAATTGAAGGATTTTTGGTACTCATCAGGGAAATGAATAAAAGATTTGCATTTAAATACCCTTCCAGAAAAGAATTTTTTTATTAATCATTGAACAACTGTTAACCTAGAATGTACTCTGTTTTGGTATTATCATGTTTATCATATTAAATTAAAGGCAGTATTTTTTTAATAATCGTTTTCCTGTCTGTTTTTAAATTGAGCCTTTGGTTATTGAGAAAAAAATTAAATTTAAATTTCATTTTTTATACTTAAAGTAAATCACAAATAGCAATGTACTTAAGCTTCAATTTTCATAAACGGCCTATTTACTTACCTCGATGAGCAAAATTAATATTAAACATAATTGTAAGAGGGTTGTAATGTTCTCAAATAGTAAAAATTAAATCAATAAGTAAACTAACTAAAAATTTAACCAAACTAATTATAAAATACTTTTAACTTCATTTTAACTCTGACATTCTAAATTTCTAATCCTAAATTCTAACTAATTAAATTAAAACAAACCCTGTCATCACCATAACAGAGACAGAAGACCCAGTTTCTAAAGAAAATTTTTATAAATAATATCGAATAATCTTATTAAATACAAAAGGGTCTATTCTGTCATAAAAGTAAAATTTTGTACATAATATTTTATGTTAGACCATATGAATTTTTTTTATAAATGGACCTATTTCCAAATACATAGATTTAGATTCGAATCTCGGAAATATTAAAACTTAATAAGAAATATGTTGTGAATAAAATTGAATTTTCTGGAATAATGTTTGCAAAATGTTTCTGAAGTTAACCAATATAGTTGCAGTAGGAAAAACTGTCATTTGTCTCGCAATCCTAATTTTGCATACCTAAAGAACGTATTACATGTGATGTCATGATTCATTTTTTCTTTTTAAATTAGTCTGTGCTTAAACAGCAAAAATTCCTTTTTTAAACCGAATCGAAATCTTGCATTTCTACTGAACATCACAGCATGGGAAGGAACTTAAATCTTTTATTTATGATTAAAATTTGTCAAAATATGATTATAATATGATTATAATTTGTCAAGTATGGTTAACTTTGTTGTAATAAGCTGGACTTTATTTAGCATTAACACAAAAAATAATGATTTTTCGCCATTTTCAACATCACTTTGTTATGTCAAAATTCTTTAGGAACGGTCTCCGTGTGGCTTTCGCTCAACGCTTAGGAGACACCCTGTACAATTATATAACACTGCTTTGAAGCAAACTATGCTCCCACCTACGTATATTGCATCGAAACTTTCATAAGGCATTATTCCGAAAAATGGACTTCTTAACTACTATGGAAAAAGCAACTAAACTTTGGCCAAAATCACGATGGATCGAAGTGGTCACTTTTATTCAGCGAATAATACCATACTTTATGCTAGAATCTTATTTTTTGTTAGAAAAAGTGCTTGCAAAATCGCTGAAGCAGCAGGAACCTGGAAAAATGTTGAAAGATTTAGGGCACGAAAATTCGTTGATTAACAATGGGTTTTTGATATGAGGTTTTGATGTTGGAAGACACGCAGTTTCGGCAGGACTTGATTGATTGAGGACACTTCTTATTGAAATTTAGCTTATAGGCCTCTCTCTTCTTCTGCACTTAATATCAAATATATTTATGGTAATCTGAGGGTCTATTGCTTCAGATAAGCACTGTACATAAACTCTGGTCATATTTTAGTCATTTAGTTCAAATTGAGAACTCTCATATTTTCACTGCGCGTTTAGAAATAAACTTCTTGGAAACGAAACTTAATTACATATATTTTAAAACCATAGTATATAATGAATAAATTATTAAAAAACTATTAATTCAATTAAACCTGTAGTATTTTAAATTGATTGAAAAGGCAACAAATTAATACAGTTGAATAAAGTTAAATCATTTACAGCTGTTTCAATAGGCCTGGGCTATTGAAATAGCTGTAAACTATTTAACTTTATTAAACTGTGTAAATTTGATGCCTTTTCAATGAATTTAATAATGCGCAGCATCCTTATCGAATTATTTCAAGTGTAGTATTTTATTAATAATATACAGTTATGACTGATTTCTATAACATGAAAATTAGAATATGTATTTATTTTGCATGCAGAACAAGAACAGAATTTCGAAATGAGTTTGTGTTTACACTTAGTTTGTGTGTGATCGTAATCAAATGTAAATATACTTAATAAATTATGCCTCGTTTATACCTTCGCAATAAAACTCTCCACTAGGGAAAAAATTGAAGAAAATAATATTCAGTGAAAATTGTTTATAACGATGTAGATTATAACGACCTACTGCATATAGCGATGGAATCACTGTAAGAAATTTGGTTTCCTATTTCTTTATATATTAAACATATCACTTATAACGACCACATATATAGCGTCCGTACATTTTATAACGACGATATTTTTCTGCAGATAAGATTCAATAACCCTCTAAAGTGACTTTACAGCCTATCAAAATGAAGTGGGCGCCTACTTTTCACAAAATACTCGAATCACATGGTTTCAGTTCAAAAAGTTTTAGAATAAAAAATTATAAATATGTGTAGAAGAAAGTTTAGAATAAATATAAACCTTTATTACCACACTACGATTTAAAACCTTTCGCTTACAACGACTATCGGTTTTAGCACGAATAAAATCCAAGGAACAGCACGAATTTGTGCTGTCCCTTAGAGGTCGTTATAAACGATTTCCCCTGTAACGTGTAATTTATCCTGCTTCTCTACTATTTTTTATGTTTAGTCATTTTTTGCTTATACTCGGCTTTTAATGTATAAATTGTCCGGTTCTTGATGGCCTGCATGTTGGCGTAAAAGTCCTCAAAAAGAAGTCACAAATTAGATCAGTGGATACTATGATGCATCTCCTAGTCATTATTACTGGAGGACACGCTTAAAGAGTCAAAGAAATGGAAACTCTAGAGAGAGAAAAAGAAAAAAATGATTAAGGAAAAGAAAAGAAGAGAAATGTGCTCCGTTAAAAGCGGACGATATTCTTCAAGAATCCTGGGTTGGACGTGATTTGGAAGATTTCTTGCTAGGCGATGGCAACGGTCCCCTGTGAAGGACTTCAAACGCCCTCTGGTGAGCATCCAAACAAACCGAGTGCCCTATTCTTAAACCAGATCTGTGATGCCTCCATAAATCAGTAGCTCCAACCCCAGGAAAACGCATCGCAATTATTCTAATGATGATAGTCGTGGCTTTCAGAAAAGTGCCATCTGTCTCCACAGAGCGCGAAATGTGCAGATCTCGGGAATTAACGGAATCTCTTAAGTTCTACCCAGAACGGAAACAGCCGACGTCGAGAATGCTGCGGCCGGGATTTGGCAATGGTTTAGGTGATCGTGAGTGTCAACCTTTTTGGGATTTGTAGCACTAAGTCTTATCCATAATTCACTGAGAATTAGTTCCATCTGGAATCAAAAGAAGGAAAAAAAAAAAGGAATATATCTCCGCTTAAATTACCATATTTATGGAGAATAGAAAAGGTTTCTTTTTCTTCGACAAAATGCAAATGGATCTGACAGGGATTTAAGAGCGAAGGTTTTCAATAAAGACAGGAAAACGAATGGAGCTGTAAGTGCCGAGTATAAAAAATGAAACCGGTGAAAGCAGAAACGGCAGACGCAAAAATGCTGCTGACAGCTATCCTAAAAGTAATTTGAAGTTGATTTTTCACTTCGTACGTGAAAATCTATCGCCTCAAAAAAGGGTCCAAGAGGGTCTATGAATTTATTGATGATCGTCGACAAAAACGAAATTAATAATAACTAAAAAGTCATCTATTTTATCGAGGTACCGCGTTAGATAATTCTATTTATCAATGCTATCATTGCTAGATTCAGAATAAAAATATAAAGTGCTTTTTAAATAAAAATCTCCGGAAATACGTTTACCCTAAAAGGTGTGTGAAATATTCTGTCAAAACAGTTCAGAATCTTGTTACTGCCCGTTTATTTCCTTAATTGCGAAGCTTGTTTCTGCTTCGCCATGGCATGGAGGGTCAGTTGAATGCACTTATAAAAAACTATCCTTAGTAAAACAGGCTCTAAAAGTAAAACAAAATCTGGGACGGCGATAATGTGCTTGGAGTTTCCACAATTACGGTCTTCTTAACAACGATAATGAGTATGTGACCACATAAATGCACATGGTTCAAAAAATACTTAGTCCCACACGTTATCTCAATTGCGTAATACAAGTTATGCAACTCCACCATAATTATTTTCTCCGTAAAATCTCAAAAGGTAAACGCAATGAGCCTGAAAAATAGGGTAGAAAAATATTCGTTTCATTTCAAATTGTATGGGTCTTGTCTTTAATCAAACGAATCTAATTTTTCCGCAGATTGCACGTCGTTCCACAAAATCCTAATTCTTCCCGCAAAAAAAATCTAAAACGATGAAAGTATATTTGAGTGACAAATTGGATCAAGACACGCCTGCTTTAATAATATATAAGATACCCAGTCTCATTATAAATGATGTCATTTAAAGCTATTCAACTCTTATATTTCAATTCCCTTTGCTTGGTCCAAACCGAGAAAATGAAAAATCCGAAACTATCAAACATCGGTCCAGTAATCATCATACGTTCATTACAGATGAACCATTCATCATAATCCATCAAACTCAAATAGTACAAATGACTTTACTTAGTCGTTTAATCTTTTTAAATGCGGTTTTCCCAGCAGTGAATCGAAGATATTTGAGCCTGATTTCCTTCCAAAGTATGCTAATACGCTTTAACATTCATCCATCTTCGTTTCCACTGCGCATTTAACCAAAATTAAAACGATTTCAGTTAAAAATTGCTGCCTTTAGATTTGGTGTGCGATTAAATAGAATCAGTACTGCTCTGCCCATTTACGGCTTCGAGCGAATAGCCATAGCCCAAAGCGGTAATTTTTACAGGAAGTCAGTAAAATTAATGGAAGTTATTTTTACCTTTATCTGCGGGAAAAGGCGAACCCCGTATCCCAGATATGTAGCAGTTTAGATTTCACACTTTCCAACGAAGAATCCAGAGAATCTAATCAACAATCTTAGACTGTGAAGCTCATCTGGCATGTGTAATGTAGAGATCTAGATCATCAACGCAAATATCCACCAATAATTTTACTTGTTTTCACAAAAATCACCGTTTTCTTTGAAACGAAGGACACACTCCAACAATGTCTTGTAAAAATATATAACTGTTGGAGATTGACAAGGCTTAATTATTCCTGACCCTTCACAACTTTGCGTCAATTAATCACTAGATGAACAAGCAGCAAATCTATGAGAAAAGTTATGGACTCAACGAAGAAGGGAAATATAAATATATGTAGCTGCATTTCAAACGTAACAAGGAAATATTATAAGGATCTCCATAACAACATCAATCAACCTTGCTTTCAACCTAGAGTTACGCAAATTTTGTATAGGTATCCGAGTGTACACCGTAATTATTCATTATAACAACTCGGTCCGGCCCCGTTAGTTTAGGGAGAATGCGACATTTTATATATATATATATATATATATTACTTGAGAAGTTACTTTAAAGAAAAAAGCGAAAATGAAATTTAATTGCTCAATTTTTTTATTGATTCATAATAGGAATTTCATGCACTGTGTTAAGAGACATTTGTAAAGTTCAATTTGTTTACCCACGGTATTTATTGCGTGTGGCTCAAAAATCAGGAATTAGACTTCATCTTCAAATGCAATGTTACTTTTGGAGAGAGTACCAATATTCATAAAAAATTTCTAGAATGTGTAGAGCATAGAAAATGTTGAAGTCCCTGTTTTAGGCCACAGACACAGATATGTTGAAAAATGGATTTCTGTGCAGGGTAATGAAAGTTTATTGCGTATGCCCTATTGCAGGATTTCTCAAAGTGTGCTCCCCGGAACTCCAGAGCACCGCAACGACCCTTTAGGGGTGCCGTAAGCAATTTGTAAACCATCGCCGGCAATTCCTATGAAATCTATGAATACTATAATCCCCTAATGATAACCACTTAGAGTTAAGTAATATAAATAACACAGATAATTAACTAATAACAAATATATTGCATTAGTAGAAAAGTATTACTTACTTTTTATACTGATGCATTTATTGCCTACTTTTATGTTCACGTCGAAGCAGCAATAAATAATAGCCTTTTAGATTTTCCTTAAATGTTTATCGAGGGTTTCCGTGTCTTGGCATGTGATAAGCAAAGGGTTTCGTGAGACGAAGAGGTGGAGAGAACCACTACTGTATTAAATAATAAAACAGAGAAAATAACGTTTATTGTTCGTATAATAAATTGAATAGTTAAAATTAACTAATAACTCGATGCATCTCGAGCTAGACAACGTGCTGGCCT
>QLNU02015360.1:197415479-197425663 GCA_006491805.2 Dysdera silvatica
GTCGTGCAGGATATGCGACTGCTTCTCATGAAAGTCGGATCTCATGTTGAAGTCAATTCGCGATACACACGCCAAAACTATAAATCAAAAGCGAGAAACCGCGAATTGAAATCACGGTCACCTACAAACGATTCCGTGAAACGAAACAGTCATGTGTTAGCATCAGTCATCACGGTATGAAAAAAAAAGGAAGGCAACAGGGGAAAACCATATCGGAGTGGGGGGGAAACTGGTCAACTCATAAAATCCAATGGCATTCTGGCATGAGCGTTGGGAATTGAGGAGTCGGGTCTTTCCCGTTGACGGAAATCCACATCCATTAAACTAACACACAACCCAATATCGTGATGACGGGAGATTTGCCATTGGGAAATAAAATGAAAAAGTACGTTATTGCTAGGCGCGGTTAAATACATTATTGAATCCTTTTAAACCCGTTTTCTGCATGTAGAGCAATAATTTCTCGACTACCTGTCTAATGAAAATTAAATTGGTCGGATTCACGATAGGAAAAATTCTATGTCAAAACAGCCTACATACAAATTTCGAATGTTGAACCATATAATTATTACTGCCTAGAAAGATTTGTTTTCTAATTCAAGAACTATACTTTTTTCGTGAAACAAATTGCCGAAGACACGCGGCCATGTTGTAATATGTTTGAATTTTATATCTTTCAGGTAGATGCATGCTACTAAAACATAACAGGTGGAGTAAACATAACAGAATGGAGTTGATAGTTTTGTTGCATTGTATTTTAATACAGGCAGAGCCGAATTTAATATAGTCATATATAAACTATAAAAGCTAATGGAAGAAGGGTCTAGTGTCTGACCCCCACCCCCACCCCAATAGATCAACGGCGGGAATCCATTTCTACCTTTTTATATGTATGCAGAACCGACGAGAGGGTGGGCAACAGGGCTGCAACCGGGACCCGGATGAAATCGGGCCAGCGCTGGCAATGACCTATGCTGTGGGGGCCCGGCCCTAAAAAAATATATATATGTCAGTGCCCAGGGAAGGGAACATGGGGTCGGTCAAAATGTGCCTGGCGGTCCGAGTTAGCTCTCAGCGCCCCTACAAGTATGCATGGCAATGTATGCATGTAAGTAAAAATTTCCACGCTTTAAATAACTGCAAATTTCTTTTCTGTCCATGTAATAGGAGTATTGTTTTTGAACTTTAGAATTAGTTCCAGAATCAAATTTCGTCGAAAATATCAAGCCACTGGAACTTAGAAAACCTCAAGAATCAGAAAATTTCCTTATGACGCTCAGACCTAAAGGTATAAAACGCCATTTGTGATTTTTCCCACTACGACCGAAGAATTCCTCGGCGCCCAAGAGACTATGGGTTCACTGACAAAGATCGGATTCCTCCACAACAGCTGGTCTTCTCTTAACCTTCCCGCTTCCTCGCTTGAGCACTTTTAATATACTTTGATGGCTTTTTCTACAAATCGGTGAGTTTTTATGTCGGCAGTATAATTTTTTCCTCTTTCGTCTTTACTTTTCGCCTCTTTCCAAACAGTTGATCCGTCAATTAGTCATTCATTACCTCCATGTGCCATTAAATAGAGAAGAGGAGGAGGACTCCTTTTTTAATGCTTACACGTATTCTTTAAAAGCTAGAACCAATCCATTACGCCAAAAGAACGTTCATTTTAAAAGCGACGATTATAGATACATTAGATTATTAAACTTTGGTTGATGTTTTAGAGTATTTCATGCCATATCGAAATCATTATTTTTCAAAACACTTTATGGTTAAACATGGGAGAGGGGTATTGCACTTAGCAACGGATCTTTGTTTGTTTCCAGTAGTTACAGTTAGGCCGCCTGGTCTTTAATCTCTCGCTTTTGCCTTCTAGCGGACATGGGAAAATCGAAGAAAAGAATTTGTGTAAAGGCAATTTTGTTTTCCCACTTCGGAAGTAATTTTAGCTGAAAAAGCATATTCACAGGAAATTTCTGAAAGTGCTTAAATTGCTCAGTTTCCCCACTAAAAATACCGTAAACAGTATTATTTACTGTCGTCGAACGAATTTTAACGATCATTCATTATTCTCACAAGCATAGACTTATATGGAACCGAGCCTCGCTGCCAACCAATAATTTAAAGTAAATTGTAATTTTACATATATATTGTAATGCAGTGGGTTTCTAACTTTCCTAGACCGCGGACCCCCTTCAGAGATCACTCGCCCTCGCGGACCCCCAAGAATTAACTCAAAGTTTAAAGCCCAGAATTTGCATCATACATATTTATTTCTAGTGTTTCATCACTAATTTTCACCATTTAAGGAAGGAATTTTTCGTTCCCTCGTAATTTATTCTTAGCATTAAAATGTAAATACTCTCGTCTTAATATTTTTCAAACCATTGTGGAACACTGGAAGGTCTCTCAGATCCCCTGATGGAGTCCCGCGAACCCCAGTTTAAGAACCGCTATTGTAATGCATAAAAGCATGTAATAGGTGCATGGCTCCTCCCCTCCCCTCAATGATTTTGAAAACTATACTTTGCTAATTATCCTTCTGTACATTTAAATTTAGATTACACTAGAAAACCTTATACCAACAAAGCTAATTTGTAGATAAATCTAAAAATCAGATTTATTGAATTATCTAATTTTTAATATACTCCCCACCTGTCAGATTTACCGCAAAAAATCGATTTTACTTTAATAAATCTATCCTGTGGGCAAAATAAAAATATAAAATTTCAGAAAATGTATAGCGATCAAGATTTACATTATCTGAAAATACTAAATAGCCTTCTTCAACATTTCCCTCCATTACTTCCTTAATACATATTACTGATTTGCATTTCATTTGATTTTGTACAGATTTTACATCATAGTAGTTTCTATAAAATTTGAAGTATTTTAGAAAACGTGTTCTACCCCTAGCCAAGAAATACATCATCCAGCTTTAATTTGCCATACTCTACATTTATATTAGATATTTGTTACATGGTTAATGTTCATTCTTAACTTAATACTAATTGTTTAACTAAAGAGAATATTAACTATCTTCCCTTTTATTATTATTCAGTATAATTAAAACAAATTTAATAAATTTTGTTTGCTTACCAATTCCTTCCATATCCTTATTTAGTTATCGTCATTATTTCTTAAAATTTTCAAATCATTTGCTCTATTAATTTATTTTATTGATTATAAAGATTTTGCGTTTATTTTCTATTAATTTTAATGCCATGCTTTTCACCAGAAAAAGTGTATTAACGCACGAAAAATGCATTTATATTAAAAAAAAACAGAACAAACCAGTAGAATGTGATTAATTTCTCAATGAAATATTAAAAAAACCTTAACGTTGAAAACGTTCTTACCAAAGGAATCTTCTAGTAAACAAAGGAGGGTATGTGGAGAGGAATTATAATCATTAGAATTAAACTCTTGGCTCTCCATATTTTTATAGTTCATGCTAGTGCCTATTTTTTTTCGTAACGACATCTTCGAAAATGAAAATATCTATTAGGTCCTCCAGCGCAGTTTTGCAGCTTAAAGAAACCTTTAGTACACAATTCATAAATAACATAAACAACTAAATTTACCTATCTGAGGCAACACTCAGGTGAATCCACATGTTTAAGTGGGGAAAATGGTAAAGCAAGTAATATTATAAAATATAGATCTATAAAAATAGAAATAAAATAAAAAAATATTAAAAACAATTAAGAACAAAAATAAAGGTTATTAATAAAGGTTTTCAATAACTGTGGCCTTGTTCTTCACCGGGGCCGCACACTGTCACTGTTGTTGGTTTGCTTTTTCTGATACACTATTGAATCTAGGAATCTCAATTGTGTATCCGAAAAAGCAAACCAATAGCAGCGACACTGTGCTGCTCCTGATGAAAAACAAGGTCACAGTTAAATTCGGGAAATTTTTTCCTCGTCATAGCCGATGATGTGGTAATATTTTATGATAAATTGCTCGCAAAGAAAAGAATGATTTCACTTCACCTGGTGGGAAACGAACCTACGCCCTCTTGGTATCCGTCCAAGTGCTCTTCCAATTAAGCAACAGACGACTCATCATCCTCCCGTCTGCGAGCGCATATAAAGCTTCACTATAGTCAAGTTTGTAAAATGAGGCAATGCCTGAACTACTTTTTAAACCAAATCCATGTCCAAGAAGCAAACATCCGAAAAGCGAGATTAGCGTGATATTGAAGACAGGAAATTTTTTTCTCATCATAACCGATGATGTGGTAATATAAGATAACACCCTAGTCTCGCTTTTCGGACATTCGTTTCTTTAACGTTGATTTGGTTTAAAAAGCAGTCCAGGAACTGCCCCATTTCAAAAACTCGCCTATAGTGAAGCTTTATATGCGCTTGTGGAGGGAAGGATGATGGATCGTCTGTAGCTCAGTTAGAAGAGCTTTTGGCCGGATACCAAGATGTCGTAGGTTCGGTTCCCACCAGCCGCCGGGAAATCATTCTTTTCTTTGCGATCAATTTATCGTCTAAGGTCACAATTATTGAAAACCTTTATTAAAAACCTTTATTGTTGTTCTTACTTGTTTTTAATATTTTATTTATTTTATTTCTATTTTTATAAATCTACATTTTATAATATCAGTTGATTTGCCATTTATATGTGCCATTTTCATTTTCATTGTCTCTTAAACATGTGTATTCACCTGAGGGTTACCTCAGGTAGCCAAATTTAGTTGTTTATGCCATTAACATTACAAACGTGTGTGTGAGTGTGTGTTTTCCAAAAGGACCTCTATAGGTAATTAAAAGCAGATGTGGAAGAATTATTCATTACAATCAAGCCTGTCTTCCCACTTTTTTGGGTTGATGCTAAAATCTGTTTTAGGCTTGCAATTGGAGAAAAACTTTCACACACTACTGTAGTAAGCGACAGACAGTTAGTTGTTCTACTGTGCGCGATACCAGAAAATTTCATACGAATTTGTTGCATCCACGAATCGAAATACAAAAGCTATTGACTGAAATATTGCTGAAAATCTTATCTATTGATCTAGAAACCTAATACTATTGATCTAAAAGCGTAATACTATTGATCTGTAAACCTAAAGCTATTGATCTCAAAACCGAATACTCAGATGATTAAATACTCCCACAGAAAATAATTTTCTGCTTCCGGTTAATTTGAAAGCCATTATTGTGGGAAAGGTTAGTTCATTTTCATCAAGACGTGGGGTGGAGGGAAGAGTTACTCCTGGTAATTGAAAATTTTTCATGTTTTTTTTAGAATAAAATTGAATTATACTAAAACAAAATATACAAACACCATTATAATTCATCAACCAAATTTCTATTTCGTTTTAGAAAATCGATTTTTTTTCTATTCTTGTCTTAAAATTTTCATTTATTAAATTTGAATAACTTGAAGGCAAATTAAGCTAGTCATTGTAATATTTTCGTAATTTTGTAAGCCACAAATAATTAGTTAATAATTCACAATTTAATTAATAATAAACTTTTAATCATTTAATAAACTTTTAATCAGGTGATAAACCATTGGTCAGTTAACAACCTATTAATCAATTAATAATACACTATTAATTAGTTAATTATATATACATCATTAATCTATTAATAATGCATCAGTTAATGATTCATAATTTATTAGTTAACAATACACCATTAATTAGTTAACAACGCACATTAATTATTTAACAATACATCGTTAATTAATTAGTTAATTAATTAATTAATATGTAATTTATTATTTAATAATACACCATTAATTAATTAATAAGAAACTATTAATTAATAAACACAGAGGCCGCAACGAAAATTGACAAAGC
Source organism: Dysdera silvatica (assembly GCA_006491805.2). Lineage (NCBI taxonomy): Eukaryota > Metazoa > Arthropoda > Arachnida > Araneae > Dysderidae > Dysdera > Dysdera silvatica. The sequence goes on from QLNU02015360.1 coordinate 197,421,295, forward strand.
TTAAAAGAAATAAAAATTTTATTTACTCGAATCCTGGTAATTATTTTTTAATACGGGTTAGGCATTTTTAAAAAATTCAAATTTTGTGAATTTTGATATAAAACTTGCTGGAATTTGGAGAAATGTAGGAAACAGTAAAATAAAAATGTTTAGGACTCTTAGCCCAACAGGGATATATACTTTCTAAATTACGTATAAAAAAGTTTCCTCAAACATTATATGATTTATTGTGATTCGATTGCTTTTATGTTTGGAGAAATCTCAAAAAGAAAAAGAACAACTATGTACAAAATATGACACACATTGAATATTTTATTCTAGTTTACATAGAAAGATACACGCACGTTTATAAAAACCCAAATATTTAATCCTGTTCTATTAAACCCTAGATTCAAATGTGCGAAAAACGGTGGATTTTATTAAAAAGGAAACTATAGGATCTCCTCGCTACCAGAAAGCTAATTTTAGCTAAATTTCTACCTTTTCTTTGAAAAAAATTACCAGATCGATGGTCAAAGAGTTCAGAAAATCGAAGATCGAACGTGTATCGGAGCAACATTTCGGCGATTAGCAGCAATGGACAATGTGTCTGGATAATGGCCAACTCCACTGGGATTTTCATTTGCTCGAGAGCTGGGTCGATATGGTTAAGGATGCGATCTAGAGTCTTTTTCCTCTGAGGAGCACTTCAGCGCCTTCTTCGAATACCCCTTCGGAGAGATTAAAACAGCAATCGGAAAGGGCTCGATTCTCTTCCCTTACTAACGTCCTATCGTTAGGGATCTAATGCCCGTATTGAGCAATCATGCCCGCTGACGACGGGGTTGTGGTGTGGTAAATTAAGGCAGTCTTCCACAACGACATGTCCCACCGTCTGAAGCTGACGCTGTGTCTTTCCCTTTAATACACTGTTCATCCCAGTCCCGAAATTAAGTGACCTGGGCCATGGGTAAACGAAACCCCGTAAAAATTTTCTTAGTGCCCTTTATGGCATGCGCCACAATGACGCCAAGCACCAAAATTACAGAAATTGGTCTGTATCAAACTAATGAAACTCAAGTTGAATGAGCAAGCTTCCAGGTTTTTTCCATTAAGTCTAGATACATCTTGTAGTTGAGCATAATTGTTCACCAATTTTAAAGCAAGTTAAAATTTACCATTTAGCATCGTCGATCATGTATGACGGAGAACTTGATTCTATTATTGCTACCCATAGTCGAAATACAGGGTGTCCCAACACCAGGGTTGCAAACATCTAGAAGGGGTAGGGTACACTTAGACGAACAATATTTGTCATAGAACCTAGGGTCGCAAACCACTCACAGCGCCAGTTCTAAAACCGTCCAGCATGCACAAATAGTGACAACCAGTGCATGAGAAGCGCAAAATGCGATGTCCTAATCATCTATGCACTTGAGCAGCTGACCTGAGTTTTATCTGGCGCTTTTCACGCACTGGTTGTAAATATTTGTGCATGCTGGACGGTTTTAGAACTAGCGCTGTGAGTGGTTTGCGACCCTAGGTTCTATGACAAATATTGTTCGTCTAAGTGTACCCTACCCCTCCTAGATGTTTATAACCCTGGTGCTGAGACACCCTGTATATGAATGAGGTTATTCACTGAACACGTACAACATCATGCAAGAATAATTTTAGTATGAGATCATATATCTTTTACAAAATTAATTAAAACTGGAAGCATTTTGGGAGTTGAAAGCTTACCCATGTACTTGGGAAGGAAAAGAAGAATTTTGTTTAGCCTCTATAAAAATTATAGGACTTGCGATGACGGGGCAGTGGTAACGCGTTCGCTTAGCGTGCCGTTAATCCTAGGGTTCGACCCTCAATTCCCAAAAGAAAATGTTACCGGTTAACTGCTCATTGCATCCGGGCTTCAGTCCTTAAGGCTTAAGAAGTTCGGAGTCCTCGGAGAAGTGTTGGTCCATTACCATGCACGGTAACGCGCAGTGGTACCGCGTTCGTTTCGCTTGCCATTAAGCCGGGGACTCAACCCTCAATTCCAGAAAAAACAATTCTTAGCGATTAATTGCTCATTGTCGTCCGGGCTTTGTTCCTAAAAATTAAGAGGTGCGGATTCCTCGGAGAAATGTTGTTCCCAGTGGTATAACGGAAAATCTCGGGCCTCCATTTTACGAAAATTAACTTGCATATACATACATGAAAAAAAATGTAGACATAATATATATATATACACTGAAGTGCCAGAAAAGTGGGTACACCTACCTAATATCGTGCAGCCCCCCTCCGTGCGCATGCCAGAAGTGCCGCAACACGACGTGGCATGGACTCGACTAATGTCTGAAGGTATCCTGGAGACAATTCACACCAGGAATCCTGCAGGGCAGTCCACAAATCCATAGGAGTGCAAGGTGGTAGAGATCTCTTCTGAACAGCACGTTGCAAGGCATCCCAGATATGCTCGATAATGTTCATGTCTGGCGATTTAGGTGGCCAATGGAAGTGTCTAAAGTCAGAAGAGTGTTCCTGGAGCCACTCGGTAGCAACTCTCGATGTGTGGGGTGTCGCATTATCATGCTGAAATTGTCCAAGTCCGTCGGAATGCACAATGGACATGAATGGGTGTAGGTGATCGGACATGATGCTTACGTACCTGTCAGAGTTGTCTCTAGACGTATCAGGGGTCCCATATCACGCCAACTGCACACGCCCCATACCATCACAGAAGCTCCACCAGCTTGAACAGTCCCCTGTTGACATGTAGGGTCCATGGATTCATGAGGTTGTCTCCATACCCGTACACGTCCATCCGCCTGATGCAATTGGAAACGAGACTCGTCAGACCAGGCAACGTGTTTCCAGTCATCAACAGTCCAATGGCGGTGTTGGCGGACCCAGACGAGGCGTAAAGCTTTGTGCCGTGCAGTCAACAATGGTACACAAGTGGGCCTTCGGCTCCGAAAGCCCATATCAATGATGGTTCGTTGAACAGTTCGCACGCTGACACTTGTTGATGCCCCAGCATTGAAATCCGCGGCAATTTGAGGAAGTGTTGCACGTCTATCTCGTTTAACGATTCTCGTCAGTCGTCGAAGGTCCCGTTCTTTCAAGGTCTTTTTCCGGCCGCACCGCTGTCGGAGATTTGATGTTTTACCGGATTCCTGATATTCACGGTATACCCGTGAAATGGTCGTACGCGAAAATCCAAATTTTGTCGCTATCTCGGAGATGCTATGTCCCATCTCTCTTGTGCCGACTATAACGCCACGTTCAAAATCACTTAAATCTTGATAACCTGCCATTGTAGCGGCAAGAACCGATTTAACAGCATTTCCAGACATCTCTTGTCTTATATAGGCGCTGCCGACCGCATCGCGTTACGCTGATTGGTTGCAAAGCTCCGTTATTTGCATACGCACGCCTGTACCAGTTTTTCTGGCACTTCAGTGTATATATTAATGTTGTGTCTTCTATAAGAAATTTACCAGCGATGCATTCCAATATTTTAAACAGAACATATGTCTATTAGTCACCGTTTCATGACGTAGGGTTCTGACGCAAAGCGTATACTATAGCTTCAAAACTCGTCTAGATTTTATAATTTTCGGATGTTGAGTTCAATTTTAAAGGCAATAAAAACAGCTAAAGTAAATACGCGTAATGAGTTTGCCACAGTTGGAAACCGTTCATTTTATTTTATATTTTACCTAAAGATTAAAAAAAATCCTTATTAACTAAAAAATATAATATTATTATTTTTTCATTTACATATTTTAGGGAAAATAAACGACGACAAAAGGGCGCCCCCCGCTTTGCGGGGGGTTTCTGGGTTTTCAATACATCACTAATTGTTTCACTACCATACAGTAGCTCGTAGTAGTAACAAGTCGTCTATCGTACCACTAAGCCGGTTTCGAATCCCAAAATCGTGGGACGCGTGACATTTTTCTGCCTATAATTCAAGGTTTAGTGCACTTGGCAGCAGAAGTTCGGATACTTCAAAAAACTTAGCTCCTTTCGCAGCATGACCTTTGTTATCCTTGCAATGTAAAAACAAACTTCTCAAGAAACTTCTCTAGAATGTGTATGAAATTAACAAATTTATCGACAGGCATGTATAATTTTATTACATGTTAAAATTGATAGCTCTAACGAAACTTAGCAAATAAAAAAGTTACATTAATCGTAGATATCTGTAGCATCTTAGTAATTTTTTTTCAAAGACAACTCTAATTAATTTTTAATTTAGTTAATTGTATTGCTATATTTTGAAGTGGCATGTAATTAGGTTAATAAATAACAACAAAGATTAGTTAAAATAAATCTCAAAAACACGTCCTCTTTCTTATTAATAAGAACCCTAAAATCTTCAGAGAGTAACTTAATAATT
>QLNU02015360.1:197425763-197443661 GCA_006491805.2 Dysdera silvatica
TATGTTCTCGACATAACATAAAGCTTCGAATTTATATTCGACAGAGATGTATAAAACAGTCTTCATGCTTATCCTTCTAATAAGGTTTCCATGTCCAAAACTGATCCGAAATATGTGATATAATCCACAGCATAAATTAATTGCAAATTACTCATTATTTAAAATGTATGGCTTATTAACACAATTTTTTAACGAAGTCATTGAATTTTTCACTTTTGGATCAGACGAATGCTTTTAAATAATTGCTTTTGTTCTAGGACAATGATTCTCAAACTTGTTATCCCGCAAAAAATCCTTTTCTTACCACATCCCTAGTCACGAAACTTCCTTATAAAGATTTAATCGGCAATATTGCACAAGTGACTTTCGGAACCCCTAGAAGTCGTAGACGTGTACTGGGAGTCCGAGAAATACAACTTTTGAGAAACACTGCTTTAGGGAATAAATTTATATTCATACTAAGAAGTAAGTCTGGCTCATGTTCCTAACTTACCACCACTCATTAACATGCATTTCATCGTTACTGCTGCCCTGTTTACTAAACGAATACAATATTATTGCACTTTTCACTTATACGAACATGTGACCATTTAATTAATATTTCATTTAAGGATGTGGCATTATCACAAGAACAGCATACCTGAAAGTTACGGTACGTTGTTACAGTTACTGTTTTGGATTCTTCTCTGGGGTCAGCAATAACCTAGGTGAATTTTTAGAAAAAAATATCCTACAGGATAGAAAATGTAAAAAGAGCGCGCTTAGCAAAAATTGCTACAAAAATATTATGAAAAAATGTCGATGAATTTTATAAAAATGTTACAAAAATTCACTGAAAGAGTACCGCGATGAATTTTGCTCTTTTTGCAAAAATTGTTATAATATATAACTTTCACTCTCATAATATTTTGATGAAGCAATGCCTATATTAAAATATACAATGTTAAAACCCACAACATTTAAATCATGGGTTTGTTAGTTTTCTGTCACCTCTTGATATTGGGGTGTTACAGGTATTTACGGTTTGACCACTTCTGCTCTCCTCTGTCTATGAAAATTTTGAACTGTTTTCGTTTCACTCTTCCGAACTTACAAAATAAGATAGATGCGTAAGTTAAAATTTCTTCAAAGCATATCGAAAAGACGAAAACTATGCTTCCCAAATCCACCTACTAAAATGTACTAAGCAGTTACTCAAAAAGTACCAGTATTCCTATAAGATCTCAGAAGCTGGTACTACAATTTATAACGTTATACACGCCAAGTGAAAATTATAGCTTGAATATACTAGAAAATGGTATTTAGGTTTCGTTTCTAACGATAAATGTCGCTGTTAATAGGAAAAAGATCAAAACGAATTGCCGGAAAAGGGAAGTGGAACTTAAAAAATGATTTACCGGGAACGTAAATATTACGCCATTAAGCGAACAAGTGTTTTCGGTATCATTGTTAAGGGATTTTTATGAAGAATGGGTTAATAATTTACGTCGACCGTCTTGAAGTCCTTTAGTTTATTACTTCAGAGGCTGAACTGTACTGGCGTACCGCTTCTAAAGCCAGCAGTGTCTCCGCACTTGAATCACGTGATTTACGGTTTATTGCGACAATTTAAGCAAGTGAATTCCTGTAAAACACTTTTTAGTACAAGTATTTTTAAGTTGTAAATGCAGGGAAGCACTCTATGTTGCAAGAGTACATATACACCATAAACGATCAAAACGACTTACCAAAGCTAAGCCAAAAGTATTTTACAGCATTCCCTGATATACTCTTCCGCTTGCCATAAAGACGGATTTATAGTTTCGCTCTGTACTTTTATTATAGTAAATTTTAAAATTTCAAGTTCTGGAAATTGGAGAAAAACAATAGCAATTTACAAAATGACCAAGAGTGTTTTTTTTTAATTTATTTTCCGTACAAGTGTACATGTGAGTATTTATCAATGAAAATGAGCGTCATAGTCATTGAAATTATTAATATTAATTGCAAAGTTAAATAAAGCACTATGTATAAACATTAACTATCACTCCGTTGTCAATAGTTTTTCATATAACAAGAGTCGTGTTATACACTAAAGTGCCATTGAAGGGAGAAAAGCCCCCTTAATTATCTCATTCAAATTCAATGGTACTTTAACGTAATTTGCAAAGTTATGGGCACATAACTGTTTCCTTTTAAATTGTGCAGAAGAAGAATATATGCATTTAAGCTGCAATCCACCGTGAAAAGATGGTAAACCTTATTCTATTGTTAGATCCAATGTTTATTTGTTCTTTCATGGCGCAAGGGCATTCTGCGCGAGGACTTGCAGTTTTCCGAGGAGTCTGAACCTTGAACTAAGGTGGCAGAAAAATGGTACAATATATGCTACAATATGGTACATATATGCTACAATATAAATGGAAGCCAAACCCGGGATAATGGCATTATTACTCCGCCATCTTTGGGCAGTGGACCTATTTTTTTTTCGAAGATTTGTTCCTCTTATTGCCTAGGGAACCCGCCCCCCGGACTGCAGTGAGAAGTTATCCGGCAAGCTTTTTTTTTGGCACCACTGAGGGTCGTGCGCCACCACATGACTAGAGAGGTTCAAACCCATGAACTCAATCTATAAGTTTCTTTCGTCAACACATTTTTCTACGAAAGAACTTTATGGAGCACGATATTAAAAAGATGGGAATTCCTTCTTCACTTCTCTATCATATAACATTACTAACGAAAGGCTTCCCATATATAAACAATATCAGACAACAACATATTCTGCTATATTAACGGAGATTTAAGATTCCATGGAGAACCTTCCCAATCTTGCTATTTGTATTTATCAACAATTATTTAAAGTAAAATACTTTCATGTCCATTATTTCAGAAGTCTGTTATATGGGATGGTTTAGCTTCGTCCAGCTGCGACAAAAAGTTCGAGAGGATGCATATAATATTTAAAGGCCCATCAAAGCAAATCAAAATGGGGTTTGTTTAAACCATGGAAAAACAGAGGAAGAAAAACGGACACGGAGTATTCAACGTGACATCGCTTGTGTCACAGATGTTGCCCTGGTGGTCGTGGAAAGGTTAATTAATACGGTGTATATACAGGGTGAGTTCAATCCACCGCACCCACGAAACATTTTTGAAATAGCCATATGTTCACTGATTGGACTAATTTCACCAATAGGCGCTAACGAGTAACTGCTGGGTTGTTTATTTTTCCGAGGTAACCTTTTCATTGGTTCTATACTATCAGAAAAAGGGTAAGCCCAATTTGGCGACTTTGCAATCTATCTTCACCGTGTTATGAACAACGAAAATAAAATTTACAATATTCTTACGCGCGAGGATGAACATTTTATTAGAATTGGCGGTTTATCGCTATTTCTTAAATCTCTTCCTAATTAATAAATATAAAAAACCTCCGTATTTAAATATTATGCAATAGAGAACATTTAGACATCGTCCAATTTTCCTATCCTAATGGCGGGGGAAGGCGTCGCGTGAGCTTGATCTAGGTTTTATTAACGTGCATACTTTTTAACATGGTTAATATTCTGAATTGTGGGTTGAAATAACACCCTCAACTCCAACTTTCTGATAATGCTCATGCACCGTCCTGTGAATTTTGAATTCAGTGACGTTTTGCTTCAGTGGCGAAACTATGCTCCAATCAGCGTCTTTCATAAAATTATTACAAAGTTGTAAAGAAAGTTCGTGAGCACTTTTTGTACAACCTAGCAGTAGTAGTACTTTTTATCTTTTTGTGTTTAGAATACGTCCCAACAACAATGTGTGTTAATTTGTTAAATTTAAATGTATTTGATTTTGAAGTAGCTGTAAAGTTATTTTTTTCTCTATTCGTTAAATTGAAGTTCTATATTCTTTTTATTTTATTTCTGAAAGTCATAGCAGAAAACAAATTACTTTAATTTTTATAATCACATTGCAAGTTGCAATTCGGTTTGTGCATAAAAGAAGCATTTATTTTTATTTTAAAAATTCTGTAACGAAGTATCGCTTGTATTCTATTTATCCGTATGAGGATAACATGGAACAGACTATAAATATATTTAATGTGGTTTAGATGCTTTTTGAGAAATTTTCTTCGAATAATATGACATTGTTCCCGTACACAGAAGAAATAAATCTCAAAAATTAAATTGTCAGAGCTTTTCAAAATTATGGGATGGTTGCAAACGAAGAAATATTTATATTTAATAATATATTTCATTCTAGCACCCGTACTCTCAGAAATACAGCGAATCGCTATTGTAGATAAACCGTGACAGCACTTATGCTAAATTGCCTACATTACAAGCAGGGGCGGACACAGACTTCGGTTTTGGAGAACCAAGGACAGAATTTGCCATGATCTTGAAATAACACCAATCCAAAATATGAAATCATTCCGTTCCAGTCTATTCCGCGTTGAATAGTCATAAAACCAATAATTAAACCTTTTTTTCCGTCATAACGAAATACTGCCGTAATAAATCTTATACTAATTTGGCTCAACAAGTCAAAATATCTCGCCAAGTGGGCGTGTAATCTTGAAAAGAAGGTTGGCCTCCACTAACCCATGATTGGCTGAATCAGCAAATATAGTCCGCTCGAAAAAATTAAAAAAACAAAAAAATATAAAATTCCATTTTTCGACCCAACAATGATTTGCAAATAGGCTGATAATAACATAAGGATTTCAAAAATGTATCGGAGGTGCGGTGGATTAAATTCACCCTGTATACACGATTACCGTGAACGGCTGCACATGTTACATAGTAGTCTGGCATACTATTGATAAGGGTGCCCTACAGTTTCTGAGGCAAGGAATCCTGCCTTTGAGCAATCACTCTACTGAGAAGTTCACACTTCCGTGGTATTACTATGTGTTGCACCCTGGCGACCAAGCGCGTTTCACACATGTTCAGTGGAGTTTAAATTAGGTAACCAGGATGGTCTGTCCAGACGCTCTATATCCTTATATTCCAGTTAGTGTTGAATCAAATGCGCCCTATGAGGTCAAGCATTATCGCCAATTAAATGGAACCCATACTGCGGCCGTAGATAAATCGTTTGCCCGGATACGATGATCACCAAGGCTGTCTACAAGTCTCTAAGCAGGGCATTTGCTGTGATTTATGGCCATATATTGGTCCTGTTGTGCATTTGTAGACCATGTGGAACCTTGATCATATTACCTTAGGAAATCTTTGCCATTTTAGAATAGATTCCATAGTCCATAGATGACGCTTGGATCAATATTGGGTCCTGGAACACTTGTATCTCAGTATAGCTAGCCTTTAATCTCTCAATGAACCCACCATGCATAACATTTTCAATATGGTTTCTTTGTACCATATTTATCGTCTAATAATATTTTTCTGGCGTAAAAATACAATAACATAATGTTTTCAGAAGCAACGCACTATTGACTTTTTTAAACTCCGGCTACCAAAACTGACTTAGAATGATTTTATACAAATTCATTTATCACTAACTTTGCGGAAACTTTCATTATTCTTTTCAGAGGTAACATAACAGTTCACACACTCATGCACACCTTATGTTTCATTAAAACAATGGTAAATATGCGTCTTATGAATGTATTGAAAGTAATTTGATTAACTCTCTTTTGAATGTATTGAAAAATGATTTTATTAACTCTTGTGAATGTATTGAAAAGTGATTTTATTAACTCTTGTGAATGTATTGAAAAGTGATTTAATTAACTCTCTAGGTTTTATGAGGTGACCAAATCCAACAAAATCTTTAAAATCGGGTGCAAGAAAATTTTCTAGTATGATAAATTGTTCGCTTCGCTTTTTAAAGACAAAAACTACTTTAGCCTCGCTCTCATTCTTTACTTTGAGAGAAAAAGTATATAATCTATCAAATGTGTGTCACGATCTTCTTAAACGAAATCTTCATGGTTTTTACTACTGCTTGTTTTTTTAGAAAGATGTTATTACATCTCTTGATTGCACATCTATTAACTTTGATTAAGTGCTGTGCAAAATGTCCATTTGAGTGACAGTATAAGAATCTCGAAGATCTGGGGTTTTTTTTTCCTAAATGTACACAGATCTCAAATTATGCACTCTATTTAAACGAATATAACATATGCAGTTTACCTCTATTTTTGCAATCTTTAGAAGTTTTGTTTTTTAAAAAGGAGCTTTATTTTAGGCAAATTACACATTTCTTTTTATGTGATAAATAAGTCTATAATTAATTCACCTAGGTAACAGAGAATAAAAACCTGTTTGTCCGATTAAGTGCATATTATGTTGTGAATGGCCACAATTATTTAAAATATTAAAAAGGGTTTTACATCAAGTGTTTCGATCAACAATATTCATAAATTTTTATTATTTCTGTCTCATATATTATCAGTTTCATTTTCTATCATTTACACAAATCGTTTAAGAATTTTGAAGAAGTTTATTTATCAATTCGGAAAAGAATCGATTTATGAATATCATGATAAGTGGGCAGTTTTAAAGATATTTTTAAAAAATGAAAATAAATTGAGGTCTTGCGTAATATTAGAGTACGCTAGCCTAATTTAGCTTAATAACAACTAATTTCGCTATACAACTAGAAATTATTTTTTTGTTAATATATATTTTTATGATAGAGTTTAATTATGAAATTACACACAATAAGCCAGTACCAACATTAAGTAATAACAATATACTTAATATATTTCATTGTTAAAGACAGTTACGTAACATTATACCGCCATCTGCTGACACGAAAAGGGAATAATATAAAGTTATATCTCCATCAATCGCCGCCACAGGGAATTAAAATTGTGCAGAAGTTTTAGAAAATAGTTTTTCTCAATATTCAGAGAAAAAAATGTCCCCATATAGATCATTTACCATGTGCTTGCTCCTGCATTGTTGTACTAATGCTCTTTCTCTCGAATGAATAAGATTCTAAAGATTTAGCTTAACCTTCAAGTTTATGGTGTGGCAATGCAAAATATCTTGTACATACATAGTTTAAATAAATTTTTCCACCAAATTTCACCCACAATACTTTTTGATGACAGTATTAAAATTATTTAAATATGAAAAATAAAAAATCCTTATAGAAATTGGGCACGTCAAATACTGATACACTGCACAAAACTAATAAATAAATAAAATACAAATTGTCGCAGGTAAATGAATAAACTTCGATAATTTGTGTTTTATTTCTATTTATTAGTAATTGTGCAATAATAAGAAAAAATTTAAAATGCGTAAAATTGTGAAAATGAACAAAATTTGTGAAATCATCGAAAAAACCCTAAAATTCGCAAAAAGTCACGGAAATTGGCGCCGCGATAAAATTACTGCCCTAATCATATACTCGTATGGTATTGATTGCTATCAGTTCTCCCCCACTGCTTACTTAAGAACGTTAAAGAAAATAATACGTATATGGTGTTCTTCAGGTAGTTAAAAAAAAGACGCTGTTGTATGTTATATTTACATATTTCATTACTTACATACGTCAGTCGCTCATTTATTATTTTTCTGCCGTTTCATTGAGTTGTAGAACGTTCATTTTTATTCCCTATTTCAAAAATCTTTATCAAAAAATTTCCAAAGCAATCGTTATTTTATGGAAGATGTGATATCTTTTAGCAACTTGGAGGCGGGGAAATTGTTTCTTGCTCTACGTTTTGAAACTTTTCTTCTTCTATCATTATTCTTGAAAAGGAAATTTTTATTGTCGTTGAAGTTGTAAAAATATTATATGTCATGCCTTTTCGTGCAAATATTCTTACTTTACTTTGCTACGGGATGTATATACAGTCAGATTATTACTATTCATTGACAATGCAAATAAACCTTCTGTAACAACAGATTTTTATTTTGCATGTCCCGTTTTGTGAACAACAAAATCTATCACTCAAAACTCTCCTAACATTCAACAGCGTAAATTGGAATTGAAACTACTGCTTATGAAATAGAAAAGTATAAAAGGTTTCCTTTCAGAACACGTAACAACATTCTGATCCAGTGTATTGGAGCGTGTTATAAATGGTGAAATGCAACTATCTATGGAAATACCAGATAAATGTAAAAAGAATGCAATATCGTAGCATATTTTATTTTCAAAACTGAATAAAGGAACACAATGGAACAAATAAAGCATACAATGGAATCAGGAATAGTCGAGTTCGCTTTGAAAGAAAATACAACAGGAAATAAAGAAATTTTTCTGTTCACTTAAAAATGATTTCAAATTGTTAAAAATTATAATAGTCTACTTCTCAAAATGTAAACAGCAAATGGAAAAATCGTCGAATTAAATTTAATATTTCGACGGAGTTGAACAAAATTTGTAGAATAAGTTTGTTTGGACAAAGTATTTCATACAATAAAAAATTAAAAGATTGCAAGAAAAAATATACGAATTATGGCTTGTACACTTTGGTAGCCAAAAACAGCTCTGAAATATTTAACAGTAATATTTATCTAATGGCATGTTTAATATTCTCGAGCTGAAAAACAGGCTTGAAAGGGACGATTCATGCTCACAATGCTATTCTTAACCAAGTTTTGTATTGGTAATCACTATTCTTATAAGGCATATCGGAGCTCATGAATGGTATGGGATGGAACATTGTGACTTGCAATCCGTCTTCGTAATATGCCCTACGCATGGATTCACGAAGATTTACACAGCGTGTTTTAAATTGTAAATAATTTTAAGATTCAGAACTTTGTAACGATAATAAAGTTTCAATATTTAAAAAAGTTGATGTTCCGGTTTATTACTAATAAATTTGACATCTACGTATTATTAGCTTAATCTAGAACTATTTTTTTTTAGGAGAAAATTTTTTCTCCTAAACAAAAATAGCTCTAGTTTGAGCTACTAATACGTGGGTGTCAAATTTATTTGTAATAAAAAAATCCCTCATGAAAAACTCACAAAAAACTCGCCCCGGTGGCTTTGTGTGTTGACCATTATTTGGCAATTGTGTTATCCCTGTGAAGGGTAATAATATCTTACATCCTCATATACGGAGAAAAAGAGCGTTATTACCTGTCCTCATTCGTCTAGTAGGTCAAGACACCGCGGGCTCAACGCGGGGACCCTGGTTCGAATCCGGGATGAGGACGGCGTCTCTTTTTCTCCTAAACAAAAATAGCTCTAGTTTGAGCTACTAATACGTGGGTGTCAAATTTATTTGTAATAAAAAATCCCCCACGAAAAACTCACAAAAATCTCGCCCCGGTGGCTTTGTGTGTTGACCATTATTTGGCAATTGTGTTATCCCTGTGAAGGGTAATAATATCTTACATCCTAAATTTCGGTTTACATTTGATAACCTTCTTCAAAAAGTTGATCCCATAGTATTTCCTCGCAGTTCAAATATTTTGGAAATCGCCAAATGATTTTAGGACGACGCCATCATAGGAAGCGCCAGATAGAAGGCCAAAGCAGGAAACCGTATAAAATGAAACTAAAAAAGAATTTCTTTGGAGATACTCCCAGACGGATTTACGATTTTGCCACCCATAGGCTGGTCTATTTTCCGTCTAATCTTACCAAACCTAACTGCAGTCCTAACAAAGAGTGGTGCTTTTGTCTCAAATTCTTAATTTGACGTCCCTGGTGATTATTTTAAATTCGTGTTTTCGCAAGTATTCGCGAATTTGGCGCCTTTTGAGCCCCTCTCAATGCAGCGTCTATAGCAATCCTCCCTTTGCCAATGCCTAGTCACGCTTCTGAGCATAACAATTCAAAATTCCCAAATCAATTGGTCCCAAGAAATTCAGCATCCCCCACCCCCCATTGGCAAACTTCTTCGAAAATTTGCGACCTTAGACTTCAGCCTACGCAGCCCATTGGTAAATCCGCCACCAGAGAGACTTTGATGTAAAGGCTTAATATATATAGATATATATATATATAAAACGGCTGATTGACGACTAATAAGAAAAATAACCTGCTTAAAGAGATACCCGTTTTAAAGATTCAACGATTTAACCTATTAATGCTTTAAAAGCTCTATTTTTTTATATTAACATTACGCTAATTATGATTATACATGGGGAACATTCGGCTTAATTTGGTAAAAATCAAGTAATAAAAACTAAACTAAATATTAGCTGTAAATACTGTTCAAAATGTTTTGTATTCCTAATATTAAAGTGTATCTTTCGTACTTTTAAAAACGCATAGTAGAAAAATAAATATAAAATAAAAGAATCACGAGTATAAAGAACAAATAGTTGAGTATGTATTTCAGGCGATAAAATTCAAAACAAATAAAAATAATAAAGAACGGCGATGCTAAATAAAAAATTTTGCAGTATTTGTTGCTAATAATTGTCGTCGGAATTGGCTTCTAAAAGAAAAAAAATCATCTTAAATAATAATAATAATGTTATTCAAACCTAAGATACACTGAGAGTTGAATATAGTTGGTTATTATATGTGAATTACATGCACCAATGGTGTATTATTGTCTAGAATAATAAACTAGGTTAGAAATGGGGGAGAATATAAAGCAGAAACTTCTTACAAGGTTCTCCTTCAGAATTATGAAAAACATAAATAAATTGAATTTATTATGGGAAGGTCACATTCAGTGAAAGAACTGAAAATGTCTTAATCGTTAAATAGACTCTAGTATCTAAATAGAGGTAAAACCCAAATTCGGTTTTATTTTGTTTGTTGAGTGTTTGGTGTAATCCTCTTTTGAAATCTTCTTTAAGTTTAAGAAAACACTTAAAAACTGAGAATCTACCCAAAATCGTCCCGAAATGTATGCAGAAGCATCTAAGTCTAGTGAAATGATGACAAAAAATATGACCTTTGAGTCAACTAAGGTTAAAAGTAGTGAAAAAATACCTGACAAATTAATCCTTAAATAATGAATGAAAATGATAAAGAATGTAAGAGATAAGAAAAGGAAAAATCACGGCATGGAAGAGCACGGGCATCGTTAGCGGGGAGGACAGGGGGACCCGTCCCCCAATGTTGGTATTAGGGTTCCATATCCCCCTTCAATTTCAAACAAAATGCCTTTTAAAGGTATATTGTCCCCCCCAATATTTTTATGCCATCGGCGCCGATGTGTAAGAAATTAAACAGTCAGAGTAAATCAAAATATTTAAATACGAACGTAAGCATAAACTTTCTTCAAAGTAGAAACGCGAAAATCGTTTAGTAATAGATTCATAAAGACTGGAAAAGTGACGAACACTACGCAAATATAACAATAATGGAAAAATAACAACGTTTTTTATCGTAGTTGTAAGTTTAAAAGATGGTTCGACGCACGTTTCGAGAGAACAAGGTCTCTCCTCGTCTGGAACTAGCGTGCAGTAAACAACATTGGAGTGTTGCCAACTCGATGTGGTTAATACGTTGCCGGTAGCGGTTAGTGCTTTTTTCAGGAGTACAGAGTTGTTTCAGGCGGCCAACTTACAAAAGTGGTAAATTTTGGTCACAAAGTTGAGTAGCAGTTGTAGTTGAAGGAGAAGCAATGGGGAAGAGTTTTAACAGATTTTTCCAAGCCCCACTAAAACTTGGGGTTGATTTATGGTCGTTCACAAGTGATGCACCAAATCTATGGATGTAAAACGCTTCTAGGAAGTCAAGTTCAATGACCGAAAAAGGTTGGCAAATGACCGTGGATTCTTTAAAGTTAAATTGATGGTCATTATTCCAGCAATGAACTGCAATCGATGATTTTTGAAACTCAGCATTGGTGACATATCTTTGGTGTTCTTTTATACGATGTCGTAGGGCCCGCTTGGTCTGTCCCACATATGATAAATGGCATTGGCAAAACACACGATATATACCCTAGCGTGGTAGCATCGGGATGGTGTCTTTAAGGTGAGAGGGCCGAATTTTGGTATATGGTGAGAAGATGACTCGAAAGTTGGCTCTGCGAAATATGCTTGCCACGGCGGCACGGATTTTAGGAAAGAACGGAAGGATGACTGTGCCCGAAAACTCAGCTGTGGAGCTACTGTTGAGAGTGGAGCGGTGAGTGAGTTTGGTGAGTTTAGAAAGCACGTTATCGATGATGCTAGGACTATAGCCTCTGTCCACGGCGATGGTTTTTAAAATGTTAATTTCTTCTGTAAATGCTGACTCAGTAGAGCAAATATGTAAAGCGCGAAATACAAAGGTGTAGAATGCCGCCATTTTTTGTTGAAGAGGATGGCAAGAATTTCGATGTGGGGGCAAAGAGACAGCGAAAGGCTTTCGGTATACCGATGTCTGGAATTGATGGCCAACTTTTTTTATTAAAACGTCCAGGAAGTGAAGAGAACTTTCTGACTCAATTTCAATAGAAAATTCAAGATGACCATCAATCTTGATATATCTGGGGTATATATCGTGTGTTTTGCCAATGCCATTTATCATATGTGGGACAGACCAAGCGGGCCCTACGACATCGTATAAAAGAACACCAAAGATATGTCACCAATGCTGAGTTTCAAAAATCATCCATTGCAGTTCATTGTTGGAATAATGACCATCAATTCAACTTTAAAGAAGCCATGGTCATTTGCCAACCTTTTTCGGTCATTGAACTTGACTTCCTAGAAGCGTTTTACATCCATAGATTTGGTGCATCACTTGTGAACGACCATAAATCAACCCCAAGTTTTAGTGGGGCTTGGAAAAATCTGTTAAAACTCTTCCCCACTGCTTCTCCTTCAACTACACCTGCTACTCAACTTTGTGACCAAAATTTACCACCTTGTAAGTTGGCCGCCTAAAACAACTCTGTACTCCTGAAAAAAAGCACTAACCGCTACCGACAACGTATTAACCACATCGAGTTGGCAACACTCCAATGTTGTTTATTGCACGCTAGTTCCAGACGAGGAGAGACCTTGTTCTCTCGAAACGTGCGTCGAACCATCTTTTAAAATTACAACTATGCTAAAAAACGTTGTTATTTTTCCATTATTGTTAATAGATTCATATTTAAATTCTTCTATGGAAAAAGCATTTAAGCTTGCATACGTCTACAGGTAAGATGTAAAGTAATAAGATCCTTTTATGCAAATATAATGTTATAAGCATGGCATGAGAAGAAAATTTAAATTTAAAGAGTACCTGTAGATCGGATAAGTTTTTACGGGTGTTCTGTTTCTTACTTAGAAACTGTCAAAGATTGCAAAGCATAGCCTTACATTCTTGTGAAACGAAAAATAATTAAAGAGCAAAATGGCAACCTCGCCCAAACGGGTAAGTAATAGTAATAGATATGAAAATATGTGACATCTTGTGCTATTACGTAGTGATGAATATCTTGTTGTATTATATGGTGACAGATTATCTTGTTTGATATTTAAGTAATGAGTATATATTGTAAACACCTTTAAACTGTACCACTGAAAGTGATCTACGAAAATGCATCATGTTTTCTGAATTTTGTAAGGTTCACAAATTTCTATGACACGTACACAATACAATCGTTGCATTTTTTGAAGATTCGTTAGAATATAAGAAAATCTTGCAACAGAATGTTGATACTGCCAACAATAATCGCATCGGCCGCACACCCTTCTCCCATCAACATCTCTTAAAGGAAGAAGACGCCCCGATGTGTGCTAAATGTGGTGAACCATTTACATGTTTCAACCATTTGTATAAATTTCAATCAGCAACGTCAATCAGCTTCTACCCAAAATAATGTTAACCTTCGTGACATTCTATGTAATTCTTTTAATCGTCAAATCATTTTTAATTTTTTATCGAATATTGGCTTTTCTAATCTCATCTGATTTTATTATATCGTTTCGTTTATTGTACGTTTATTTCATTTTTACCATTATAGTCTTAAATTATTTTGATTTTAAAACCTTACGTACGACCTCAACTCGTTTGGCGCAGAATGACCTTTGTTGTCCTTGCTCCATAAAAATACAATCAACCAACCAGCTAACAATAACTTCTAGAGAATTTATGATCGTTAAATAAAGTGTTCTCTGAAGTCTATTTTTCTATATAAAATTATAAATTTCGTTAGAATTGGAACAGAAAAGGATGTAGTAACTTCTTTTATTTATTCTTCATTTGTACAGTCGCAATAAGCTTGCACCACATGGCAACTAGTATTGCAAAGACACGTGTACATCATCTGTTTATCATATTCGACCATACAAAGGAAAGTCCCAAGAAAATATCAACGAAGATATATAATAATTTTTCATTAATTTTATTTCGAATTTGCTTAAAATCTTTCCAATTTATTTTATATAAATCGAACACTACGCAGATTAAATCAAACAACAATGTCAATCAATCAACGTTTATTGGCGTAGTGATACCATCGGCGTTGGTGTATGGCGTGATCAGATGCAAACCTTTTGATGGTATATTGAATTTACGCATATGCTGCAGCGTGCATTTCGATCAATTTAATACCAGTCTCTTTGCAATTTGGTTTAAATAGTAGTCCATGTACTACACCATTCTGCGAAATAACTGGCAACAATATATATACGTTCGTAAAGAGATTATATGTTGTCCTTCGTAGCTCAGTGGGTAGAGCCTCCGCCCGGCAAGTGGAAGGTCGTGGGTTCAGGTCCCACCGAAGGCAGAAATATTTATTTTCTTTCGAACGTTTCACCATCTAATCAAGCCATACCATCGGAGTTGGTATCACTACGCCAATAAACATTGATTGATTGATATTGTTGTTTGATTTAATCCGCGTAGTGTTCGATTTATATAAAATGGATACATATGCTGCAGCGTGCATTTCGATCAATTTAATACCAGTCTCTTTGCAATTTGGTTTAAATAGTAGTCCATGTACTACACCATTCTGCGAAATAACTGGCAACAGTATATATATACGTTCGTAAAGAGATTAGATATTGTCGTTCGTAGCTCAGTGGGTAGAGTCTCCACCCGGCAAGTGGAAGGTCGTGGGTTCAGGTCCCACCGAAGGCAGAAATATTTATTTTCTTTCGAACGTTTCACCATCTAATCACGCCATACCATCGGCGTTGGTATCACTACGCCAATAAACGTTGATTGATTGACATTGTTGTTTGATTTAATCTGCGTAGTGTTCGATTTATATAAAATAAATACATATGCTGCAACGGGCATTTCGATCAATTTAATACCAGTCTCTTTGCAATTTGGTTTAAATAGTAGTCTATGTACTACACCATTCTGCGAAATAACTGGCAACAATATATATACGTTCGTAAAGAGATTATATATTGTCCTTCGTAGCTCAGTGGGTAGAGCCTCCGCCCGGCAAGTGGAAGGTCGTGGGTTCAGGTCCCACCGAAGGCAGAAATATTTATTTTCTTTCGAACGTTTCACCATCTAATCACGCCATACCATCGGCGTTGGTATCACTACGCCAATAAACGTTGATTGATATTGTTGTTTGATTTAATCTGCGTAGTGTTCGATTTATATTGAATGGATACATATGCTGCAGCGTGCATTTCGATCAATTTAATACCAGACTCTTTGCGATTTGGTTTAAATAGTAGTCTATGTACTACACCATTCTGCGATATAACTGGCAACAATATATATACGTTCGTAAAGAGATTATATATTGTCCTTCGTAGCTCAGTAGGGAGAGCCTCCGCCCGGCAAGTGGAAGGTCGTGGGTTCAGGTCCCACCGAAGGCAGAAATATTTATTTTCTTTCGAACGTTTCACCATCTAATCACGCCATACCATAGGCGTTGGTATCACTACGCCAATAAACGTTGATTAATTGACTTTGTTGTTTGATTTAATCTGCGTAGTGTTCGATTTATATTAAAAAAAAATAAATACATACCTGTATGCTGCAACGTGCATTTCGATCAATTTAATACCAGTCTCTTTGCAATTTGGTTTAAATAGTAGTCTATGTACTACACCATTCTGCGAAATAACTGGCAACAATATATATACGTTCGTAAAGAGATTATATATTGTCCTTCGTAGCTCAGTGGGTAGAGCCTCCGCCCGGCAAGTGGAAGGTCGTGGGTTCAGGTCCCACCGAAGGCAGAAATATTTATTTTCTTCCGAACGTTTAGCCATCTAATCACGCCATACCATCGGCGTTGATATCACTACGCCAATAAACGTTGATTGATTGACCTTATTGTTTGATTCCATTAACTTTTTTAACGTAAACGAGGGTGAACTGTGTATCGCGCTGCCGGAATCATATGGCTCTGCGCCTCATCAGTGTACCAGATTAGCTTTGCCGAGGGTATGGAGAACAACCCCGGACTACAGTGAGCAGTTAATCCATAACGTTCTTTATTTTGGCATAGTTGGGAATCGAACCCAGGTTAAACGCACGCTAGAGAAACGTATTACCACTGCACGGCCAAGGGCGGGCTGTTGCGCCCACATGGGCGGTAGTTAAAAATTTTTCTGGTAGCCCGTGGGGCAATGGAATCGCGCTCTCCAAAAGTCCAAGGTATGCTCCCTATGAGTGGAAGCAATCCACCACTGCATTATATATTATTTAAAATACAAAAATCGAAGCTGAAAGCTTTGATTACAGTCACTATTAAATAACATACTGGCACTCAATGGCTTAGGGAGAAAGTTCATAAGCGGGGTTATAGGCTTAATGGGAGGGGTTACAGAGCTACAACTCATATATTCCTATGTTAAATATACAAAATTTCATTGCGATTAGAGTAACAACCCCCAAAACTTCCCCATGGCTAGGCCTCTGCTAGAATTCAACACTTTTCCTAACAATATAAATATTTACTCTTCAGCCCCTTTTATTTGGCGCTTGTTTGCGACCAGAGGACTGCTAATCGGCGTACTGGGTTACCATATTTCAATTTAAAATATGCAAAAAAAAAGATGCCAGCAAATGTGAATATTTTGTTATGAATTCGAAGCCCTCCACTTTTGTATTTGTATTTTGCAAATGACATTCGGAACACGTTTTGAAAACGTGACTCCAACGTTCGAATTTCAGTTTAATTTATAATCGAATTGCCACATTTCGGAAATTTTTGATTAATAATTATCGAAGCTTCGATGCAATAGCAGCTGCTGCGAGTTAATCTTGTAAACATTCGAGCGCTATTTTGTTTTGTGTTGTCTTTGCCGGGAGGACAGTTAATTTTATTAAAGACTTTTATTAGAGCTTGGCTTTTATTTTTTAGGATTTTTTTAACGGCTTGACTGGATATTAATTGAGTTTTTCCCGAACAAATCGCGCTTTTTGCACAGTTATTGTCCGAAACAGGATTAAATTTATTTCGAGCCTTTATTTACGGGGAACCAACAATTTTATGAATAATTATCGTGTCAAATAACAAAACTATCACTGTCATTTTAATTGGCCTTCCTAAGGCATAAAAACAGAAAAAAAGTCACTCTCATTTTGTGGGTGTCCGACTTGGCGAATTTACGCCACCTTGGCGCAAAGAAATCAACAATATTTTCGGAATGGAATACCTAGTGTTCGTTCACGAAAAGAAGTCCGATAGAACAGTTAGAAATAACGGGAGGTGACGTCACAAGCGGCTAGTTCATTACAGCAAAGGGGGGATAAAATTTCAGACTGGTTTTTGGTGAACATTTGATTTTGGAACCTGAGAATATGGTTTTAATTCACTTGCCACCCTGCCTTGAAGTAGCATAAGCTAAGGCGCTTAGCTACCTTGTAAATACTCTGAATTCCCTTGCAAAGAGCATAGGCGTAAGCAGAAAGTTCATAAAGGGGGTTATAGGCTCAATGAGGTGGGGTGGCAATGCTACAACTCATATTCCTATGTTAAATATACAAAATTTCATTGCAATGGGGGCGTTATAACCCCCAAAACTCCCCCCTGGCTACGCCTATGCAAAAGGAAAGCCTAAGCTTGCTGGTTGTGTCTCCAGACGAACAACCCAGAATTTGCTTTTGGAGACAAAATAAGTTTGGATC
>QLNU02015360.1:197443761-197466698 GCA_006491805.2 Dysdera silvatica
TGTAAAACGCTTCTAGGAAGTCAAGTTCAATGACCGAAAAAAGCTGGCAAATGACCATGGCTTCTTTAAAGTTGAATTGATGGTCATTATTCCAACAATGAACTGCAATCGATGATTTTTGAAACTCAGTATTTGTGGCATATCTTTGGTGTTCTTTTCTACGATGTCGTAGGGCCCGCTTGGTCTGTCCCACATATGATAAATGGCATTGGCAAAACACACGATATATACCCCAGCGTCGTAGCATCGGGATGGGGTCTTTAAGTTGAGAGGGCCGAATTTTGTTATATGGTGAGAAGATGACTCGAAAGTTGGCTCTGCGAAGTATGTTTGCCACGGCGGCACTGATTTTAGGAAAGAACGGAAGGATGACTGTGCCCGAAAACTCAACTGTAGAACTACTATTAAGAGTAGAGCGGTGAGTGAGTTTGGTGAGTTTAGAAAGCGCGTTATCGATGATACTAGGACTATAGCCTCTGTCCACGGCAATGGTTTTTAAAATGTTAATTTCTTCTGTAAATGCTGACTCAGTAGAGCAAATATGTAAGGCGCGAAATACAAAGGTGTAGAATGCCGCCATTTTTGTTGAAGAGGATGGCAAGAATTTCGATGTGGGGGCAAAGAGACAGCGAAAGGCTTTCGGTATATCGATGTCTGGAATTGATGGCCAACTTTTTTTATTAAAACGTCCAGGAAGTGAAGAGAACTTTCTGACTCAATTTCAATAGAAAATTCAAGATGACCATCAATCTTGATATATCTGGGGTATATATCGTGTGTTTTGCCAATGCCATTTATCATATGTGGGACAGACCAAGCGGGCCCTACGACATCGTATAAAAGAACACCAAAGATATGTCACCAATGCTGAGTTTCAAAAATTATTGATTGCAGTTCATTGTTGGAATAATGACCATCAATTCAACTTTAAAGAAGCCACGGTAATTTGCCAACCTTTTTCGGTCATTGAACTTGACTTCCTAGAAGCGTTTTACATCCATAGATTTGGTGCATCACTTGTGAACGACCATAAATCAACCCCAAGTTTTAGTGGGGCTTGGAAAAATCTGTCAAAACTCTTCCCCACTGCTTCTCCTTCAACTACACCTGCTACTCAACTTTGTGACCAAAATTTACCACCTTGTAAGTTGGCCGCCTAAAACAACTCTGTACTCCTGAAAAAAAGCACTAACCGCTACCGACAACGTATTAACCACATCGAGTTGGCAACACTCCAATATTGTTTATTGCACGCTGGTCCCAGACGAGGAAAGACCTTGTTCTCTCGAAACGTGCGTCGAACCACCTTTTAAACTTACAACTATGCCAAAAAACGTTGTTATTTTTCCATTATTGTTAATAGATTCATATTTAAATTCTTCTATGGAAAAAGCATTTAAGCTTGCATACGTCTACAGGTAAGATGTAAAGTAATAAGATCCTTTTATGCAAATATAATGTTATAAGCATGGCATGAGAAGAAAATTTAAATTTAAAGAGTACCTGTAGATCGGATAAGTTTTTACGGGTGTTCTGTTTCTTACTTAGAAACTGTCAAAGATTGCAAAGCATAGCCTTACATTCTTGTGAAACGAAAAATAATTAAAGAGCAAAATGGCAACCTCGCCCAAACGGGTAAGTAATAGTAATAGATATGAAAATATGTGACATCTTGTGCTATTACGTAGTGATGAATATCTTGTTGTATTATATGGTGACAGATTATCTTGTTTGATATTTAAGTAATGAGTATATATTGTAAACACCTTTAAACTGTACCACTGAAAGTGATCTACGAAAATGCATCATGTTTTCTGAATTTTGTAAGGTTCACAAATTTCTATGACACGTACACAATACAATCGTTGCATTTTTTGAAGATTCGTTAGAATATAAGAAAATCTTGCAACAGAATGTTGATACTGCCAACAATAATCGCATCGGCCGCACACACTTCTTCCATCAACCTCTGTTAAAGGAAAAAGACGGCCCGATGTGTGCCACATGTGGTGAACCATTTACATGTTTCAACCATTTGTATAAATTTCAATCAGCAACGTCAATCAGCTTCTACCCAAAATAATTTTACCCTTTGTGACATTTTATGCAATTCTTTTAATCATGAAATCATTTTTAATTTTTTATCGAATATTGGCTTTTCTAATCTCATCTGATTTTATTATATCGTTTCGTTTATTGTACGTTTATTTCATTTTTACCATTATAGTCTTAAATTATTTTGATTTTAAAACCTTACGTACGACCTCAACTCGTTTGGCGCAGAATGACCTTTGTTGTCCTTGCTCCATAAAAATACAATCAACCAACCAGCTAACAATAACTTCTAGAGAATTTATGATCGTTAAATAAAGTGTTCTCTGAAGTCTATTTTTCTATATAAAATTATAAATTTCGTTAGAATTGGAACAGAAAAGGATGTAGTAACTTCTTTTATTTATTCTTCATTTGTACAGTCGCAATAAGCTTGCACCACATGGCAACTAGTATTGCAAAGACACGTGTACATCATCTGTTTATCATATTCGACCATACAAAGGAAAGTCCCAAGAAAATATCAACGAAGATATATAATAATTTCTCTATTAATTTTATTTCGAATTTGCTTAAAATCTTTCCAATTTATTTTATATAAATCGAACACTACGCAGATTAAATTAAACAACAATGTCAATCAATCAACGTTTATTGGCGTAGTGATACCAACGCCGATGGTATGGCGTGATTAGATGGTGAAACTTTGATGGCATATGAATGGATGCATATGCTGCAGCGCATTTCGATCAATTTAATACCAGTCTCTTTGCAATTTCGTTTAAATAGTAGTCTATGTACTACACCATTCTGCGAAATAACTGGCAACAGTATATATACGTTCTTAAAGAGAGTATATATTATTGTCCTTCATAGCTCAGTGGGTAGAGCCTCTGCCCAGCAAGTGGAAGGTCGTGGGTTCAGGTCCCACCGAACGCAGAAATATTTATTTTCTTTCGAACGTTTCACCATCTAATCACGCCATAACATCGGCGCTGATATCACTACGCCAATAAACGTTGATTGCTTGACATTGTTGTTTGGTTTGATCCGCGTAGTGTTCGATTTATATTGAATGGATACATATGCTGCAGAGTGCATTTCGATCAATTTAATACCAATCTCTTTACAATTTGGTTTAAATAGTAGTCTATGTACTACACCATTCTGCGAAATAACTGGCAACAATATACGTATATACGTTCGTAAAGAGATTAAATATTGTCGTTCGTAGCTCAGTGGGTGGCGCCTCCGCCCGGCGGGTGGAAGGTCATGGGTTCAGGTCCCACCGAAGGCAGAAATATTTATTTTCTTTCGAATGTTTCAACATCTAATCACGCCATACCATCGACGTTGGTATCACTACGCCAATAAACGTTGATTGACATTGTTGTTTGATTTAATCTGCGTAGTGTTCGATTTATATAAAATAAATACATACCTGTATGCTGCAACGTGCATTTCGATCAATTTAATACCAGTCTCTTTGCAATTTGGTTTAAATAGTAGTCTATGTACTACACCATTCTGCGAAATAACTGGCAACAATATATATACGTTCGTAAAGAAATTATACATTGTCCTTCGTAGCTCAGTGGGTAGAGCCTCCGCCCGGCAAGTGGAAGGTCGTGGGTTCAGGTCCCACCGAAGGCAGAAATGTTTATTTTCTTTCGAACGTTTCACCATCTAATCACGCCATACCATCGGCGTTGGTATCACTACGCCAATAAACGTTGATTGATTGACATTGTTGTTTGATTTGATCCACGTAGTGTTCGATTTATATAGAATGGATACATATACTGCAGCGTGCATTTCGATCAATTTAATACCAGTCTCTTTGCAATTTGGTTTAAATAGTAGTCTATGTACTACACCATTCTATGAAATATCTGGCAACAGAATATATACGTTCGTAAAGAGATTAGAATTGTCGTTCGTAGCTCAGTAGGCAGAGACTCCGCCCCGCAAAGTGGAAGGTCGTGGATACAGGTCCCACAGAACGCAGAAACATTTCTTTTCTTTCGGACGTTTTCACCATCTAATCACGCCATAACATAGGCGTTGGTATCACTACGCCAATAAATGTTGATTGATTGACATTGTTGTTTGATAGTATTAAGTCATTGAATTTAAGACTTATATTTCTATCCCTTTCATTTAATTTTTTCTTATGTATTCAGTGTGCTTATTTTCTCTCATCCCTTCATACATTTTGACCAGTACACAGTGCTTATGTGTTTTATCTATTGGCAAAATGTTATGTTTCAGAAATACATTTTTCCCGACTAATTTTTTATCGTTTTTAATTAATTTTAACGTCTTTTTCTGCAAATTTGTTAACATGATCTCATTCACTGTACCCAAGTTTCCCCAAACTCAATTACATTACATCAGATGACAATATATTAATGAATTGTATAGTTCAATGTACATTTTTTCGGTTATAGTCGTATTTATTCTTCTTAGGATTCCTATAGTCTTACTTATTTGATTAGTTGTTTTATTTATTTGATTATTCCAGTTTAGTTTAATAGTTAGTTAGATCCCTAAAAATTCAATTTTATCGACAATTTCAATTTTTTTTTGTTATTACTAAAATTGACAAATCTTTATTTACTTTTAATTTTGCTTGTGAACAGCAGCATTTTAGTTTTTTCTACGTTCAGTTTCATCTGGTTAGCCTTAAAACATTTTTTATATTTCTCAATTTTCCCAATACTTACTTCCATCAGGCTCTTTGGTCACCACCAGTTAAAATCACACTTGGATCATCTACGAACAAAGTAATTTATCATTTGCCCGACACATTAGATAAATCGCTATGGTACAATGAATATTACAACGAACCCATTATTGATCCCTGAAGTATTCCTTAATTATTTATCAGTAAATTAGATTTTACTACCGTAATAATAGCTATATGTTTCTGTCTTTTAAATAACTACTCTCTATGGGTTATTTACTTGTCTTTTAATCCATAAAGTTTTAATTTTTCAATTAATATCTATTTCTAACAGCGAATGCTTTACTTAAATAATAATAATAATAATATATGTCAATTCCATATTCCTTATTTTCAATTGCTTTCTGTGTTTTACCTATTATTCTAAGAAGCGCACCCGCTGTCGATTTTCCTTTTCTGAAACCATATTGATATATTAGAAATAAAATACAGGGTACCAGGGAGGAAATTACATAAAAAGGTTAAACACTGGTAAAATAGCAATGAAAAAGATCACTCAAGCTTTCGGACGCATCAGCAGCAGTCCTTCATCAGGAGTAATGACGATGTTATGTTTCTGTCTCTTTTTTATACTTGAAATTTCTGGAAAACCCTTCATCAGAGTAGTCCCGCAGAATGGAAAAACCCAGTGGGAACCAATGGGAGGCCTCCAATAGCGGGAGGAGGAGGAATTGTGCAAGGGTTTCATTGGGAAGGGTGGCCGCCGGAGGACCCAATAGCGAAATCGTTTAAAAACCCAATGGGAACCAATGAGAAACCTGTACTGTGGGGTACCTAATGTTATGAAAATCCCATACATTTCAGAGTAAGAGTTGTTTGTAAGTTTCTGGAAGTGGTTGTGATGTATTAATGGCTTTCCCGTGTAGTTTGTAAGTTTCCCAAGATTCTAAGAAGAGTCTACTATTCTTGTTTGTGATGTGACGGTGTAGTATTTTTGTTGAGTCCCAGTCGGGTTCGTGTCCGTGTTGTAAAGCGTGTTCTGCCAGACGTGAGGCTATGTCTCCTTTCGCGAGTGCTTGTTTGTGTTCTTTTTTTCTTGTTTTGATCATTCTTTTTGTTTGTCCTATGTAATGTTTGTTGCAGTCTTTGCATGGTATTTGGTATATGGCGCCTGTGAGATCTTCTGGTGGAACTGGGTCTTTAACTTTTGTAAGTTGTTTGCGAAGTGTTGTGACAGGGGAATAGAATGTTTTGATATTTGCCTCTTTAAGGATGCGAGAGATTGTTTCGGAAATGCCGTGAATATATGGAATAGATATGCGGGTGTGAGATGTATTGTTTAAAGATGTACTATTGGGTCTACAGTTTCTGAGAATGAATCGTTTAGGGTATCCATTATTTTTAAGTGCCGTGTGTATGTGTTTTGTTTCTGTGTTTGAAAGTGTTTCATTACTGCAGTGAGAATTCGCTCTAAGACTTAATGTTTTAACAACGGAAGCTTTGTGGCATGTTGGATGATGCGATTTAAAATCGAGATATCTGTCTGTATGTGTGGGTTTACGGTAGTTTCATCTCTTTCAGATAGTCTTCACCTCAGTTTACCGTAACCAAGGACTGCTGCTGATGCGTCCGAAAGCTTGAGTGATCTTTTTCATTGCTATTTTACCAGTGTTTAACCTTTTGTATGTAAACATATTGATACAGTGAAACCTGTCTAAGGCGGAAACTCACGGGACCGGAAAAAATTCCGTAGTATGCAGGTTTCCGCCTTATGGAGGTTACATGCAAAACAAATACATACATAGTTAAATTCAGTGGTAAGAGATGACTGCATATGCTAATTGTTTTTATTTGTCTTATCTTGCGAACTTTATAACTAAATTTATTTTCCTTTTGATAAAAATATTTATTTTATCACTGCATTTTATTTTTATTAATTTTAATTTTTGCACTATTTTGTGGTTTTAGTAGTTACGATCAATATGGTGCAAAATTTCATTCTAACTGTACATGCTTATTCTATACAAAAAGTCTATTATGTAAGCTTAAATTGTAACGATAAAGTACCTCCCTTGTATAAAGATACTCTCCCTTGCGGTGGGTTTATCCATGAATTGATAAAGTCTACATGAATGACTTTTCGTTCTGGTTAATAATGAACGTTTTTATTTAAGAAGTGGGTGGCACTGGCATACGTAAGAGGGGTCGATTATGGTTGTAACCCCCATTGCGATGAAATTGTATATAGTATACATGTAAATACAATGGAGTTGTAGCTCTGTAACCCCCCATTGTAAGCCTGTAACCCTCCCCTTATGAACTTTCTGGGTATGCCTATGGTGGGCGGATGGTGTGAAAAATGGTAGTCGGACAAATATAGGCAGAAAGTTCTAAGGGGGTTATAGGCTCAATGGGCGGTTTACAAAGCTATAACTCATACATTCCTATGTTAAATATACAAAACTTTATTGCGATGGGGGTTACCAACCCCACACATTTTCTTGGGAATTGAGATCAGGAGAAAGGGCAGGCCATTCCATGACATGTACCCCATTATGCAAAAACCATTCACAAGAGGGTTTTGCAACGTGAATGGGGGCGTTGTCCTGCTGGAAAATCCAACTTGGGCCACCAATTCTCTCTGCAAATGGCAGTAACTGGATTTCTAGCATTTCTTGGTAATCGGTAGCCTTTATGCGGCCTAAGGGGAAAGCCAGGTTAAGTTTACCACCATAGCCGAAGCCTCCCCACACCATTAATGAGCCTCCACCTTATTATCTTTTGGAGAAGATTTCCTCTTCTTTCCTCATATCATTCCAATAGAATGCAAGGCCGCCTGGGTCATCAAAATTAAGTTTTTTCTCATCTGAGAATATAACACGATGCCACTGGTCCTTCCAGGTTTGATGATATTTGGCCCAATCTACTATCCTTTGCTTGTGGATAGCTTTCAATATGGGCTGCTGTTTCCTTTTTTCAATTCCTTCTATTAGCTCACACTCTCCCTATATATATATATATATATTTATATATCTTGTTCAAATTTTCAATCGTTAATAAAATACTTTCTATCCATCCAATCAAGTTCAAATAAATTTTTTTAAACTTGTAGTGGATGACACTTGATGTTAATACAGTTTTTTCAAATATTAATTCATTAATTAAATTTAAATGAATTTTTTTTGCTTTCCTTTGGTGTATTTGGCGATTAATGCTTGCCGCCAATTACAGCCAAATGTTGCCAAATGTCGCCAAAATTGCTTTTCGCAATTTTTCCCTTTCTTCCCTTTTATTTGAGCAGCGCATTGAAGGAATTGACTTTAAAAAAAAATTTTTTT
Source organism: Dysdera silvatica (assembly GCA_006491805.2). Lineage (NCBI taxonomy): Eukaryota > Metazoa > Arthropoda > Arachnida > Araneae > Dysderidae > Dysdera > Dysdera silvatica. The sequence goes on from QLNU02015360.1 coordinate 197,451,838, forward strand.
ATTATACTTGTTTATATATCGCAAGTTGTTTGTATGTTTTACAATCCGTGACAGAGTTGATTTTGTCACAGGGATGTTATCCTCTTTGGCCAATTGTCTGAGAGAAATACCACCTTGTGAAAGACGATGCACAATATCTCTTTCCTGCCTGGAAGTCATTTTTCTGCCTGTACACCTCCTTTTTTTATACCTGTACGCATTGCCCTGATTCACAAAATTGTCTATTACGGTTTTAGATCGTTTGATTTGCTTAGATATTTGTCTGTGTGAAAGACTTTGTTCCTTAAAAGCTGTTAGCTGGCCTTTCTCGAACTCTGATAGCTGGGTTCCCTTTCCCATTGCAATACTGCAGGAGAAATAGAAAATACAGCCTTCTGAAGTCAATGTTCGACTGGGATAGAAATACCAGCACTATATCCAGACGTGAATCCCACGAAATAATGCATTGCGCATGCCCACAGGATTCCATTGTCGATGCTTCTGGGACTTTCCTAGTGGGTGGTACAAAATTGCAGAAACATCATATTTCGACAAATGCGTTACGATCTATAATCGTAAACCGTATGAACCGTAATTAGTGATGATGTTTTCGAACTCCTGCTATGGATCGGTAACGCAACGCTTTTGCAGCGCTGAGTGCCAGTGAAAGCACAGTGATTACAAAAGACCGGAAACCGCAACAGATTCCCCATGCTTAGGTGTTACAACTCTAAGAGCCAAATAATATAGCATAAATACGATTTATTAATCTCTTTCGCAAGATTTTACGTGCTGCGTTCCCAATTTGTGTTATTGCTGAATCGCAAAAGTAAGACAATATTATATAGTTCATATATAATTGTACGGGGGAAAGTACGATTTTGCCTCTTTTGTAGAAAAACCGGGGTTGGGGGCAGGAGCTCCTACCAGATTACACCAATATCCTAAGGTACGTATTCAATGGAATGCATTTACAAATTCAGTCACATCGTAATACGCATTAAAAGAAAATGCCTAACACATTGGGATCCATAGCAGGATAAAACGTCAACACTAATTTACTATTCTTTCTCTGTTTACGATTATAGTCGTAATGTATTTGTCGAAGTACGATGTTTCTGCAATTTTTGTACCACCCCCTAGGGAAAGTCCCAGAAACATCGACAATGAAGTCCGTGGGCATGCGCAATGCATCATTTTCGTGGGATTCATGTCTGGATATAGATGCTAGTGAGATAGAACAGGTAAGTTATTTGACAACTTCCTGACGTCATAAACCTGTTTACCTGTAGCAGCTCGAATGTTGAGAGTTACCCAAAACACTAATAGGGGTGGTGGCTTTATTTCGGCGGGACACTTTTTCCCCTATTTTTTTACACATTCATTTTTTTTTCCTGCCCAGGTGGGGCAGGGAGTGAGTTACTCCTTGTAAATATGTATTTGTATATAGACTTTCTTAATATATTTGTTTCGTTCTTATTGGTTTGTTTCGTGTCCAGTCATGGCATATAATCACGGTGGCTTTATTTCGGTGGGACACACCTTAACGCCGATTAACGCACTCAATAGCACATAGCCGTCTATTCAGCACACCCGATATTTTTTAGATAGGCATCCCTGAATAGCATTACATTTTTTTAAGATCTTCGATTTAAAATTCATTGAAGGATAAATTAAAATCTAAATGCTATCTCCCCTTTTCCTAAAATAGCAAAAAAAAATGTGTCGCTTCGAAGTTATTCAATTTTCTATTACTTTTGCATTATTAGATAGAGGGGGAGTTCACATACCTAATTTGTGTTAAAGAATCGTGTAGTCCACTTGTTTCGAAATCACTAATTACGTACTTAAAGAATAATTAACTCTCCCGCTTTAAAGCGATGACAAACCAGTCGTGTTCGACAAGACACTAACGCATATATTACAAGCAAAATGAGTGGTTCTGAGATGGAAACTAATGAATCTACGATATCCCAAACCATGTTATATTATTATTCAACACAAAAGCACAAAAGAGTTTTTAGGCAGAATCGATTAGAAATGTAACAAATATTTTTCGATTTATGCCATAAAAAATCTGAAGAATGAAGTTTTTGCAATTCGCATTATTCACTCCCACATGTCACTTTGTGGATTACCATACGCAGCATGTTAACACAATGGAAAACTCAAAAGTATTAATCATCTTCCATTTTTTATATTTGTCTTCGGTAACGGGGTTAATGACATGCATTTTCAGTCATTAACTCTCAGTTAATTCAAATTAATCTTATTTATTATCATACTTTGCTAGCAAAATCTTTGTTTTTATTCTATCTTCTCTCATAAAACATTTATTCTAACAGCTATATGTTCATTTTTATGTATTTTTAACACCTGGTTGTGATTTTTTCCCCAAGAAATTCAACATTTGAACCTTTAGCAATTCAAAATTATTTTTCAATTATATATGCAACGTGTAATGAAAATCTATACTCATTTGTCTTTTAATCAACTCGTTTAGAACTTGAGTAGGTCCACTGTATTTTATAATTAAAAATTATGAAATTGAATTATTTATTTTAATTTATTTAATTAATTTAATTATGAAAATTTGATGGTTTTTGGTTATATACATAAATTTCCCTGTATAAATCGTATTTGGATACTTTGACTAATAAAAATTCTAAAAATAACAGAAACGGCGTCTAATATATTTATAATTTGTCAATCTTGAAGTGAAATTTTAATATATGATTTATAGACGTCCGAAATGCGATTGTGTAGGCACTTTATGAGGCGGTAACATTACAGGACGAATATATCTTTTGCGCATCTGACTTCATCACAGTTCTCACAATTTGGCTGTGTACTGTGCAATTGAGTTCGTAATAACGTGAAAAAAATAAGTTCACCTCTTTAACGTAACGTAAAGCATTTATTCGTCGAACTTCAACAAAAGGGTATCCATAACGTCTTTGACACTGTTAATACTGGTTATGACTAGAAAACTCGTTATAAAATGTTAAATGGTTAAACCAACATAATACATTATTTGAACGTGTGAAATTCAAAATTCAAGGTCCAAGCGACATAGCAACAAACTCTTATCTGCCGGCCAAGTGTCAAGACCAAAAAAAAAGAAGGGCTATAAGCAAGTTATGCATTAGTTTTTAAACTTTAAACAAAGCTCAGCGCACATGAGCCACACGTGTTGTGGGTCACAATTAGAGGTGTAAAAAACACGGGAATTTTGGACACATTGGAAACTTTGATGGGAAGAAACCAAGATAGCTAGAATAAAGATGGTATTGCCATCCTCACCTTTCTTCCTATTGGTCGATTGTGTCGAATCGACCAATAGGAAGAAAGGACTACCTCCTTTATTCTAGCTATTTTCATTTCTATATTCAAAGTTTCCAATGTGCCCAAAATTCCCGGGTTTTTTACAACTCTAGTCACAATTATTCAACTGTTTGACAAAACATTATGCGCAACCAATGCCGCGTCGGCTGCTACAGATTAATGCTACATGGTTTGGTATAGACAAAGTAATTATTAATACTATTGAAGTGTCTAGTAAAAGACCTAATGATCATATAGTAAGCTAAATTTCATGCAATTTTCTTAATAATTGCAGTAAATCACCTATTATTGGAACAAAATTCGGCTGAAATAGTTTAATTTCATATAATCGAACATTCTAGTAACTGTCAGTTTACAAAGGAAAAAATTTGTATTATAACAGTTATTCAAAATCTCACAAGGAAACTACTCCAGGTGTCTTCCTCGGATCGGTTTGATATTTGATTAGTAGATAGCTAGTACGATGGTAAAACATATGGAAAAATAAAATCTGCCCCACTCGGCTTCCAAGCGGAGGTAGAAGCCATTGAAATTTGGCGAAATGTTGGATTTTTCGCCACATTTGGCGATTTTTCATGAAATTTGATAAAATATACCTTGTTCCACTGAAATCATCAATACGTGTCGTTATGAAAAAACACTAATCTAACAGATTAATCTATTAAAATGCTATTGAAAAATATTATCAGGTTTGCAGAAAAAGCATTCCTGTGTCAAAAATAAGGATAAGAAATTTGCATAGAAATCTGAAATATTCTTGTCAGTTATAATTTCATATCACCTAATAGCGCACTTAATAGTTCTGACAACCATGCACAATATGACAATGAAATATAAGAATGAACTATGTATATTGATGTATACTTGTGATGACTTTGAGCTACTCATTACTAATAGTCCACACGTATAAAAAATATACAAGAAGTTATTACAAAGCTGTTTATTAATGATAAATACAAATTTAGTACTTTTTGTATAGAACATAATACAGGATTTTGATTTATAAGAAGTATAAGCTTATTTTGCTTTATTACAAAAAACTAAAAATGAGAGTGAAAATCAATAAAAAATGAGAAAAACATATGAAGCTTGAGCAATGACTAGAACATATAGTATACATGCATTGTTTATGCAATTTTCTGTATAACGTGATTGGTTTTGTTGAAAAGTGAAGCAAATTTGTTAAACGTTCTTAAATGCTTCTGGTTTCAAAAGAGGGTAAGTTGATTTCCACCAGGCATATTTTATTATATTATTAAATGCAGAAGCGGACAATTAGTTGTGAATTAAACAGTATAATTTTGTGATATTGATTCGTTAAGAGATGTCTTATGCAGTGAAGTATAAAATGGTTTTTTTTTTTTCTTTTTGCAAAATATTTCCGTTGTCGGAAAAAATGAACATCACAAGGTTGAACAAAAGGAGTTGTGCCTAGTGGAATATGTAGGAACTGACATGAGTATTCCCAAATAGAAAATATTTCCTCAGTATATTCACCTTTTTTTGACCACTTCAACAATTCAATAATACCAACACTTTATCACTTATTGTTAAAGTGGGCTTGATGGCGTTATCTGATAAAAAAAAATATGTATATATTTGGACGATGTTCCACTTTTTGTGCATGTGATAACGACATTTTAAGGGTTAAACGAAGTAGCAAAAACTCCAGAGCCAAAAGTACCTTTTCGCTTGTGATGTAGGAGAAAATATTTTGACAACAGTGTCCCATCCATAAAAATTACCAGCTATATTGTGATGAAATAATGCGAAATTGCATTTGCTAATTGAATGGTCCCCTGAACATGCTTGTCTGTTTTGAAAGAAAGGGTTCACTGTGATGTCATTTCTTTGCTGGAACTGCTTTGATCCGTATTTAAAATATGACTCTGTAAATAGCTTATCATTATATCAGATATATGGAAAACAAATTCAATAGTTTGGTTATCCAAATATTTTGAATTTTGTACTTTGCTTTTTGTAACAAATTTCGTTATTTTTCTACCAGAAAGGCCACATTGGTTCATGAAACGAGCTATAAAATGGGAGACGCTTTGAAATTTTCATCATTAATTTCTGTACTATATTTGTGTACCCAAGTTTAAAGATCAATAACATGATTAATAAAACCATTCTGTCTCGCAATTTTGAAATTTTCAAAACTATGCTTCTTTATTGAATACAATTTTTCAATCTTATTTCCGATATTAGTGACGTATTTTTTCATCTTATAAATTTGTCTATATTTAAGACTGGGGTTACGAAAACTATATCGAATAGTATGCTCCCGTTTTCGTTTGCCTGGTGCTGTCCATGAAAAATCAACAATTTGTTTCATGTACGCAAGCGAGTAGAACGATAAATTATGTCGCATGATATCATCAGGAAAAATTTCATTTAACTCGTCTTTACTAATGTTTTCAGTAATTTCTACATTTCTCTCATTGTCAATATCGCAAGTAAATTCTTCAAAATTTGGACTTTGCACAAATGTTTCGGCAATGGGAATTACTTCATTCCCAATATGAATTTCTGAATAATTCACAAAGCTATTGGCTTTGCCATATTTCTTTTGTATTACGTCAAAAAAGTATTTAGCAATATTTGATATACTGACCATTGCTTTTTCTTCCAACAAAAATCATGACAAATACAAAATAAGATGAAAAATAAAACTAAATTAAATTAGATAAATTAAATTAAATTAATTAGATAAAATTTTTGCTCCCATTTTTATTATTTGTTAGACATATTGTTTTCACAACCACGAGTATTGATGATTTCAGCGAAACAATGGATATTTTATCGAATTTCATGAAAAATCGCCAAATGTGGCGAAAAATCCAATATTTCGCCAAATTTCAATGACTTCTACCGCTGCTTGGGTGTCGATTGGGGCAGATTTTACATTTTTTTATGCTTTACCATCGTATTAGCTATCTACTGACCAAATATTAAACCGATCGGGGAGACACCTGGAGTAGTTCCCTTGTCAGACTTTCGAATGGCATTTTTGTGACAAACATTTAGTCGCTGTAAAAAAATTTAATTTCTCTTCTTCCACAAAAATTTCGGTTCTCGACTTAAATTAACATTACGTTTATTACATTAGATTATATTATTTACATCACAACGTAAACTAACATTTGCTAGCAAAAGAATACAACGGCTGACCAGGGAATATCCTAACCAGTAAAATTTCTCACTGATCCAAAGTACAAGAAACTATTCTACGGCGAGAACGTGTTTTCCCTTTATCAAGCGAATTTCACTTGACAAAGGGAACAGTGGTTCGTGAAACATTGCGGAACATATACTAATCATATAAATTTCACAATATTTTCAAAACATCTAAAATATTGATATATAGGGTCAAAATGATAACACATCCATTTGCATATCATACGACATTATTATCAGTATGAGGTGAAACAGACATAAGGACAATTTTAATCCATTGAAGCATCTCCTAGAAATTTATCCAAATAATAAAGAAACGTCAAAAATTGATCGTTTAGTTCTGATTACAGAAAAAATTTATGTGTATAATATTCCCTACGTTTTGGTTATCATATAATCATGTAACAAGCCTTATGGTACATAAATTAACCGCCTAACATTCACACTTCCGAAGTGCCAGTGGCGTATATATTCCAAGGTCTCTAGATAATCTCCAGTTGACCAACTTGTTTTTTACTTTTTAACGGTTTTTCGCAGAAACTGTTTTTCTTAGAAAAATGTAGTGTTTTAGAAGAAATTCAAAAAAATTTAGAAAAATATAAAGGGTTTGGTATACATAAGAAACAAATATTCGAAAACAGTTTCCATCGTAAACAGTGAACCTGACCCTTTCTTCAAACCGTTTTCGGAAACAAATGCCAATACATGGAAAGCCGCCAAGTTATTCTCTAATTTCCGGCGATGGGAAGGCATATTCCATGTTAAATCCATCCCAGACTTTTTGGCGACAGTGATGTAATTTTTACATTTATTTCAGCACGCAACGCATATAAATTCGAAGCCGTTATCCTCGCTTTTGCGGGAGAGTTGTATTGTAAAATTTCGTTATGTAGGGTTAATAGATTTCTCAGTCGTAGTAAGAAATACGTTTCCGAAATTTTTACCCGTTAAGGAAGTTTTTAAAATTAGTTCAGGAGAACGCAATAATTTAAAAATACATATTTTATAACAATTAAATAACTTTTATTATATAATAATTCTGATTCTGATTACACAATATATGAAAGTTTACTCATACTATTATTCGAAATAAAATATATTTGAACTTGAATAAATCCTTTCAAATAATATAATCATATAAAACTCACAGTGTTTGCTCTTAGTATATTTTAATAATGATAGTTTACTTTTTAAATATTAGAAAAGTGATGAGCAGTCTTGTTGGAAATTTACAGTAATCGTTAATTTCATTCACTTAAACCACCGGAATATCGGTTTTCATCTTTGGTATAGTTGTTATTTATGTAGGATATATATGTATAATTATTATCAGTGTAGGACCGAAGACGCCTATTTGTAATTGTAAAATTTTCTTTCCGAATTTAGGTTACCTGTTAATTCTAAACTCGCGTATAATAGAAATAATTCAAAACTATAATATGTAGAAATTTGTTCAGGCAAAACGAGTAGGTTTTATAGTCCATTGAAAGTCATTTAAGCAAATGCTATATCTGTTGAATTTGAAAGTTTCTAAAGATCTTGAATTCATGCAAAAAGAATTTTTTTAATAATATTGTTATTAACAAACGATTATACAATAGACTCGCGTTTTGAGGAACACCTATGGACCCTAAAATGTTCGTAAATTCGAAAGTTCGTAAACCGTGGCGTATTTACCAGTGGGCAAAGTAGGCTGAAACCTAGGGCAAAAAATTTTCGACGAGAAGTTTACAAAGGCAGGGCTGAATTTTTTGATGGCCGATCGAATTATTAGTTTCACTTTGTCATTTTCAGAGGCGTAACTGAGCAATGACAAAGGGAGGGCTGCCATGGGCGCCGCCTTGAAAGAGGATCAAAAGGCGCCAAATTTGCGAATACTTGCGAAAAGACGAATTTGAAACAATCTTCGGGGGCAGGGTCTTCCTGGCGGGGTGCAATAAGTGCCCGCATCTGGATGGCTGATTCAGAGGCACCCGCAGACTACTTATTATTATTATTATTATTATGTCTGTTATACATTGTTGTGTTACACAGCATCAAGGAGATAATCACTGTCCTCTTGATCTGGAGTTCTTGGTTCAGTTCAAGTCTCACCCAGAAACCTGAGAACTGTCCATGTATCTTCTTAATATATAGGCGGTGCCCAGTAAGGCAGTTTTTTGTAGGTCTGTTGTCGTTATGTCAGTAATGTCCAGTTTTTCTAGGAAGTTTTTTAAATTAGGTGTGATGGGCCCCCAGTGCACCTATCACAATCGAGATGACTGTTACTTGTTTTTTCCAGAGTCTATTAATTTCTATTGCAAGGTCACGATATTTGGAGATTTTTTCGAATTCCTTCTCTTTAATTCTGCTGTCACCTGGCACCGCAATGTCGATGATAAATACCTATTTTTCCTTCACCAATGTTATGTCTGGTATATTGTGTTTTAAATGTCTGTCTGTTTAAAGCCGAAAGTCCCAAAGGATTTTTATTTGAGCATTTTGTGTAACTTTTTTTTTTCATGTTCCCAGTAGTTATTAGATCTTATAATTTCTGCAGATATTCCAGTAAATCAGGGTAGCCACTCTGTCATGTCTTCTTTTTTTTTTTTGTAGTCTGATTGAGCTATTTTACTTCAGCTACTGATTAGGTGATCGACTGTCTCATCTTTTACTTTACACTCTGCATTTACTGTTCTTGTTTTGCTTTTGGATTTTTGATGTTATCTCATTCATTTGTAGTGCTTGTCTTTGTTCAGCAAAAATAAGGCCTTTAGTTTTTTTTAAGTTCCCAATTGAAGCTATCTCCAATTATGTTGGCTATCGTCTTTTTCCTCAATTTTTTTTTCAAATGGTGTCCATGGAAGTGTTTGTTTTGCCAATTTGTGCGACGTTTTTGAAGTTCATTTAGTTTGAAGCACTTTTTTGAGTCTGAAACCTTTATTAGCTTTCTTGAAGCCACTCCGATTAGGAGCTTCTCATTACTTTTATTTAAATTTTCATTGAGGTCCCTTTTTTCCTTTTCAACAGTTTGTTTAATTTGTAAGAGGCCTCGTCCTCCTTCTCTTCTCGATAAGTATAGTCTATCTACGCAACTTCGTGGGTATAAAACATAGTTTGTAATCATCTGTTTGCGTGTTTTTCGGTTCAAATTATCGAAGTCCATTGATGTCCAATTAATAATCCCTGATGTGTATCTTATTACTGGTATGGCATAGCTGTTTATGGCTGTAATGGTGTCCCCGCCATTCAATTTTGATTTCATAATTTTTCGTATGCGTTTCACGTATTCTGAGCATGTGATAGTTTTTATATTGTTGTGAAGGATTTCATCCAATTCTATTATGCCCATGTACTCGTTATTCCCTTCGCTGGAAAGTTGTTTAATTACTTGTTGGTTGCCTAGATGTATATCTCGGCTCTGTGTTTTCTATCTTTCTTTTTTCTATTGTGATTGTGGTACACAAGCCAAATTCCATCTTGATATCTTCACTAAAAACTCTCACTGTAGGGTTCATTGCTTGCGTACAAATTTATTTTCCATTTATTCATGGTATGGTCCACTGATTTCATAACGCTGGAGTTAATTCCAAGTATTTCTAAGGATTTTGTAATCCAGCTATGTGGGAATAAGTTGTATGCTTTTTTATAATCAATACATGCTAAGGGGATATTTCTTTTCCTCGTTTTAACATTTTTGAGATACATTTTGTCTATCAGCAATTGGTCTTTCGTTCCACGCGAGGTTTGTAATTACCTTTTTTGTTCCAATGGGAAGAATTCATGTTTCCACAAGTATTCATGGATTGAGTTGGCAATAGTACTAGTAAGAAGTTTATAGGTTGTAGGTAGACAAGGAATTGGACGGAAGTTGCTAGGAATGGGGCCTTTTGCTTTCTCCTTTATGATAAGGCACGTTTTACCAGTCGTGAGCCTGTCTTCTATTGCAGCTGTCTGGAGAATGGTATTGAAATGGACAGCAATTCTCTTACAGAGGATAGTCGGGTGTTTGAGCCAAAAGCCATGTACTTCATCAATTCCAGGTACACTCCCATGTTTAAGCTTCTTTGCATGTTTTGTAAGCATTTCTGCAGTGATCACCAATTTGTCAATATGCTTTACTGATGACTGTGGCGTATAAAAGCGCTTCGCTAGCTGGATTCATCATTTCCCGCACGGATCTCGAGCAGCATGCATCGTTTCACCAATGCGGAGCTGGCCGACATGCATTTCATGTATGGGGCTGCACAAGGAAATGGATTAGCTGCTCAAAGGATGTACAGGGAGCGATTCCCGGATAGGAATCAGCCGGATCGTCGATGTTCCTCCAGCTGTTCGCAGACGAATGTGGTTCCAGCACGATGGAGCCCCAGCTCACTTCAGTCGAAACGTCAGGAATCACCTGGACGCTGTCTACGGCCAGCATTTTATAGGACGGGGCGGTCCAGGTCCCTGGCCACCGCGTCCTCCTGATTTAACCTGCTTGGATTTTTTGTTTTGGGGGTCATATTAAAAGCCTGGTGTACGAGAGTCCCGTCACATCTGAAGAAGATCTTGTTGCCCGCTTGTCTGTTGCTGCTGGACATGTGATCGACATGCCTGACGTCTTTTCTAATGTACGCCGATCCATGCGCCGTCGCTGTGAATCTTGTATCGCTGTTGGTGGCCGCTCTTTCGGGCACCTCTTGTAAACTATTAATAAATTTTTGTTTTCTTTTGTCTTTACTTGTCTTTTCAGTTTCCTGTGATTCATACTGCTTTACAAGCTAGCGCTTTAATGTGTCATTACCGCACACACATTCCTATACGAAATCTGCTTATTTAGGTCCCCTCTACCTGCCTTTACATTTTTGACATATAGTTTAGGACCACCCTGTATAAATAAGCCTCCTATCTCACTCTTTCTTTTACTAATGACAACGGAATTGATTCCCAGATAGATTTAACTCATACATAACAATTAAAGTTTAACACTGTAACTCATCGATAAATTCCGGTACCAAAACTTTTACATTTCTTTACCTTCTAAATTTAAAATATATGCGTCAAATCTAGATTTATCCTGCCCTATATCGCAGTTTTTCAAATGGGGCTACAACTCAACAAAAACAATTCACTCACTCCCTTAACTTTCAATTAATGCGCTGCTCTACATTTTGTCATAAATGTACAAAATAATATGAAATGTAATGTAAATTACTCTTCCTCCCCTTAAAAAAGCTTACAACTTAGGAGATTTGAAGTCCAACCCAATTTGAGGAAATTCAAACCTCCCTTTGCTAAAAGTTTGACATCCTAAGAAAATCAGTGAAAAGAAAAAAAAAGAAACTGAATTCGTAAAACAGAATGAATGTGTAATTTTAGTTCTTAAATCGGAAAGCGGAAATTAACGTTCGTTAAATGGGTTATTTTTCGGAACCAACCCAATGATTTGTAAAAACGTCGAATTCGTATACTGGATGTTGATAACAGCACGAGTCCACTATGTTTTCATTTCCTCTTTAACTTTATGTGTATTTATTCTTCAGTTATTCACCATTCCTCCTTCTTCCCCCCCCCAAAAAATATATACATATATATTGTCTCTTTTTTTTAATGGAGGTGAAAAATCGATCATTCCAACCGAACACTCTTTCTTGTATAATCAACTTATCATTAACTTCAAAAATATCGTGTTTTAAAATTTTGATAAACAATTCACACCCATCAAGCAGCTGTCGCTCCAGAGAGGAAATTTGGAGGGTGTAAAGTACAATAGGGCTCACTTATAACGAGCACGAATTTAGCGAGTTTCCAGATATAGCGAGGGAAATATGGATTTTGTTTTGTGTAATAATTGAACGCAATACACATTAACCGCTTTTATCGAACAAGTGCTAGACCCGGATTTAAGGAGCAAATATTTCTGGAACTCGAATTTAACGTGCAAATATTTGTGGAGATTACCTACTGTCTAAAGTAATGCCACGCCACTATGAGGTACTATCGACCAGAAAATTCTAACTGATGCATAGCGTCTTGCGCATCAATTTTAACCCCTTCAACGTCCCTTTTAACATGGTAAATTACTTAACTAATATTGGCATTTATGAAGTAGCCTACCACATGTGCGATATTGATTAATGGTACTCCAAATGAGTACAACCAACCAATATATTCTAGCTTCTAAAATGGTATCTTCTGCATCTATTTTAACCTCTTCATAATAATTACACTATATTTCTCCATTTACCTTAAACACGCCAGAAGAACTATATAATAACTTACACTCTTTTGCAAAAAAAAAAAATGAAGCACCCCTAAAAAATAACTGTTTCGGCGTTGCAGTCCTCTGGAGACGCAACCAATAATGCCGTTACGACGTTGACGAGGACCTTATAACCAATTGGATGATTTCGAACGTGGTCGCATAGTCGGGATGCTTGAAGCTGGCTGGTCCTACTGAGCAATAGGCTGCCACCTGCACCGTACGGACACTGCTGTTCAAGGGTGTTGGCAGCAATGGTTGCTGCGAGGAACTCATCGGCGAAATGATGGCTCTGGAAGGCCAAGGTGCACTAATGCAAGGCAAGATTGGTTGGTTGTGCAACAGGCCCGAGCTGATCCTATGACATCATTGTCCGCCATCCAACGTGCTACGGTCTCTTCCATACCACTCGTGGCACCTTCCACCATTTCACGACGCTTGGATGAGGTGGGGTTACGTTCACAGCGGCCTTTAACCTCACACTGTCGACTGAATCGTCTAAAGCGGTGTCGTAGCCGATCATCATGGCTGCCAGCAGATTGGCATCGCATAGTGTTCAGCCATCGGATCCGTGTGTAGAAGTGCCAGGGCCAGCGGTCCCAACCACCCTTTGTTTTACAAAGGCACACAGCCATTACCCCTAGTGTGATGGTGTAAGGTGCTATCTCATACGACAGCAGAACGCCCTTGGTGTTCTTGCGTACAACTTTATACTCCAGGCCCTGATCATAAGACCAATAGGAATTTTGAAGTGGACGAGTTTTCTCTTCAGATCCTTTTAGGGCATGCGGAAAGGAAAGGAAAAAACTTGGGTAGACTTCTGTCATTCCGGGCATAAGTTTCTAGGGCGCCATTTTGTTTTCGCATAGTGTGCATTCCTGCCCATGCTAACTTTTAGGTATTTAAATGAATGAACTCATTTAACCTTTAGGTATTTACATGAAAATAAAGGTATGCGTTATTAAATTTAGTATACATTATTTCAGGCTGCAATTTTTTTTTGGTGCCTTCAAAATCTTGGCGTCGGAAGTACGGCGCTAGATATTTCCAACAGGAAGGTGCACCGTGTTTGATATCAATTTTAAAGCTGGGTTTTTTTTTGTTTTTTTGTTTTTTTGAAAATAATGATATCAAAATCTTGAAAATTGCTTCACGCATACACAAGTTATGAGCAATCAAAATATTGTATTTTAGCATAGAATTTTTCAAATAATTACTTACCATTATCAATTTTTATGAATAAATATTCGAGATGTGCTTTTTGGACTGGAGATTATTTTGCACATAAGATATTTGATTGTAAATACTGAAGGTAAAAGAAGAGATATAAAAAATATGTGACTAGAAGATAACATTGACGAATTAACTTAGGTAATTCAAAGAACGAACTAACCTCGGAGAAAGTGTGATATCCAGAAATCCTAGAAGCAAATTTTGGTGCATTGACAAATTCCTTGATTGTGGGTTCTACTTGAAAGAACCAAGATTCTACATCTTTATATTGGTTGTATCCTTGCAAAAAGCCTCCAGTACCAGGATGCCGTAAGCCCAAAGGGTAACTGCTGAACTATTAAGCCCAGGGAATGATCAATAAATGAGATAGTGGAATTTGTCTGAAAAAATCCATGTTTGAGAAGTCAATGAAAACGCTGCGAGTTTTCTTTCGAACCTTAAGATTTTTTTTTCAAGAAGGCTGAACTTGAATTTGGGTGACCCTTTTATAACTCTTTTCCTGACTAACTTATGACAATGCCACAAATCTAGAAAATGCATTTAGGAATTTCAACGTGTTTTTCAACTCCTGTTGCTTTTTCTTTACAATAACTTTTTTTTCATTATGGTCTCTCTCGAAATATTTTCCCTTCTTTTCCTCAACATAGGAGTATTTTCAATAACAAGGAAGAACTTCAATTATTGACTCATGTGACTATAGACACAAAATTATTTGCCTTGCAGAGACATCGATGCCAGACTCTGAGAGTATAGACATTGGTCATGACTATCGGGTATTTATAATGGGTCGCCCGTTGGGAAAGAGGAGGGGAGAAGTTGCGATTTACTACTCATCCTCTTTGTCTTGTTCTTGTGTCTCTAATTTTGTTTTATCAATTGCTACTGTGAAATGATTTGC
>QLNU02015360.1:197466798-197481139 GCA_006491805.2 Dysdera silvatica
ATTTTTCTTGGACATTTCTAAAGCCTTTGATACGATAAATTATGACATTCTTCGCTATATACTTAACTATTTTGGTATCAGGGGCCATAATCTTGAATTATTTACTAACTTCCTAACAGATCGAAAACAATTTGTCTGTTGCAATGGTGTTAATTCTGATATTGTTTCTAATTCATTGGGAGTTCCACAGGGACCTACATAGGGTCCTCTTTTATTTTTAGTTTACATTAATGATATTTTTCAGACATTTACTATAGGCAACCCTACTATGTTTGCAGATAATACTTGTTTTACTGTTTCTCACTCTTCTCTTGATAATTTAATTGAAAACGTACAAACCCGAAATTCTCTTGTTTTAAACTGGTGCTCTTTTAACAAACTTGGAGTAAATGCCTCCAAGACACGCTGTATACTGTTCCACAATAAGCGTCTGCCCCTTCCATTTTCCTCTATCACTCTTTACAATCATTCAGTTCCATTTTCCACTACTCATAAATTTCTAGGCATAATAGTACACTATAAGCTTTCTTGGGCTCCGCAATGTGATATAGTAATGCCAAGAATAGCTCGAGCATTGGGTATTCTTAGGAGATCACAATTCTTCCTTCCATTTCAGGCCATTCGATCAATATATTTTTCTCTTATTCACTCTCATTTAGTTTACTGTTGTAATATCTGGGCCGAAACTACTCGCGCTAATATTTATAAAATCGAAAAAATACCATATCACGTTCTTCAGAGAATGAATTCTAAACTTATGACAAATCCTGATAATCTATGGTCTTTTTTTCTATCCTACCTTTTTCTAAACTTTCTCAATTAAGAATGACAACGTTAATGTTTCGCAGAATTAACCTTGGCTTTTACAACGACATTATTCATCTTTACGCCCGTTCTATACCATATCTTCCGCTTCAGGCCACTTCATGTTATTTATTTAATCATATAGAATCAGTGGCTCTGAGAATGTGGAATCTCCTTCCAGATGAACTCAAAAACATTCAAGGAGAGCGTCCGTTCAAGAATAAGCTTAGTAAATATTTGTTGTCGTTGAGTTAGTTTTTTTTTATTCTTAATTTATTTTAGATTTTATGTAATTAATTTTTAGGAGTGACTGGGACTCGTCAAGCTGATATTTGCCAGCTTTTTCCAATCATCCCTCGGGTATATTCTATTGTTTTAAATCTTGTGTAGCATATGTAAAACTGTAACATATTAATATACCTGAAAAATAAATCATATTGTATTGTATAATGTATTCACGTATGAAATGTAATGTAATCAAGTATTGCAATACACGAAAAAAAGGACTGAAAATCATGTGTACACAATTTAGTACTAATTTTCATTGCTTAATATGTTCATCGTTGTCACAAGTCTTTTTACACTTGCAAAAGGACGTACAACACAAAATGGTTTTACGGTAAAGGCATTGTTTTGCATGACAGCTCTTGCAATAACAAGTAAGACTCACATGTTTCGGTAACTCATTATACAAGACTTAACTTAACGGTAACGTATCATACAATAGTCCAGTGTGAGTGATGAGTCATCATTACTGATCGTCCATCCAAAATCTGTTGGGTCTAGTGGATCGTCCTCGTTCAACACGGTAGAGCATATGTACACCATATAAGATGATCGTTGCAATTGGCCTCTCAATGAAGAGCTTGTGCAAGGTAGGCACTGCATGTCTGGTAGATTAGATTGGGTCTTCAATTCAAATAGAACTGAATCAAATGTTTTGCATAATTAGCCTGGTTTTAGGACCTTTACTAAGTATTCCTCGGCAAGTTTAAAAGTTTTAGTACTTGTAGGAAGGCCCCGACCAAAATTTTGCAAATACTTCTCTGGTTTTGTCTTGAGCGATGGAACTTTGGTGCCCATTTTACTAGTCACATCCGATCCTGTAAGAAAATGGCCAGCAAGGAGGACATCTGTGGTAACACCTATTTTTGTTATAAGAGTATGTATAGGTATTATGTCTGATGCTGACTTTCTCATCCATAATTCAAAGCGTCCATTTTCATTGGAAAACTTGCAGAAATAAATGAGCATTACAAAAACATCTGTGTTATTTGGAAATACAATGACACGCCTAAGCCCTTACTTAATGGCGTAAAAAATACGTGGAATTAGACATCAATCCACCTCCTCAACAGATACTTGAAGAAAATCCTTAATTGATGTAAAAATTCTGTCTTTTATTGCTACCACCATGGTAGGTCCACTTGCACTAAGGACACGCCACTACACCTCTAAGGATAGTTTCCTATTGTCTGTTGGCTGCTACCCTCTTCGTAAACTCGCTGAGGGCGTCTTGAATCAAACTTTTGTTGTACACTAATGCCGAAAATCTTTCCATCTGCATAAGAAACTTCGGGATGGTATAAATAGAAGTCAACGGGAGTGGTTCTACAAAACGTCTTCTTTCTCTCTCACCATTTTTGATTGATGTTTGAATGTAACTGTCAAAAACATAGTCAACACGGCTGAATTTGCAGACATTATTCACATTACTGTCAAGTGTTTTAAACAAATCTTCAAAGTTTTGTGTCTTTTAACTGGCATTCTTCAAAGCTGGTTCATAACATCAACTAAAATACAAGTTTCGGGGTATGCACACTTTGGAATATTTTCTCTCTGGCATCAGTTTTTTTTTTTTGTTAACTCAGTCATGAGATTGGACTTCATGGATTTGGTAGTAGCACCATTCTCATTTAATAAAGATGAAGGCAAAATATCCTAAGAAAGTATTTCTGCAAGAGTTATTCCTCTTTCTTCGGTGATATCCATTTTCCCTCAAACCTGCAAATAGTCCTTGATGGCATTATGTACAGTTCGCTTTATGGTGTGTATGTCCGATTATGCTGCAGTTAAAAAAGTGCGAAGTTTTTGCTTTTCAACAGGTGCAGATAATAGTTTTAATCTGGTTATAAATCATTCCTGTCGAAACGTGGTGAAAACTTCTTGCGCTTTAGTCAAAAATTGAAGCAAGTCTTCTTAGCATTTAGTGCTGGAACACATTCATTCGTTATAATGTTGTGAAGTTTGACTTCACATTTTGCAATATATGGGGTTTCTCTACTTTTAACATACCGAAGCATTTGTTGGACATTAGCATCCATTGTATTTCTGAGACTTCCTCTTAACTCGTGGTGCATTGTGAGTCGTATTCAACTGGTATAATATTTAGAAGTTCTTGAAATGTTTTTTTTATAAGCAGAACTTCATGATATGCAAGCTCCTATTCAACTATATAGTTCTTCCTTTACGTTTGATCTATAATTCCTCAGTTGCCTTCTGTGATCGGTTTATTGTTTTTTCAAGGGCCATGTAGACAACCACAGCATTAAATTTCCCATTTGTTCTTCTTACAACAAAATGACCTTCCTTGAATTGATCACATACCTCAGAATGGAGAGTTTCAAGACGAAGCATTTGCTTAAAAAAACAGTGAACCCCATCTCAAATAGTTAACTCTATTAAAAATGTAAAAGATTGGAGGAGCCTCCTTCACTATTTGCATGTAGAGACTCCAGTTTCCTTCCTTATCGGCTTTTATCAGGTTTTTAAACAATTATTAAATGAAGAAATGCCTCTATATACTGGCATTACTCAGAATTCTGAACTTGTCTTTGTGTGAAAATATCCAACGATTTTAATGTGCCTTCTGATATTGTGATTAGTACTTGAAACGTAAATTGTACATCGTCTGACGTTGAGTGTTTCATAGCATTAAACATATCACCAACTTGTGTGGCTAATGCAGACTCATCTCCTATAGTACTCAGAAATGCTTTCCATTTAACTCTCTCTACCATTTTTGCTAGCATTAACGTTCTTTTCACTGATCTTACTTAATTACTACCTTTCAGGACATCCTTTGTTACTTTTGGACCGAAAACATGATTTTCAATAAGGACGCTTTCTAGCCCGCTGCAGTCTACATATTTGCCAATACATGCAAGTAGAATTTTAGTCATATGAAATGACCCCAAAAGTAGCACAAGGTATGGGAATTCTTTTGTGAGCAACAGAATTTGTGCGGCAATAAGGAAAACGCCTTCGTCACATGCAACTGGTAGCACTTGCTGGTCAAGTTGTAGAAGCAAGCTTTGAAAATTCTTCATGAATGAATACGCACTATCATATGATGTTACTAGATAAGGCATTATTGGAAGAAAGCCAACCTGTTGTAACGGAACATTAGCTTTAGAGACAATACTATAAATACCAGAACATGTTAGCGTATTTTAGTTTGTTTACTCTCCAACGGCTAGCAACATACTTATCATTATCCCTTCCCTCCTATTGTTATTTGTATTGTTATATGTTGTATTACATGGAAAAATATTAGTCTCTTCAGTGATTATGAAATTTGGTGAAATTGTGACTGATGACGATGACTTGCAATAGCATCTAACCTGTTGGCATGAAAGTAGATCACTAGATCGTTTTCCAAACTTACTATTAACTACAGTTGAAAGCTTTGGCTTACTGCAAATTATTCCTGAAATTTCTTGAAATAAAACAATTACATCATCGTGGCTTCCTCGAAGACCTGAAAAACTTGCCTCTCCACAGACACACACATACACACACACACACATGGGGCTAAAATTATCCGTAGCCCCTGCAGTAAAGTTTCCTCTGATAAAATGACTTGGAAGAGCAGGGCCTACGAAACAGGTATTCATGCTATATTGTGCAAAATTTCGTCGCGATTCCATAATTTCATTGTAGCTGACTGACAATCCAGCTTTGTTGAATACGGAAATCAGTTATCCACTCTTACACTTCTCATGAATTGAATAGCCGATCGTTAAATGCAGAGGGTTTTTTCTTCCATTTTGAATGTTGTAGAACAATATCTGAAAAAGCTCTTTGATTCTGCACGCTGCAGCAGTTTCTGTTTTTCCACCGACAATGACGAGCATATTAAGCAATGAAAATTAGTACTAAATTGTGTACACATAATTTTCAGTCTTTTTTTTTTGTGTATTTTAATACTTGATTACATTACATTTCATGCTTGAGCACATTATCTTCTATTCACATATTATTTATATCTTTTCTTTTACCTTCGGTATTTACAATCAAATGTCTTATATGCAAAATGATCTCCGGTCCAAAAAGAACATTTCGAACATTTATTTACAAAAATTGATAATGGTAAGCAATTAGTTGAAAAATTCTTTGCTAAAATACAATATTTTGATTGCTCGTAACTTGTGTTTGCGTGAAGCAATTTTCAAAACTTCGGTATCATCATTTTCAAAAAAATCAGCTTTAAAGTGATATTAAACACGACGCACCTTCCTATTGGAAAATTTCTAGCGCCATACTGACGGCGCCAAGATTTTGTGCAGCCTGAAATGAATTATATTAAATTGAACAACGAATACCTTTATTTTCATGTAAATACATAAAGGTTAAATGAGCTCATTCATGTAAATACCTAAAAATTAGCATGGGCAGGAATGCACAGTATGCGAAAACAAAATGGCGCCCTAAAAACTTATGCCCGGAATGCCAGAAGTCTACCCAAGTTTTTTCCTTTCTTTTCGACATGCACTAACAGGATCTGAAGAGAAAACTCGTCCACCTCAAAATTCCTACGGGTCCTATGGCCAGAGCCTGGAGTATGAAGAGCTCAACGATATGTTGATGACATCCTGCGGCCATTTGCGTTACCCTTCATGGCACGAAAATCTTTGAACATTTTCCAACAAGATTATGGCTATACGATACGGCTCACATATCCGTGAGCTGCTTCCATGCTGTTGATACTCTTCCTTGGCAAGATACGTCACCAGACCTTTCGCCAATCGAACATGTATGGGACATGGTAGGCTGCTGGATTTGGGCACCGCAAAATGTCGCAGAGCTGGTGCAACAAGTAAGGACTGCCCGGAAGAATATGTCGCAGGATGACATTAGGAACCTTAATCACTCTTTACCTATAGTTCGTTCGCTTAAAATTGTCGGCCAGGTTTCGTTAGATCAAGGGAGTTGAAGTAACAGACAGGGTATTTCGTTGCAGTAGAGGGTAGATAGTCTTCCATAACTTGTTTTTCGAGCGCAATAAATGAATTATGGAAGACGCTCTGCCTTCTACTGCAATGAAATAATCTGTCTGTGACGTCAGCTCCCTTGATTTAACGGAACCCGGCCACCAATTTTCCGCAAACGAACTATATGCTTATGGGAGTTCGTATCACCACCAGAGGAGGGGGGGGGGTTGACCAACTATTGATTTGAACATTCAATGTGCAATTCCTAAACATTGATGGGTCCCACGGCCTTGAATTGTTTACCATATCCTTACCCGTGTATGTGCTGGATGTACATTTAATTTCAATAAAAACAGATAATTTCTTCATGCTGTTTCTTATTTTTTTTTCACAAAAAAGTGTATTTTTAGGTGAGTTTTTTAATGCTTCAAAAGCATACCTCTATATGTCATTTGTCTTTATAATAATACTAAAATTCCGAAACAAATGCAACAGTTTTAATCCTGTGCATAAAGGTAAAAAAATTTAAAAAAAAGGCTTTGAAACGGAATTTTGTTATAAAAAATGCAAATTTTGACAAATGATAAAAAAATACTTGAACAAAAATTAATTCGCAAAAGTAAAAAATGTACAAAATTTCTAAAAGGACAAACAAAAATTAGTATTTCAACTGCAGCCTAGCATAATTCGCTTTTTTTCATTTTTTCTCATTTCTAAAATTTATTACTTAAATTTAACAATCCTTTTTGTTCAACAGTATACAACAATGCCACTTTTGAAAATGTTAAATTAACTTGTCATATCGCATTTATACACTTTTGCAAAGAAAAAAAAAACACCCCTAAAAAATTATCCGATCATCTCGAAATTTCGCATGCAAATTCCTTTAGATCAAGTATGCAAATGATTAAATTTTCAAAGCCAATGAGTGTTAACTTCGATCATAGCGCACATTTCTACTGCGCAACTATCATCGTACAAAAGAGGTAAAATTTGCGAACGGTTTATTTTTTCTCGTTGTCGGCGTTGCAGTTCCCTGGAGACGCAACCAGTAATGCCGTTACGACGTTGACGAGGACCTTATAGCCAATTGGACGACTTTGAACGTGGTCGCATACCCGGGATGCGTGAATCGGGCTGGTCCTACCGAGCAATAGGCCGCCACCTGCACCGTACGGACACTGCTGTTCAAGGGTGTTGGCAGCAATGGTTTCTGCGAGGAACTCATCGGCAGAATAAAGGCTCTGGAAGGCCAAGGTGCACGAATTCGAGGCAAGGTCGGTTGGTTGTGCGAGAGGTTCGAGCTGACCCAACGGCATCATTGTCCGCCATCCAGCGTGCTACAATTTCTTCCATACCACCCGTGGCACCTTCTACCATCTCGCAACGCTTGGCTGAGATGGGATTGTGCTCACACTGCCTTTAACCCCACATCATCAACAGAGTCGTCTAGAGTGGTGTCGTAGCCGATCATCACCATGGCTCTTAGCAGATTGGCATCGCATAGTGTTCAGTGATGAATACCGCTTCGCTCTTGGAGAAGATTACCATCGCATCAAGTGTGGAGGTGCCAGGGCCAGCGGTTCCAACCACCCTTTGTTTAACAGAGGCATACAGCCATTACCCCTAGTGCGATAATGTGGGGTGCTATCTCATACGAGAGCAGAACGCCCTTAATAGTCCTGCGTGCAACTTTAACAGCTCAACGATATGTTGATGACATCCTGCGGCCATTTGCGTTACTCTTCATGGCACGACAGACTGGGCCATTTCCCAACAAGATAATGTCAGGCCCCATACAGCTTACATATCCGTGAGCTGCCTCCTTGTTGATACTCTTCCTTGGCTAGCAAGGTCACCAGACCTTTCGCCAATCGAACATGTATGGGACATGGTAGGCCGCCAGATTCGGGCACTATAAAATCTCGCAGATCTGGAACAACAAGTGAGGAATGCCTGGCAGAATGTGTCGCATGATGATATTTAGGAACCTTTATCATACCTTAGCTGGACGTATAGAAGCACTCATCACCGCTATGGAGGTTTCACCAACTATTGATTTGAACATTCACTGTGCAATTCCTAGCCGTTGATGGGTCCTGTGGTCTTGAAATTTTATCATTTCCTTATCTGTCTGGATGTACATTTATGATAATTATCATATTATAATATTATATAATTATGTATATTTATTATACATCGATATATTATTTCCGCCGGATGTATATTTATTTCAATACAAACAGATAATTTCTTTATGATGCTTTTTTACAAAAGGGTGTATTATTATTTTATAAGGGAGCTATATAATGGGAATTATAACATTATTCTTTATGTTAAAACAAATTCGTTCATTTATAGAGTGTATAAATATATATTCCATAATCTATTTGTTTTTGCACTAAAAAGTTTACTTCAACCTTACATTCTACCAGGTTGTTGAATATTTTTGGATTGTAAGGAGACTCTAACAAAGGATTTTGAGAGGAGGAGGTGGTAAAGGCAAATGGGTTTACAGTTCTTGGTCCCAGTTTCCTTAAAATTTAGTAAACAAAAGCATTTTAATGCATAACACCAGATTACTGGTGGCAAATCGGGGAAACAAATATAGATGAGGTAAGTCCCAAAATCAGAGGCCTTTATTTCTTGCCGCAATAACCTTTGCAAGATTAAGTTGAGTTTAAAAAGTTGAGGTTCCTTGCAAGTTATTCAGTATAAGAATATAACTTACAACAACATGGATATTAAGTTATCAAATCAATATTTTTTTCATATTAGCCAACGATGTGGCAACAATAGATGTTAAATTACTCGTAAAGAAAAGAATGATTTTCCGGCGCCTGGTGGGACCCGAACTCACGACCTCTAGATTGCCGATCAAGTGCCCTTCCAACTAAGCTTCAATTGTCAGTCATTCTCTCCCTTACGAGCATATATAAGGCTTTCTATGGACAAGTTCGCTATTGGTGTTGCAGTGCTGTGACTACTTTGTAACCAAAGCGACAAGTCAAAGAAACAAGAAGGTCCGATAGGGCGAATTGGAATTAATATTATTAAATCAAAATTTTTTTTTCATATCAGCCGATGATATGGAAACAATAGATGTTAAATTATTTGGAAAGAAGAGAATGGTTTTCCAATTTTCCAAAAAATTTTGATTTAATATTACAACAACCTGGGCTGTTCTGAAGAAAATTGTTGAGAGTATGCAGTGCTGTCTTAATTAAGGAGTATTGAAATTGCGGGGTTACTGGACTTGGTGATGTCACTGCGCCGAGCTGACTGGCATTTGACTGGTCGTCTATCGTCTATCCAAGCCCAAGGTGGCAGTTTTCAGTTTCATCCGTTTTTCATTCCTCTCCTGGTCGTACGCAGGATATTATTTTGAGACCTGGGGGATTCACAGGAGTTTTCCTCATTTGTTTTCATTCAAGTTTGTAAATGACTAGGAAAAAAAAGGCTGAACTTGGTTGAAAGTTGCCCAAAAACCAGCAAATACGAAAACGTTCTTGAGACCTTGAGAGCACGCGCCGCGTACTCTGTATTTTTCAAAATTTCTTGAGAGTACGTGGCGCACATAGCGCGTACCCTTTCGGGACAGCCCTGACAACAACATACTTTATGCCCTAAGTAGCATAAAAGCTGTCTAACGTAGGGACAAAAATTATGTACGTACGCGGAGTTTTATATGGGGTCGTAATCAATTTACTCTGAACTTAAATGTCTTAAAGTTGAATGGTTGGTTTCTAAACGTCGGAATTTTCTCTGTTAAACAAATAATTCCTAAAGTCATCTTCTATGAGACGTGTATCATTCATATATGTTCAAAAAGGTTCATGTTAGGAAGTTTCTCATTCGAGGCATCTTTATTTCAACCAATAACCGACTTATATGTCAAATGGAGGAAAAAGTACCAATCCATTGTTCTCTTCTTCTGAGATAATGTGCATTTCTTTCCATTTAGTAACGAAAATCTGAGAATTTCGATTATTGTATCAAGCCCGAAATAATACCAGCGTACATAAATGCATTTTGATATTACATCACTTATTATTCATCTTAAGAGTTATTTTTAATTACCCCTATCTGCATGCTCAATTAGTGGCTGTTTTGTCGTTTTTCATTTAGCAATTACCGAACCATCTTAAATCACACGAATAATTAAAAATATCGACGCTTCACTGCCAAGTCATCTTCTAATACATCGCGTCATTGCCTAGTGCAACTCGTGATAATACTAGATTATTACACTGACTGGGAATGAATCTTTATTAGTGGAAGTTATCTTGAACTTTTCAACCTCCTGCACGCGCAAAAACTTGGCCTTTGAAGGAGAGAAGAAGGTCTCTCGCCTAGGAGATAGTAATAGACAGTTCGATATGATCCAGCAAACGAAGCGAAATTAATGTCGAAAAATAGCTAATCCAGGCCCATACTATGAATCTTAATTGAACGTAAACTTCTCGCGTGGGCAAGATGGCGGATGCACGCTTCAACGAGCGAGAAACAAACTGCTAAACGTCTGCTCATGAAGCTCGGAATGTAATAAGGCGTGCTTGATGTCTTTATTTTGCTCTGAACGAAGAGATTCGTGCGTTTAGCCATGCGTCTCAAACTGAAATCATCCGCTCGTTTGCTCCTTCCGGTCTTCAACTCCGGAAGAGAATTCAAGCATTCGATGCAGAAAATGAAGCAACTCGACGCTCGACAATGTTTTCAAGCTTATGAGGGACGTGCACCGTGAAATTTGTGTCCGATTACCGGGCACATTTTATTTTTAAAACCGAAATCTTTCTCTCGACCGGGTATCACCGACTTATTTCTCCATCCTCATAGCGTTTTCCCTTTCTCCATCTCCTTTTTTGCAGTTTACTCCCTTTTTTTCAAAAATTTTCTCATCCAACTCCAGCACCTTTGGACTTAAACGATAGGGGCGATTTATTGCTCACTGTCCTTCACAGCATACAGATTTTGCACCTACTTAAATAAAACGGTAAACTTTATCTGCAGTGAAAGAAAAACCAGAAGCAACTACGCAATTCCATTTGCCTTTATACCGATCTACAAAATGGAAACAGTCACAATTGATAAAATAATGAATATGAAACTTTTCCAGTTCAATAATATATTTTTCCATGACGTCAAGAAGTTGGCGATCATTGAATCAGCTTCACAGTAATATACAAAACATTTTATATTTATACTTGAATCATTATAATAAAAAATATCCATGTAATATATAAAACATTACACTAGCTTATGCCAATTTTATAGTGTTTTGCTTTGTTTCGTTATTTTTTGTCATTTTACTATTACTTTTTAAAATAAGAAATTAAGGAAAATAATATAATTTGTGAATTCTTTAATTTTTGAAATTGAAGACTAATAATGATATAAGCTAATTGGCGTACTTATATAACTATGGTAGATATAAAAACGTCTATATTTTTTTCTGAGCCGAACCAGTATTTTCTTGACCTGAAACTGTGGGTGCAATTGTCATTCCAAATTATGAGATAAACAATAAAATATCTTATTCACACCTACTTGTTTTACAATTCAAAGTTTACAAAATTTATCAAGCTTTCTATATAGGTGTTTGTATTATAATCCACTTATGAACTACAGGAACGCAATAAATGAATTCTCCACATTTTAATTCTTCCAAATGCTGAATAAAAAATTTATAAGATTATTTTTCCTTTCCAGCAGTTTCGACTTAACTATGATGTATAATAATCTAATATAAGAGCTTGTGTTATTGAGAAACTTGACCACATTAACTTGTTTGAGATACGTCGGCTCGAAATGTTATCCCTTAGGAAAAAATGGACAAAAATCCAATTTCATCCGTCTGCCACAACCAAATAACTTAATTTAAAAGTCGTAGTTTATTAATGAAATTTTTATGAAATTGGCTGATTTTTTTATCTAAAGGCAGGATCAGTAATGCTTGCAGAAAAACTTGTTTCTAAACACGTTCGCTGGCCACTGTGAACAATTCGTAGCTTTTATGAAGAGAATATTTTTAAAAAATATTTACTCTATCTATGCTTAAACTTGAGCTTCCCATTTCGACGAAATTGAATATTTTATAGGCTGTTGTTAAAAATTCAATGCTCCAGGAGATTTTTATTTCCTTTTTCATCCCACAGTTAAATAAAAAATTGTAAGAGGATGCCACTGGTATGATACCAGGATTATTTTAAGAAATATTATCCGATGATGCTCGTCATAAAAATATGTGCTTAATAAAAATATAATCTTGTGAAAAATGCATCTATGAATTTAATAGACATTTAATTTTCATAATAGATTTAATGAATCTCATATTTACGGACATTTTTATTATTTTGAAAAAAAAAGTTTTCAAACGTAAAATGTAGAAAATATGCTTGCGAATAGAATTTTTTAAAAATTATTTTTGGAAATGTTTAAAACGCTTTTGTAAATCATCATCCTCGCTGTGTACGTGGATTCTAAATATTTAATTTGCCATTTTAAACAATCTCGCTTGGAGTAGAAAGTTATAAATTCGCATATATGACATTTTAATTTATGTATAATATCTATGATGTGAAAAAAGGAATACACTACAATACACATTTATTTAGACGAAATTATGTTCCTGAAAATATCCGAATATTGTATTTTTACACATAGTTTTTAAAATAAATATATACATTTTCAAATTGCAAAATGATACCAGCCTGGACAGTATTGGATAAAGACAATCGAGTCTGACGGAGCCCGTGCTGTGAAAGAAAAAAAAGATCGTTGTAATAATTATATGAAACAATGGAATAACACGAGTAGAATAATATCGTAATATTACCGCAATGAAATGCAATGTATGTAAATAAAAGCCGTTACAATTCTAATAGATATTTTCTGACATGTTTTTTAAAAAGAGAAATGGAAGTAAGTGCATGTAATCTGTTAGGGAGGAAATTCCAAATTCTAAGACTCATAGAAGTAATGTGTTATTCCGAGATTTATTCTCGAAAGTTCAGGTGTTATCTTGTTTACATTTCTGGTTACATAACCATGATTAGGCAATTGCGGGCATATGAGATTAATATCCCAGATAGCACAATACGTTCCTAGGATGTTGTTTGTTGGTCCCGTACATCCATACTTGGTCTTGGCACAATGCGAATATATTTCGGATGTCCATAGGACATTCATATTGACGTCCATAGGATGTTTGTTTCGAACGTCCGTAGGATGTTCATATTCGGACGCCCGTTAAATGTTTGTTTCAGACGTCCGTGGGACTACGTATATAGTCCAGTGGATGTCTTGTTTCGAAAATTCACGAACACTATCACGAAATTGATCCAAAAAAATATTCTTCAACATGCGGTATTGAGAGATACTCATATTTTTATCTCTACGGATATAAGTATAACTCATTTTGCTTTATTAAGGTAGTTTCAAAGTATTGTGCATTATAAATTAGTTTATTTAATTTTTTTATAAAGTATTCATCATGTAAAAGTTAAAGTTATTTCATCAGTAACTATTGCTTGAAATATACCAAACGCAGAGATGCTCAAAATACTCGAATATATCTGTAATTACAAAATGTGATTTTTTTTTACTAGCGACAATTTTTTAACGTTTCATTGGAGAGTGTGTAAACACATTCATTGGAAAGTGTGTAAACACATTCATTGGAGAGTGTGTAAACACATTCATTGGAGAGTGTGTAAACACATTCATTGGAGAGTGTGTAAACACATTCATTGGAGAGTGAGTAAACCCATTCATTGGAGAGTGTGTACACAAAATGTAACACATTCTTTTTTGGAGTAAATCATGAATGGAAAACCTTTGCACAGTAACAATTATGGTTACCTAATTTGGTATCTTTGCGGCTCAAGTAATGTACTCTGATTACAAACATCCCTGATCAAGGGTAAAAAGATTTGTAATAATTATGAACTCTACTGTTGTAATAATTAGAAATTATATTAAAAATTTGTAATAATTGGAATCTGTTCTAAATGGTTTGCTTAAATCAAATTCTTTATCTAGTACCAATTTTATCAACATAGAAGTAAATTAAGAGATTGCAGCGTAATAAGAAAGATGAGATTTTGGAAAGATGCATCTTGTTTGAATCAGTATACTTTTATGCAGTATGACCTCAGTTTTCCTTATGTTTTTAAATGTACGAAAGAAAGAAACCAAGCCTTATCCCTGGAAATTAAACCTGAGACCAAGGCGGCGTTCATGTACACTGGACAACTTACGTTAATGTATAATAATTCATTATATAACTATAAAACGTGGAGTGTTATGGGAAATCTTTTAAAAAA
>QLNU02015360.1:197481239-197494015 GCA_006491805.2 Dysdera silvatica
CAAGTAAATATTATTTTAAGTTTTCAGTAGCGTATTATTTACATCAGAAAACAAAAAGCATTTAAAATGGTTCGAAAATATCTCTAAAATCGAAAAAATTAGTAAAACGTTCAACTGTTCATGTGAACTTTTATCTATAGGTTATCCTCTAGAGCAGTGTTCTCCAACATACGACCCGTGGGCAACAATCCGGCCCGCCAACAGTGTTAATCCGGTTCGCCGACAACTGTTTTTAACAAAAGAATTTCCAAAACAAAAATTTTAGGTTTCTTTCCATAATAAGTGAAAACCGCGGGGACAACATGGGTAACCTCTTTCCATAACGCAAGTGAACAAATAGATAACCGTCAGAAACTGTGGAAGGAGGTGGTGGGTGGGTGTTTTTGTTTTTGTTTTTGAAACCGCTGGCTCGCGAGCTCCATGAAAAATTTTTAAATGACCCACTGCCCAAAAAGGTTGGACAACCCTGCTCTAAAGCAATATAATCGTCATGAAACGGGGAAAACTGGTGATTTTTCAAACTTCGACTGATAAACATTTCTTCAACCATAATAATATAGGGCATTCTCACAGTATTCACTACATATTCGTTTCCTTTAGAAGTGGGGTCCACTTTATTTCCCCAAAAACTGACCATGGTCTTCAATAAATTTATGCCAAACTTTAAACCATAGCAGAACTCATTTTTTTGTGAGGAAACTTTAGCAGTAAAAATGATTTATAAATAGTCGGGAGGGAAATATATACACCCGTTTAAAACTTTCTAAACGTTTTCGAAGAAAAAATTCTTCGTGTGCTTATGGGAGTGTTCCGAAATATTTTGGAAATAGCAAAAGACCTATCACTGGCATTGTTTCAGCAGACCAACATTTGCAAACGAGAGGCTCTCAAAATAAAAGAAAGGAATAAATTTGGTTGTTATGCCCAACACGACTGGAACATCTAACGGCGAGAAAATCCGTTCTAAGGCTCGGCGAAAACGAGAAACAAATTACGCAAACATTCTGCAATTGATGAGAGAGAAATTTGCGATAAATTTCGACAAGAACGAATGCCATTTACTCAAACGAGCATCGAGTCGTTCCGGATAAGAACATTTGGCCCGGGAAATGGGATCTCATGCGCTTTTTAAGGACGGAACAAGTACAGAAATAAGGCAACGGATGAAACTCGTAGAAAGAATTTGGCCATAATCATCGTGCGTTGCATTTTCGCACGTCGTAAAAGAAGTACGAAATCTCTAAAACAGAATTCAATTTAAGATGGTTTTTTTTCCAAAATGGCAATTCAGCTATCCTGTTCTTCACGGCCGTTTCTGTACTAGACAGTAGCAACGGAAAACTCGAAGATACTAACTATTAAATGAAAGGACTAAATAGTTATTCTAGAATCTCCAGATTCATGATGAGCTTCGTAATAAAGAAGCATTCTTACCATTATGGGAGTAGAACATTACCAAGATATTACTTTCTGCACTTTTATACGTAATTTAAAAAAAAAATAATCGAAATTCGCAAAAATGTTTTACATTTACTAAATTGCAGCATTAAAGCTTGAAAATAACAATATATATCTGGCTGTTATTTTTAAGAGATTCGGCCGTTACAATGACGTCATAATATTTAAAAATATAATCCTTAAACCTTGCGATCCCA
Source organism: Dysdera silvatica (assembly GCA_006491805.2). NCBI lineage: Eukaryota > Metazoa > Arthropoda > Arachnida > Araneae > Dysderidae > Dysdera > Dysdera silvatica. The sequence continues at coordinate 197,482,895 of QLNU02015360.1, forward strand.
ATTCGATTCTTCTATTGAGATTCTTTTCTTCATAGCACGTATATATCAACTATAAATTTATAATTCTATTTGCCACTACGTTTCTTTTTGAATTTTAGACAAGGTTGTATTGATTTCAAAATGTTTTGAGAACCAAACATCGCGTTAAGATTTCGATTCTGTCTCAGATGTATATAGAGCGTGAAATTCTAAACGAATGATCTTGAAAATTAAAAATTAATCTATTTATTATATAATTTGGTGAGTGTCACACAGTGAAGGACTGACGGGGAGAATATTATAGCAATTCTCCCGGCCAAATGCATATATACACAAATACGGTGGAATCGATTAAAATGATGCCAACTATGACGACGGAATTTTTACAAAATATTTGATTTCCTCTATTTTATTCCTAACTAAATATATGGGTTACAATAACAGCGTATATAACAACGAACCTGTTATTACGACAAAATACGACGGTAATTTTTTTCTACGTAGGGAAATCCATGCCGACAAATTACGATAGTAATTTTGTTCTAAGTAGAAAAATCCGTACCGACAAATTACAACGGTAATTTTGTTTTAACAAGGGAACCCCTTTTGCTGTTCACTGCACTTTGAGATCAGACCTATGGGAGATGATAGTGCTTGACTTCCTGATCACGAATATGTAATCATTTGTCTGCTAAAATGATGTGACAATTTTTTATGAATATTTGAAGTCCAAAAATGACACTTTTTTCGCCAGGTTTGAAATTTTTTAATCGCACTGTATGTGAGCAAAAACAGGTTTGAAGTCGGTAAGATTATGAAGGATCATCGTATTTAACGGATAAAAATAAAAAATTATGTCTCAGCTAATTTAAACAGTATAAAAAAATTAATATGAAAAATGAACTTTTAGCATAGATATTTGGCGAATTTGGCGACAATTTTGAAGAGTTGGCGGGACATTTAAGTTTCGCATTCCACTAGCTATATAAACTCGTCCGCAAGTGTAACGTCAATATAGTTGTACGAGTTTCCGATTGTGAGAAAATGAAAAATATAGTGAACATAATTCAATCCGTTTTGAATTTGGTCGTTAATAAATACGACACGCTTCCGTCATTAATAACTGACCAAGAACTTGAGGAAAGTCGGGAAGTATTGTCGAAAATCGAAAACATAATTTTTAATAACAATGTCAGTGAAAATATCAGTTTAGATTTTGAAGACAATTGTGATTTCCGTATCGACGAAGAAAGTGATATTAGTATAGTCGGTGACGAATATTATAACTGTACTGTAAAGGGCGATCAATTGGCAAATGAATTCAGTTTAGAAAATATGCAAACAATTGTTCAGTATTTTGACAGTTGTCAAAAAAATAAATTCCAGAAAACAAACAGGAGATATCCAACAGTAAAATACCCTACTTATATTTCGAGGTTTAGAAAATATATATCAAATATGGGCACAAATATAGAAAAGTATAAAATAATAAAAAATGAAATGTTAGCCAGATTTACAAAAGCTAGGGAAAATTATTTACCTGTTCATGATATAGATTTGAAAAGATGGGCGATCCTGAAATCCCAAGAGTTGGGATTTGGGGATTTTAAATGTTCCGATAATTTTATAGATAATTTTAAGAGCCAAAACAAAATAGTTGCGCGGAAAGTAACAAAATATATCACTCAAATATACACCCAGAATATGGGTAATATAGAAGATAGTGCCATAGAATTTATTTTGATAACGAGAAATGTTACTGCTAATATTATCCCCCAACAAATTTTTAACTCTGATCAAAGTGGTTTTAATTATTTTCTTCCAAATTAAAGGCAGCTATCGCATAAAGGTGAAAAACAGACATTTTCTTTAATAGGGTCTGATTTTGGCAGAACACATTCATATACAATAATGACAATAATACCAATGAATGGGGAACTGACAGGGAAAATGTTACTTTGTTTAAGAGAAGCTGAGGAAACATTTGGCCCGACTGTTCAACGATTAACAACGTTTCAAAAAGAATTTATTTCAACCTTCAAACTTATATATTACATGCTCCAAGTCGGAAAAAATGGACAAAATCAAAATGAGAAAGTGGGTAGAATGTTGTATGAAACCCATCATGTCTCCTCCTTCCTGTGTTTTACTAAACTCATGGACAGGTAGTACAGACCCAAACACTTATTAAGATTTTCCGGAAAATTGTATATCCTTGCAAATACCCCCCAAAGCAACATCCCTCATACAACCGCTGGATGTTTATTTCTTTCGACAATATAAAAAATTTGTACAAAAAAATAATCAACAGAATAGCAATCGATGAAATGGATATTGACATACGACATCGAAATGAGATAATAAAAATGCATTCTTTGGTTCACAATCAATTACAGTCTAAAAAATATCGCCCTATATTACAATATGCTTGGTTTAGGTGCTGTTATAGCAATCATAATTCCAGAAAATGCAAAAATGTTGAGGAAATTTCTTTTGAAATTGAATACAACAATTGTAGCCGAGATAATTGCAAAAATCTGTCATTCTTAAAATGTGCCCACTGTGATCAATTGCTTTGCTTCACTCTTTTCTTTTTTTGTACTGTAACACTTTTACGACATTCCTGAGATGTACACAGTTTAATTTTTCTCATTTTTAAATAAAGAGCATAATTCAACAATTAATCCACAATTTATGGTTAAATAACTTTATGAAATAAAATACATTTCATGAAATTTTGTTCACATTTTTTCTAATTACAATAAATGCATTTTCAAATAGCCTACTATTAAGTTTTGTTCACAATTTTTTTAAATTCCATGGTTGCAACAGCATGTGATATGCAATGACCACATCCAGGTTGTGTAAATATAGCAACTTTTCATTATTCATACACGTCATTTATTCATACTCATATTCATACATCTCATATATGGATACTCATATATTCATACATCTCATATACGGATACTGATATATTCATACATTTCATTTATTCTTACTCACATATTCACACATCTTGTATATGAATACTCATATATTCATTCATTCATGCATACATTTCATTTATTCATACTCATGTATGCATGGTTCTATATAGTTATGTGTTTCTTTTCCTTATGAGATAATATTTTGGAAAAAGAAATGTAAAAGAAACTTGACATGGGCTGCGATAATACGAAATAACTATTTTAAACGAAAACCTGGAGTAGCCTTCAAAATTGTCCTCAATTTCGCCAAGTATCTATATATTTTATCAAATATCTATAAAAGTTAGTTTTCATATTAATTTTTTTACACGGTTTGGATTAGTTGAGACATAATTTTTGTTTATCCGTTAAATACGATGATCCGTCATAATTTTACAGACTTCAAACCTGTTTTTGCTCACATACAGTGCGATTAAAAAATATCAAACCTGGCGAAAAAAGTGTCATTTTTGGACTTCAAATATTCATAAAAAATTGCCATATCATTTTAGCAGACAAATGATTACACATTCGTGATCAGAAAGTCAAGCACTATCATCTCCCATAGGTCTGATCTCAAAGTGCAGTGAACAGCGAAAGGGGTTCCCTTGTAAGTAGAAAAGTCCGTACCGACTACTCCAACACGACTTTACAGTTATCCATTGGAACGATATAGGTGTTGCAGACAGCGTTGGAATCACGTTGTTCAATTCAAATGAAAACAGGTCAAGTACATTGTTCGGTCAAGTGAATTGAATTTCATTTTTTGACAAGTAGCAAATGCTAAATGACAGAATTTCATTAGAGAAAGAAGTAAAGAACTATGTCAGTAGTAAACATTTGAAGGCATATACAGATTGGCTTGTCCTCTCTGAAGCTAAGAGGGGTCTGTACGGCAACTATTGCCCATGGTTCACAAATAGCAGCGAGGGTTGCTATAAAAACATATGGCTTTGGGAGCCTTAGAGAAAAAGTCTTCGACAAACTTCGAAATCCTATCTGAGGTAAAGAATTCTCTGGAAATACACTGTAGACGTAATGGCGTCAAAAAATGACTTCTTAGAAATTATCACAACTCAAGGTTGGAAGTGAAAACGCTCGATAGAAATCACTTTTCTCAGTTGCAAGAGAATAAGGAAAAGCTGATTTCCATTTAGAAAGCGATAATTTTCCTGGGAAAACGAAATACTATATACCATTGCGAAGACATTGAGATGATGGACGAATTTTGACAGATTCCCTTCCTACAAAAAACGAAGGTAAGTTTAAAATATTGCTTAGATATAGATAGGGTTGGCACAAGGGACGTAACCCTTGAAAGCTATCTTAAGATTTCGAAACGAAGGACGACCCATATCAGCAAAAATGTCCAGAACCAATCGACCGATTGCTGCAGGACTGAAATTTTGTACAAAATTTTGAAACCAATTGACGTTCTTATTGTAAGTATTATTACGCTATTTTTGATAAATTTCCAGATCTGTTTTCAGCAAAATACTAGTTGGTGTTATTCTCTGATATGTTGATTTTTCCTCCAATGAGCCTTACGTAAGAGAATACTTTGTTACGTTTATCGATGTATTGACTTCAAATTCGATTAAACAAGAGCTGGCATTTGAAGATTCTGAAGAAGAGGATAAAGAGGTTCACCAAAATAGCAGGGCGGACCGAAGTGAAAATGAGAATGTAGAACTTTTGTTTATTGCATCATCATTGTGACAAATAATTTAGAATGAAATTAAAAAATGAACCTAGAATTGGGAAATTGTTTGGCCATTAGTACTGATGGGTGTGCTGTTATACTTGATGAGCATGGAGCGGTGAAATAAATTCAAACAAATCCAAAAATGCTGTTATGACACCCTGCCTCTCCCACAAGATAAATAACAGCGTTTCAAAATCACTGAAAATATCTTTAATTGAAAAAACCTCGTGTATTAATAACGGTAGCATTTTTAATTCACTAGGCCAAAACGTAATATTCCTTTGGCTCACTTTCTTGGCAAGAACTAGTGCAGCTTTACAAGACAAGAAGTAAAGTTCTTCAATTCACAGTAAGCCTGCCAGAGGTTATTCAGGCTTTGACAAATATAAGCAAATGGAAGAATAAGGAAGCATCAGGAAACGCATCAATAATTACTGTCGCTTTGTGCTCTATGAATTCATCATGAGGCTATTTATAGTCGCCGATACCTTAAGTTACTTTGAATCAGGGTCCTTATAGAAAAACCGAAATTAATATGCTATTTTTCAGCAATAAGTGATGCAAATCCGCAAAACTTGCGGGGTCGTTCTTTATGGTTGGTGCCCAAACGAAGGAGTTGGAAGAAGTATTTTTGTATTTGTATATTTTACGTCCCAAGACTGTTTGTCCCATGGGTCATCTCCGACGAGACTGACGGCTTAACCTGGCCCCAACCATGGTACAGTTACACATAACCAAGCTTACTGGGCAGTGCCTTGACTCAAGGCCCCATCGATTATGGAGGCATTATTTTCTCTAAGGATGCATCACATTATCTTTTTTTTAAAATCACTTGCGCTCCATAAGTTTTGAATCGCTGCGCTACTGTTACTGGGAGCCAAAGCTTACCCAACGAGCCTAGTTGGGATAAATAGTGTCACAAATGGAACTGTGTCGTTTAATATTTGACAGGTACTGGAAAGGTGGACAGGCTTTCGTCTGAATTTCAAAAAAGTAAACAAACCTGGAAATCAATTTTCTCCTTCCTTTTAAAAGCAGAAAATAAGAAAAGGGACAAGGTTCAATCAATCAATCGATCGATCAGAATTTATTTCGCCGTTTAAATTATATATACATAGAAAAAAATACTTTACTAAATAATCATTACATGCAGCGAGGAAAACAATGATAAAAGGTTTGAAAGAAAAACCTAACTTGGTCATTGTACCCGGAAAAAAAACAGTCAAGCAAACGTCAATTATGTATTGAATCAAAATATTTACTATGTCAAGGTCAAGAGTAAACGGAACTAGCATTAAAAATCGAATTATTCATAAAATACAATAAATTAAAAATTTACACCATATATAAAATATAATAAATTAAAAATTTACACCGTATATCAAATATAATAAGTTAAAATCAGACTATTTATAAAGTACAATAGTTAAAAGAAAATAAACGATGCAATAGTATTCATTCCTGATAAAGAAAATACTGCTTGATTACTTTTTTGAAATCGTGAAAAGGCATTTGTCCCTTTAGATGCATCGGCATAGAATTCCAAAGTTTAATTCCAATATAACTTAAGTTAGCATGCATTAAGTTAGTCTTTATTTTTGGAACCACAAATAAATTCCTAGTTCTAGTTAAATAATTATGTGTAATTGTTTTTAAAGTCACCAGATTAGAACCAATATTATTATGGGTTAATTTAAACATGAACAGACTTAATTTAAAGTTATATAAATTTCTAAAGGATATAAATTTATCTATTGCCTGTCCTTTGTGAAGAAGCTTAATATATCTATTTTGTAGAGTTACAATGCGCCTTGGTAGTACCTTTGTAGTAGAGCCCCAAACTAATAAACAATACTGTAAATGTGAATATATTAGTGTGTAATATAATTTTGTAAGTGTATTATTAGGTAGAAAATATGTATCATATTTAATAATTCCAATATTTCTGAAAAATTTTTTTGCATATATAATAAATATGTTTATCCCATTTTAGGTTAGCTTTAAAAATCACACCTAAAAATTTGGTATATGTAACATGTATAATAGAACTATTATTCAAAGTTATAGACGGATAAGTTAAATTTCCTTTTTTTCTATGAAAATAGATGCAATTTGTTTTATTAATATTTAGTATTAGAAAATTATTCTGTAACCACTCACAGCAATTTTTCAAAACAACATTTGCCTTGACAGTCAGCTCTGGTATGTCATCAGCAAAAAAAAAAGAAACTGGTATCATCGGCGTAGGCTGTGATAGTACAGTTAGTGATATTGAAAAATAAATCGTTAATATATATAAGAAAGAGTATTGGACCAAGTATGCAGCCTTGGGGACGCCACACGAGATTGTTTTTAATGAAGATTTAACATTAGAGATTTCCACATATTGTCAGCTATCATTAAGGTAGTTTTGCATAAGTATTAAGAGAATTTTGTATAACATTATTCAAGTTGCTCAATTTGAAAAAGAAAACAAAAGTTCATATTCACATAACTACTGTCTTCGGAACGCGAAGTGAATGGTAAAAACTTAAGAGTAATATGTTGAAATATATGCATGTTTTCGATCCATTGGAAAGATTCCTCACAAATGATGCAATATGGATGTTGGTTCGACAAGGTATTTAATGAAATATCGTTATGAAGTTTCATTTTCCCTATCTCCTATTATCATATTAATTACCGTATAATTCAGAAGATTTTGTTGGACGATATTACTGGAGTTACGAAATATTCATACTACAATATATTTCCTCTTTATTCTCTTCCTTGTACGTTTTATTATGGAAGTAATTTCCCTTATATGGAGCAGAATTCTCAATATAAGAATGGTTTTCTTTGAGTTGTCAACACATATTTTGGGGCATTGTGAAGTAAAAGAAACACAATTGGGAATCCGCCATACGATATCAATTACAATGGGTCAATCTTATTCTAGAAATATCAACACTCTCCCAATATTAATTTTAATTTGGTATCAAAAAATCCCACATTTAAAACTATATGCCTGTGGAAGCACCTCATCTGTGACAAAACTCAACACAGTAAGTACGAGTTACTGAATATTGGAGTCAAGTTTTTACGGGCAGGATACATAACAAACCATGCACTAATGTTCAAATTTTCTCAAACTTTGTTTTGGTCCTTATCAAACTTCAAAGTCAGCCAGAAAACTTGGAATCCTAAATTCTTATTCACAATAACTTACAATGGATTACAGTTATATCCTATTCGTCTTACTAAACTGCAATGACTGCTATGAATATTGAATAACTACTATGTGCTGGAAAATAAGAAAATCAAAGCAACTCGGAATGGCGGAAATTGAATCCCGGCAGAGGAAGCGAAACGTGAACGAGAAAAAACGTGATGTTTTCTCGAAGCAGCGTAATAAACATTCGTTGTTTATTAGATATGAGAACGCATGAGCGGCCATTACTTTCATGTAGACCGTCCGTTGGCATTTTGCTCCTTGTTGGCACGAATAATTCATGGTGATGACTTGAAAAGGAATGGCATGCACAAATACTATCAATATGTCTTTAGAACTGATTTCTGGACGATTTTTCATGGGTTTCGCAAAAGGTTCTGATTTAGTTGATAGCGTAGAAATACCTTCAAAATGAATTTACGTTCCATATCCTTTCCACTTTTAGAAGCTGTGTTTTTCTGTAATCGAAATTGGATGCTTTCTTGTAGATGCTATTCCACACCTTAGTATACACGTCTTCGTTGTTCGATGATTACTAATAGCCGGTGACCGTTTATAAATATTTATTTTATATATACGTACAAAACTTATTTTTTAGTATTGGCTTATTGTTTTCAGAATTTTGATCACCTTTATTTGAATCTTTTTTTTTTCTTATAGGATGTTTCATTATATTCTGAATCTTTTTGATATTTCTTTATGATTTATTTTCATATTTTCTTTCTTTTTATTCATTATTTACTTTCTTTTACATTTTATGATTTACTGTAAGTTGTAATGGATTATCGTTGCTAAACCTTGTAAATGTGCACCTAGTTTACTTAAATAAATTCCTAGTTTCCAATAACATTATCTTATACGTTCCATAATGTCGTCATTCGACGTTTTATAAAGTTTTGCAGATTTAATTTTTTGCGAGAAATGTTTCTCTGTGTGCTCCCATCTTTCTCATTTCTCGTCTGCATACGTATTTGACAACGCTAATCACCACCAGCCAATACTCACGATAATAGTTTTCATCTGTCAAAGGAATTAATAAAAATATAGTGTATTTTACGTAATGCGAACATTGTATGCTGAAAATTTGCACCACAGAAGAAATATTTGGTTATTTGATACTGACCTTCAAAAATCTTGATGCAGGGCATTAACAGTTCAACGTGAAAAAAATAACAATTTAACTGCAAAAAGTCACTGCAAAATGAAAAAAAAAAAGCAAGGCTTTCTGACGTGATTTAAGTATGTGTCAAATTAGAATACAAATGATAAATAAGGAATTAATCGTTGCCTGTTGAAAATGTGCTAGACGTAAAATTAAATTAAGTTAAACCCAAAAACTAATTTAATAAGAAAATTGAGAGACGTGTAAACAGTGTGTTATTAAATTTTTTTGTAATGAGATTTTGCTCTTTTCATATAACTCGTTATTTTTTTTTTACTTTTGTTGTAAAAACAAAGCAATAAGAATATTTTGAAACCCCTTAAATCATGGATGCACCAATCGTTTATCAATTAAAACAACACAGGACTTTTTACTTCGAGTGTTAGTCATGATTCTGCTTTAGGTCTTAAAAAATAAAGAAACAGGTTTTTCAGGTATCTAATCAGCATCTAATCATATACGCATTATCAACTCGATATATGTCACCAACGATATACGTATTAGCAACTCTATACGTGTCACCAACTACATGCGTATTATCAACTCGATACATGTCACCAATGATATACTTATTAATCAACTCGATATATGTCACCAACAATGTCCGTATTATCAACTCGATATATGTCACCAATGATATGCGTATTATCAACTCGATATATGTCACCAATGATATGCGTATTATCAACTCGATATGTGTCATCAACGATATGCGTATTATCAACTTGATATATGTCACCAATGTTATATTTATTAATCAACTTAAGTCCTGGGTAGTGCATTTGTAACGCCTTCACATAGTGTGCCATTAATCCAATTTCGACTCCCAACAGTGCCAAAATAAAAAACGGTTATCAACTAACTGCTCACTGTAGTTCGGGATTTGGTTCCCTAGACGTAAAGTGGTTTGAATTCTTCGGAAAAACGTAGATCCACTGCCCAACGGTGGCGTAGTGGTAACGCATTCGTCTAGCATGCCATTATCCCAGGTTTGACTTCCATTAGTATTGTAGAATGCCTGCCGTTTTGTTCTTCTGTTCACAGTAGTCCAAAGTTTAGTTCCCATGGCCGTAGAAGTTCGGATTCCTCAGAAAACTGTTGCTGCCCAAACAGCGTGGCCTCGGCAGTATTTGTATAGAAAAACACAAATAAACGTTAATCAATTTATATATTGGTACTCGGAAATAAACTTACATTTGTTTCGGTCTACAAAACGTTAAGTGTATAAGAACTGGTTATGACGAAGGGAAGTGATTTCTTCCTAAGCAATTATTAAGAAACTATTCGCGAATACATTTCAATTCTTTAAAAATAACAAATAAACCTTCAAAGCTTTCAAATGCTAGTAGTTTTCAGGTAGGTGGGATTAGTGTTACAGTGGATTCTCGTTATAACGAACACTGCTACAACGAAAAATCCATTATTACGAAATGAAGCACATTTTTAAATGTCATTGAGGCTGTGCATTAAAATTTTCGATTTAGAGAGGTAAATATTTTGGGAATTTCAATATAACGAAGTGTTTTTCGAACTGATTTTTTTTTTCAATTACGTAGAAAAGCACTTTAAATATAGAAAATTCGAAATGCAAGAAACAAGCTGTAGCATTTTTGTTTTAAGAATAAAATTGACAGAACTGAGACCATTTAAACCGACTTCCCCACTTTTAAATATTTCTTTTTGCTAAATTATTCTAAATTAATTTAATTACATATATTCTTTTCCGTCAAAATCACGTACTGTAAGAGTGACAAATGCCCAGTGCCGTATTTCCCAATAGGCTATACTAGGCTATAGACTAGGGCGGCAAAATTTTGTGTATTGAGTCTGATATAACAAAATCAATACCATACGATGATATAATCAGATGTTTTGCCGAGAAGGAAGCTAGACGTCATGTTTTCCATTTAAATACCGGTGTTTAATGGGCTTTTATTTTTTTGCTAAAATTAAAATTTATTTCAATAAAATTGAATTTGATTTATTATATACCAAAAAGGAATAATGCTTCAATATAAGTTAATATTGTTTAATGTTTGTGTTTCAATTTATGAGTTTGTTTTTCAACATATTTATTATCAATACAAAAATTTTT
>QLNU02015360.1:197494115-197506266 GCA_006491805.2 Dysdera silvatica
GCCTTGGGCGGTGAGTATTCTATGTAATTAAAATTTTGTTGTTTATGCCCATATGTTATATAATATTAATAAATTAATAATAATTCACTATGACGAAAATATGTTAACGACGTCTATTTTAAAGGCCCCGTGTAGTTCGTTGTAACGAGGATCTAGTGTATTTAAAAGTGCATTTGAATTCTTAATAGTTTAACTTTCCCTATTTCCGCAATACTCACTCATATAAAAAGTGAACAAGATTTTTGCTTACGTCTGCTTTGCTAGAAATTTGAAACGCACTTTTCTCTCTAATCATTTCACTGAAAGTTAAATGTTTTTGACAAATATTTAGGTTCAAAAAATTCGTTTTGAAAAAATCGTTAAGAAATGGTTTTACTACTTTTAACTCATTTCGAATCTCTTCTTATGAAAACAAAGAAAACCTTTTCTATCGCAAGCCGTACACACACTTGTGGAACAAAGAGAATTTTTTTATTGGTTGTTGTTACAGAATGCTTTGAATCTTGACAACTTATTTCAGCTTGTGTAGAACTTTTATCTACACAGAAGCAACGAAAACAGAGCAATATTTAGGTCTGTTCTTGCACTATGGTACTTCACTATTTCCAATGATGAGTTGGCCACACTTGGGTACAAAGTCTTACTAATAGATTTAAATAACGACTCACAATTTCCTAAGGAACACAGAACGCCAACAAAAATTACTCCTTTGTATCATCATATTGTGTCAGAGCCGGCGCAAGCAAATTTTCCGCCCTAGATGAACGACGTATGCATCCCCTCTTCCGGTAAAAAAATAGTCACACCAATACATCTTGCAACAATCAAAAAGTGCAAAATTAAAGCACATTTCGTCCTCTCACTATAATTTCGTTTAAAACGAAGTGTCTTAATCCCCTGATCTCTCACCAATCAAGAATCTGTAAACACAATTGGAATCTGTTGAATAATCTCCTACCCCCACGAAATTAAGATGAACCATATGAACTCACGCGCGTGTCAACAGCACACAGTATGGTCAACGATACCACAGAGTATTTTTCAGATATTAATCGAATTGATGCTACGTCGTGGTCACAAATATGTCGTCCGAATGGAGGTCTTGCTTATTATTATTCATCCTGTCTTTTAGGCCACTGGAGCCATGTCTGTATGTAAAAATTAAATCAGTTTTCTACGCTTGTTTGACTATCTATGCGTGGTTTGGTCTGGTTTCGAGCCTTCATTCATGGTGTGGTATTCTTTCTGCCCGACAGTGTATATTAAAGAGAAAAAAATGTGGATTAGCAATAAACTCCTTAAGAAATTTAACGCCAAATATTTTTGCCTTAATTTTTCTCGACAATTAAATTATCGTTTGGTATCTGCTTCCTATTTCCCTATGATTAAAATAAGGGGCTGGACATTAATATTTGCTTAAATTTTTTATTACTCATCAAAATTTAAAGCAATGAATCAAAATGAAACTCCCTTAAACGCTTAAAACAATGAAATATCATTATATATCGTTATATTTTTTGTCGTTAATATCCACTGTTGTATCTATTTCTGTGGTATGTGCCGTCTTGTTTATTAAATAAAATAATTTTAATGAAAGTTTTAATGAAAATTGACAACGATAATACAAAATTAAAGTTCTTAATGTCTTGTTTCATAAAATCTTCGTCGAAATTCTTAACTCCCTTGATGCTCTATAGGCCAGTATCGTGTATGGAAGCCATACGAAATAGGATGAGCAGAACAATTGATACAGATACAATACAGTATAGAAGTTTTCAAACTGTCGTTCCACTGATTAGAGAAACAAGATCGCTAGGAATTATGCGTATTGCCCACAAAAGACAATCACGTAGATCTGTACTAAGCCCCTTTCATTTGGGAAACGATGCCGAAGCGCAAAAGAGGCCCAAGTCTGGAAGGGGCCAAAAATACAAAGAAATAAACTCAACGTATGAATCTAATCCCGGATATTATTCTAGATCTCGATTGACAGAAATTCTTTGAGGGTCCACAAGACGCTTTTTTCGCAATTCGTGATAGGTTCAGTAGCAAGAGGAGCAGTGGTAATCCAACACCATTCGCTGGGAGGATTAGCAAGAAAGGATTAGCAAAACGGAAACTCAGCCCGACCTCTTTGCAGAACTCTCCAGAGAATGAGTCTTCGCAAGAAGGCCACCATCGGAATCATCTCAGTCTGGATTCTGCCTTGCTTTAAGTAGCTGTCCGACTTGCCAAACAAGTGTAATAGAAACTTCGCTGCCTGAAAGGGGGATAAGCCATTAAAGGCAACCAAGAGAATAGGGGAGAAAGGCGAACAGGAAAATCCACGGATTTCTCTGTGATCGGTTTTCTCTTGGGAAAGGTATTTGAGAAGAACGATGCAAGAAAAAAAAAGGGGGAAAAAATAAGATTTTCATTCCTTTTTCAGAAAGCCTTATAAAGCAATGAGTAGCAGAGCATTCATGTTTTTTGGATAGGAATACTTTTTATTTGTGCCGTAATATATCAACAGTTTAAATTCCACATTACATGTTTATTTTCTCCGGAAAGAAAAGATATAAAATTCGTGGGTCTTTGGAATTTTTGAAATAGTTAACTTTGACAAACTTTAATGCTAACTTAAACTCAGGATCGACATAACTTAATGCACGTATCGGTGATATTACTTTGAGCTACAAATTCAAAAATATACATGGCAACCTCGGAAAACATGTGACTGCTCTTCCAAACCACCCAAAAACATTACATCTTAATCACATATAATGCAAATTTTGCTATAAATTCCCACATAGATATCTGAACATCTTTCACGCTGAACTTTTCTACACTACACAAGAAACGTATTCTATACATGTTCAAAATCATGCCCGGATATTTCTATAGAGATATCTAAAATTCTATCTGAATCTGCACGTTTTCTGTAAGTTCCTTTGAAATGTTTTTTTAAAATTATCAAGTCTTCAAGTAGATTTCCAAAATGATTTCTTTCGTATGCATGTTAATAAGTTTACATCAAACGAAACCATTATCATACGTTAAAGTGGGGAAGGGAGGTGTCTACTCTCAAAGTATAGAAAAGGGAAATCTTAAATGAATTTCTAAAATTATTTTATAATACACTAAGACAAAGGTCAGCACCTACGGCACGCGTGTTTTATGTGGCACGCAGATCATGTGTTAACGACACGCGGAGTGATTTAAAAGTAAAAATATGATTCCAAATATGTGTTGTTAAAATTCAAAAGAACTATTATTTGTATTTTCAAATAAAGTGCATCCTTGTTTTCACGTCACTTAAAGAGGAATATTGAGAGAGATTGCTGAGAAAAATTTACAAAACAGCAAGTCTGCATTCAGACTGATCTCGTGAACGATCGTTAATTCTACTTCAATCAACTAGGCAGTGCTCGTATGAGGTTCTTACCGTGAGAAATTAACATTGTCGAAATGCCTGCTGCTAACGAGTAAAAGTTCGATATTTGTTATTTTCAAAACCACTGGATCTGTGAATACGTATAGATATAGTAAAAGAATTACGGTGATGGAGCTTTGTACTTTTAAACTGTTGTAACTCGTATGCCAAGTGTACAAAGATATTTCCACGAAAAGGTTTCCTTTTACCTTACCAGGAACATAATAAAAGATCTACTTAATTTGCATCAATAGTTGGATGGGATGTAGATAGCCATTCTGGGTATAAGTGCAACATTATTTGCACACAGCATCCTTAGGATGTCTCAGCCCTAAGGTAGCGCAGCCGTAACGCGGGCAGGATTCCAATAATATCTTATAATACGTGCTGCTTTTCTTCTCACTTTAGTTCGGAGTTTAGCTCCTTGAGCAACAGAGGTATAATTTTCTCCAAAAAACTGAATGCCCCAGCGCAGCATTACCTTACCTCTCCTTGAAATGCAAACAAACCCTAAATGTCCGCCGACCCTCCCCTGTACCAGTTCTAAGAAATAAAAGAAATCCGCAATACCACACTATATAATAGAATATAAAAAGAAGTGTGATTAAATTTAGTAAAGATGCAAATATGTCAACATCCACAAGAAATAATTAAATGCCCCTAAAAATAAAAGCCCTAAATAATAAAAAATAAGGCCCTAAATAATAAAAAATTTGGTAGCGCAGTGCTAGCGCCTTCATCTAGCGTACTATTAATCTTGGTTTGACTCCCAACAAAACCAAAAACACCGTTTAATTGCTTATTGTAATCCCGGAATTGATTCCCTAGGCCTTAAGAGATTCAGATTCCGCGAAAAAATGTAGATGACTGTCTTACCGTGCTATAATGGCAATGCATTCGTTTATCGTGTCACTAACTCAGGTTGGACTCCTGATGGTATCGTGGAGCGAGTGACTTTTTTCTGGTCATCGCAGTCCAGGGTGTAGTGCTCTTGGTAAAGAAATTTGGATTCCTCTATAAATTGCAGATCCTGTCCTCAGCATGACTTTTACTGTTCTTGTATCGTAAAAAAAATTCCAAATTTGTTAAGTTTTGTAAACATCACGAGGAATCACTGTGAAAGTCTCAATACTATCAATAGTAACGTTTCAATAATTCTGCATGGGGCACTTTATTTTGTGCTTCTGCTGCTTCCATTTTTGTATAATTTGTACAGATTTCATATTCTAATGGTTTTATTCAGCTTAGAACTACTAAAATCACGTCAAAGCTCACTGTCCTTTAGCACATTGTGCTTTCTTAGTAGCTCTGTGCCCAGTGGCTTACGCCGGGGAGGGAACACATGTGGGTCATGAGCCCTATTAAGTTCTGCCTGCCAAAAATTATGATAATATATATACACATAATATGCATATAAGCTATCCTCAGCAACGATTATTATCAACACACTTCAGGATAGAGGTCTGTCTGTGATCACACGTAGTATAATAAAACAAACCCAGAGGATTTGGCCTTGAGCTCCTCACGCTGGCCAGATGTACTGGTAAGCTGAACCTACGATTTAACGAGAAATCCGAACCTCGGCCACACAACCAACACAATCCAACCTTACGACGGGAGTCATAACGTCACCCTCCCATCGGGTGACGCTTCTCCTGGCTGCTGCAAATTTAGTCAGCAAATGGGAGACGGTATTCACAGCGGAAGGCAACTGCGAGTCATATATGATATATATGTCTCTTAAAATTATAGCCCTCTAAATCCCTCACACTTCTCCAAGCGAAAAAGTGTCGGATTCCTCAAAAAAAGGATTAGGTCCTCCCCTCCATGACCTTGAATGTCCTTGCGCCATAAAATCAAGTGGTTCGCAAGATCTTCAGGGGATATCGAAGAAACAATAATAAAAAAATAAAAAAAAGCTCTAGTTTGAGCTACATAAACGTGGGTGGCAAAAATTATTGTATAACAATAATAAAATAACGCATTTAACAGTACAGCTTGAAAAAGTGTCCGTTCGCGACTATTAAAATCTCTATAGCGACAATAAGATATCTAACCGTACCACCCTCGCGAATGTTTAAATATTTTTATATTGGAATATAAGCTCCTATTCTGGATTCCTTCAATATTTTAATAATGATACATAGACCAATATTATTTAGATAGCAAGTGGTAGTGGTTCATAAGGATTAATATTATTAATCAAAGTTAGCAACCTTGGTTTGAAACAATATATTTTTCAATTTTCTCCCGGATAAACTCACAAGTAACCACCTTCCTTTTGTGGTGTTCATGATAAGCAATGGGAAGTTTAAGGCGGTCTGTGAGAACCCAAAATTTAAGAAAAAACAGCTCTACCCTAAGAATCTCATCCGCAGCCTATGTCGACATGTTAGAATTTTTAAAAAAAAGGATATATCATTAAAAATTTGAAATCGAAAGTATTTAAAATTAATATTTTTATGAGGGGAGGGGGCGCCATTTTATACCTTTGCCTCAAGTACTAAAATTCCTAGGAACAACTTGGGGTGAATATAAATTGTACTTTTATATAAACAAATTCATTTTTTAAAAATATCAAAATACGTAGTTGAAACCGAGGAAAACTACATAGTTAGAAATGTTCAAATAATCTACTGCTGTTGCTTCCTTATAAAAAGAAAAAAACTTAACTCTCACTTAGAAAGAAAGTATTGCTTTAAATAAGCATTAAGGATCAGGAAGAGCAAAAGGTATTTATTAAATAACATAAACAAGCCTGATTTCATTAATACAAACGGGTATAAAAATAAGTATCCTTAATCTAACGTTTGTGGAATTATATCTTAGTTAAAATATTCTGAAATGCTAACGATGGTATCACTCAGAAACATATTCAGAAGTATATAATTATATTTTATATAATATTCTTTTTCTATAAAACCTCATTTTGACACATTTTCAATATCTTTTAAGTGCTAGCTAAGGAGATAAATGAGATTTCAGACGCGCCAAGTTTAAGGCTCCAGATAGCAAAGATACTTTTGGACTTATATGATATTAACCCTAGACACGGGTAGACATAAATATTTAGCGAATAAGGGTAGTCGCTTGTATAAATTACAAATATCGTAAAAATTTCATTATTTCGTGGGTCTAGGTGGTCGAAATCAATATTTTTATTATTTTTAAAGTTTTTATTATCATCGCAATAAAATGAAATTACTTTTAAGAAACATTTGAGAGAGAACTTTCGTTTTATTTACTATAAGCTCCACTTCTCCTTACAGCCACTGCCTGTTGGACGCTGTTCAACCATAGACGTAAATTTTACGATGCCCACCCGTTTATGATTAAATAAATTAGTAGAGATGCAAAAAACAAATGCTGTCCAATTGAAGGGAGCCCGCAGATGATTAGTTATGCTATTAGTGCCATAGATATTAGGGCAAAATACAAGACGTCATGTACGCATATGTACAAAATATGGGATTTATACATATCACGTCAGTAGTTTACATGTATTATGTTAGAAATTTTAATTGTTTGTTAGAAGCACTTCGTTTTTCTAACTTATAAATAATTTCTTACCCCCCCGCTTTCCAACACCTTTTCTTCTAACTAAATAATTTCCTAACTTTAATTTGTATTTATATGGATTCTATTCTATAGTTGATATTTCTTATTTTGTTGTGAAGTTCGTAATTTGAAGAAACGTTAAAACTGTTAAATTCGCCGAAACCTCGTTTTTATCTAGCATTATCGTTATAATTATCTTCCACGTATTTTAAATAATATCGGTGATTCAACAAAGGAATTTTAATAACGTAAAACTTCTTAAAATGTGTTTATGTTAACAAATAAATTAAATCCTTCAAAATGGTCAAAACTTTTTAAATTAATTTAAAATTTAAGTCCATAAATTCATGTTATTATTTATAACTATATTTTGCTTTGCATGTTCCTCATATCTACGACTGTATCCTCACGCCCTAAACAATCACTTTCCAACTTACAATAACTATGGATATTCAGACAAATTTTACAATATTAAGCACTATTCCAGTGGTACTTCTGGTCATTTTTACGTAAGTTAAAGGTAGCATTATTTATGTCTTTCCTGTCAACGCAATGAGAATATGGATTGACATATTGAATATTAAATTTTTCAATTAAAATTTATATGATGTATTCCTTCACGAATCCCTCTCAACATATTTAATATAACACATGATTTTGCTTCTGAAGTCCTATCAAACTATACTATCTTCTCTATCTCCTTGTGAATCTGACCTCTCAAAATGTTTCTTCACGCTATTCTATACGTCACATTGACACGTCTAAATAAAAATGGCATGCTATATAATTAGCACAAATTACTATTTTAATTAACGTCTACATTTCGAACGATTTAATGTTTATGAGTATCATCTTTCGTTGCAGATATCTTAGCCATTGGAACAAAACAGAGTCCTCAAAAGTATATTGTAAGGCAACACAAAGTGCCCGGTTCCATCGGGAATCTCTAAAGCAAGATAACCTATGCCTCGACTTCAACTACGTTCTCTGAATTCGAAGTATTTGAAAAATGCATTTTTCCGCTAGATTCTCGTATAGCTCTTTCTTTTTTCCTTGCACTTACATTTTTCCCATCTCAGCAAAGAAACGATAGGCCCATGATGCATTACAGCGGCCCAGCTGCGAAAAACAAAGCCAATATTATTGTTCCTCATATGGCCCTGGGCATGGGTCTATATATCACAGCAGCTCAAAACCGAACAGTTTCCTGTTTCCAAGAAGAAGAGGTTTCTGGAGTTCCAGGTTTCGTGAGGAGTTTTGGCTTCTGACACAGCAGGTGCAAGATAGGAGATCAGAGTTGCCTTGGTAGTCGAAATTTTGGCTCTGGTTCCCCACAGATGCGTCTGAAGTTCTGGCGTTAATCGAAAGACGAAATGTTCTTTGTAACATCCAGTATTCTTCAGTGCAGTCTCGTTGATAGAGCAATAGTACCAAACGAAAAAGTTGAAAACCGTACTCGATATTAAAACATATTTTGTAACCATTTTTATATGATCCCTCCCCCCTTTTTTTATCCTACGTTCTTTTTCTTTCTTATCTTTATCAATAACAGGCTTTATTGGCTGTAATAAACTCTACGCAATTGTTTCATCGTCACCAGTTTTACGCATCTCAAAAACTTTAATAAATATTTATAGAAAACACGGTTTCTGCATCAGTTGGAGTACGAGAATACAGAGTATATAATATCGGAGGGGAAATGGGAGCCATAAGTGTTCCACGTGACTACGTGGTTCCCTCACTGGGAGCTCCAACTGAGGCAGAACTCTTATTTTATACTTTTTGGTACAGTAAAAAGCTTCTCCATACGGTGATTTTTCTCAAATATGCATATTTGAGATAGGCATGTTTTTTTTCAAATATACACATCTCAATCACATAAATAGAACTTTATCTCGATAATATTATATTTAGCAGAGAGAGATCCATGCCCATCCTTTCCGAACACCTTTAAAACACTTTTACATAAGGTTTGATAGCAAATCTTCACATTAGCGGTTGAGCATGTATTTATAGCTTACACCACCTTACGCATGTTTCAACTTGTTACTGTGCAACCCGTATTCAAAAACTGTAGTTCACGATCATTAATATAGCACTAACAGCAAATAACCTGTGAAGACTTTTTAATTTGAATTTGATGCTGCCGCATCAAGACAAATAATAAATTTTGATCCTTACTTTGATACTTCACTGAATAGGTGACGTGGTGACTTCGGCGGCCGATATAGTATCATCATTATGTAAATTAAATTCAAATTAAATATCCATTGGAAGCATTTTGTTATCATTGCTGCAGATAGTTTGAACTACAACGTCTGAAGAGGCTCAAAGAGTTGCGAGCTGAAATTTATATAAATTGGTAAACGAGTAAATGTACGCTCACGGAAACTGTACCAGCAACAAGTATCTGCTTTAAATAGTATATACTAATTAGAAACATTAGTTAATGAGCCATGTAAAAAAGGTGATATAAAGAAAAAAGAAATATTTAAAAGAAGTCAAGTTGAATGAAAAGAAAAATGACAGAGTTAACTAGAAATTAAAAAAGAATAAACGCTAAAAATGAAAATATTATGGAAGTAAGAGTTGGAAAAAGAAATATTACATAACGTTCTATAACCATTATATCAAGATTAAGTTTCGGCACATTACATTTATATAGTTCATACTACAACTTATGTTTTAAGTAGAGATAGAGCTCCTAGAATTCTAAGTTGACGCATCAGCCGCCATTTTGTTGTAGAATTCCGGTTTCATTTACCTTGGCGATAAAGGTTTTCCGCATTGGCGCAATGATCGCTATTTTGGCATAAAAATAATCAAAAATCCGCGATTATCCGACTATTGTAAACATTGGCGCATCTTTTAAAATGTCGCCAATAAATGCAATTTGCAACCACGATCACGTGATACAATGGCAACAAAATGGCGGGTATTCAACAGCTTCCGTTTTTAGGAACTTAAGGTAGAGAGAAAAAACGGGCATAATACGCAGTCAGTATTGGTTACCACATCAATGCTTTGATCACTGAGTACTGCGATATATGGCAATTCTCTCGTATGTGTATGTTCACCAAAGGGAAACTCCTTAAGAAACAAAGGAGGGTGTAGGAAGATAATTCAAATACGATTAAGTATTTGACACTCCACTTTTTGTATGGTTAACCCGAAGGTCAGTGATTTTAATCCAGCCTGCGTTGTGTGGCATGTTTTTTCTCTCCACCTTAAACATAATATCTAGAATGAACCACAAAAGTGGAATACCAAAAAGTTAACCTTATTTGAATTATTTTACTACACTCTCCTTTTTTTTGAGCAGTTTCCTATTGGTCAACCATTATATTTAGTCCAAATTTTGATTTAAGAGATAATTCGAACTGCAATACATTATTAAAATAAATATCTTAAATACATGTAATATATATATTAGTAAAATAAATATATTAAATATCTGCGATTTTTAAAGGGGCAATTCAAAATATTTTTCCATATATATATATATATCTCAGGATATAGATAAACTTAGACTAGCTTCTTTAGGTCAATTCGGTATTCTCCTTTCCGATCCATTTTGAGTGTTTCACCCCATGATCCCTCAGCCACTGAGTGTCTAAGCGATTCAACTAGCGAGAAATCATTCAGTCGAAAATAACTTTTCACATCCCTTTTATCTTGACGGCAAGGCGCTTTTAACGTAAGTGCAGTTTGACACAAGGCTCTGACCTTCCCCTATAGTGCAGGTCCCAAAGCAATGCAAATACGCATGAATACAAACCCCGGCGAATAAAAATATATCCTACCAAGAAAATTGCATTCAGTTGTTTGACATCTTGAGCGTATCCTTATGTCTATTAGGAATCTCATATATGCGTGGTATGAACGTTTTACGTTTTCTTTATAAAAATTTCAAAGCGTATAAAATTACCTTTACTGAAAATTTTATACACTTGCAAATAAAGGTACAGGCCTGCACAAAAGTTTAGACACAACACAAATTTGAGTATAACAAAATACTATTAAAACTGAAGAAGTAGGAACTTTAATATTACGAAGTATGAACACATGTAATATGCAAATTAAAAATTTGAGAACAGAAATCACATCAGTAGCGAACTTGCTGCAATATATAACTTAAAATAAGTAAAATATGTGGCACAAAAGTTTAGGCACAAACATAAATTTTAGCACTTGCATAAGGAAATGAACAATTTTAATAATCAATGTAGCCACCATTACTTCGTATTAGATTAAATACGCGGTCGTTCATTGAAAGCACAAGATTTTGAAAGGTTTCTGGTTCAAAATTAAACCACGCTTCTTCTATAGCCTTTTTAAGTTCTAAAACGGACGGATATTGCTTTCCATTGGCATACACAACATTCGTTAGTATGCCCCATACATTTTCGATGGGATTACAGTCAGGACTAAGAGCAGGCCAATCGAGAACTGTAATATTTTTAGCGCTCATCCATTCTTTTGTTGACCTGGATGTGTGGATGGACGCATTATCTTGTTGGAAAACCCAGTTTCGTCCACATAAAAGTTCGCCAAAAGGTAATAGGTGACTTTCAAGAGTTGCCTGGTATGCCTTGGAATCTTGTTTTCCATTCAAAAACGCCAAAGAAGTCTGTCCATTGAAGCTAAAGGCTCCCCAAACCATGACTGAACCTCCTCCTTGACGTCTGCTGAACCGACTTAAGGGGCGTTTTCGAAGATCGTGCCAGTAGTGCGAAAGGCCATCGGGACCATCTAAGTTCCACTTTTTTTCATCACTAAATAACACCTGCAGCCATTCGTCACTGTATGATATGTGCTGCCTTGCCCATTGTAGTCGTGCTTGTTTATGATGTAATTGCAAGCAGGGCTTGCGGCGCATTTTTGCATATCTCAAATGCCTGCATTCTACAATCCTTCTACGTATGGTTTCTCTTGACACTCGCATTGCTAACGTGTTTTTTATTTGATTTGCAGACAGGCTTTCATTTGAAGCCAATCTTCGTATTTGTCTATCATCCCGAATGCTGGTCACTCGAGGCCTCCCAGATCGTGATTTTGGTTGATACTGATCACCCCGGGATAACACTCGATAAATGCCTCGCTTTGAACGGTTCAATGCAACAGAAATTTGAGTAACAGATTTACCTTTAGTTTTCAGCCTCCAAATCTTCAAAATCTCGT
>QLNU02015360.1:197514529-197533838 GCA_006491805.2 Dysdera silvatica
CAGACCTCAAGACAGTAGGTAAGTTTTGAATAAAATAAAGAATGGTAAAGAATCATTAGGATATATTGAGGAACGACATGTCTGAGTTTCGAAAAAATTCCCAGGAGACTGCTAAGAGAATTGGTGAGATCGTTAATGTGTTCTTTCCAGGTTAAATTTGAATCGAAAATTACTCCAAGAAGTTTGGCTGATTTCGTTTCCTGAAGGATGGAGTTGCGGAAATTAATTGGAGAATAGTTAGGTAATGTTTTTTGCCGGGAATGAAAAATAATGCAGTTAGATTTGGCAACGTTTAGTTCTAGTTTGTTAACGTAAAGCCAGCGTGAGACGTTATCTAAATCTTAGTTGACTTTTTGCACTGTTTCTTCGATATTTTTTCCCGATACCAGAAGTGTCGCGTCGTCAGCATAAAGAAACAGCTGACTATTCAGGACAGCTTGGGGCAAATCGTTGATGTAAAGAAGGAAGAATAGCGGAGCTAAACAGCTTCCTTGTGGTACAACCAACAGAAATAGTTTTGCGAGTTCAGGGAATTTTACATATAAAAACTTATTGTTGCCTATTGAAAAGGTAGCATTTTAGTAATTTTAGAGGTGTACCCCGAATACCATACCGTTCCAATTTCGTCAGTAAAATGTCATGCTTAACATTTTCAAACGCTCTTTGGAGATCTATTTGCATTCCTATTACAAAATTGCTTTTGTCTATTTCGTCAGAAATCATCTCTTTAATATTAAGGAGGGCGGTAGTTGTTGACCTGTGTTTTCGAAAGCCGAATTGATGTTTGTAAAGTAAGTTTTTGCTTTCGAAATATGATTCAAGTCTACTGTGTAAAGCCTTTTCAAAAATTTTGCTAATAACTGGAAGGATAGAAATTGGACGATAATTCTGAATGTCAGATGGGTCGCCTTTTTTAAATATAGGAATAATTTTAGCCATCTTAAGCTTCGAGGGGAAAATACCCTTATTGAAGCTGATATTGATTAAATGCGCAATAGCATTTGCAAAGAAATCTGGGTTGGCTTTAACAATATGCGGCGGGATATTATCGAGACCTGTGGACTTGGAACTAAGAGCATTAATAGAACGCTTGACCTCGTTTCTGCTCAATGGTTTAAGGAAGAAAGAAGACCCGGCGGCGGGGAAGGGTTCAAAAACTTCTGAGTGGTGCGGGGGAGTGGAACTACTGTTGGGAGGGGGGGATCGTTTGCAAAAAGTTCGTTGAAGCCGTTGGCTATTGTATTAGTTGTGTGGAGCTCAGTGCCAAAGGCATTGATTTTGTCGGGGAGGAGCTTAGTTGTTTTTTTGCGGTTTTGGGCGTCGTAAATTGTTTTACACGTAGATTTGTTGTCTCCGAGTGAGATTTTAAACTTCGCATCAAAGTAGTTCCTTTTGGCTACTCTCAGGATTGTAGTTAACAAATTTCGATAAGAAACATATTTTGATTTTAAAAGGGGGTCAAAAGGACTGTTCCTGTATTTAGCATGAAGCCGATCCCTATTGATGATGGATTTCAGGATACCTCCTGTGATCCAAGGCTTTCTTGGAGTGCGTTTATAAGACTTATTAGTTAAATATTCGGAATTTTTTAAAGCCCCAGTTACCCCTTTTGTAAGAATATTGTAAGCCTCGTTGTGGTCGAAGCTGTTGTACATCGCGTCAAGCCAGTTTGCATTGTTGTGTAGTGAGGAAACTTTTTCTAGGTTGTAGGAAATTCTCGGGGTTTTACGATCAATAGTGCATCTTGGTAGTAAATTCGATATTTTAATAAATACCGGAAAATGATCTGAGATTCCCGTTTGGACTATGCCTGCCTGAAATGGATAGTCGGTGATGTTGGAATAAATATGATCTAGGAGGGTTTTTGACACGTCTGTAACTCTGGTAGCTTTATTAATGAAGGGAATGCAGCCGTGGGAAGCGAGGATGTTAGATAAAGAACGGTTAATAGGGGTGTTCTCGAGCGAATTTATATTAAAATCACCGCAAAGTATTAAATTCGATTTTGAAAAATTTTGGAAAAGAGAGATTTCAAGTGCTTTAAGGAAGTCGGCTGCATTGTTGTTTGGTGAACGATAAATAACACCCACAGAAACTGTATTCAGGGGAGAATAAGTATTTATGTCCAGAAAGAGTGATTCACAGGAATCAATTGGGCCGACGTTTTTAATTTTGTAATTAACCGTTTTATGCACGTAAATGGCTACACCCCCGTGAGAGCTGTCTGGTCTGGAGACGTGTTCTAGACGGTAATTATCTAGATTTAAATATTTAGCGTCGATTTGAGAAAGAGTTCTGGTTTCGGTTAATGCAATAATTTTGAAAGGAATTTTTGAAGTCATGAGCAACTCCGAGATTAGATCTAAGTTTTTAAGGAGACTACGGATATTGATGTGCAGGACGCTTAGGTCGTCCCTGCAATTAGCTAATATGCTTTGCAAATCGCCCGCACAGTGATAGTGACAATTAATAGATAAGGGAGAAAGAAACCGAGAAGCCATAGCGAAGGAAGGAGAAAAGAAGCGCGCGATAAAGGTAAAAACAAGAAAGCCATCTTTTAAATCCGGAAGCACCCCACACGGATCATTGACGCCGGATAGATGGGTCCGAAGGCTGGTCGACAATGTTGAAATGTTTAAGATTACGGCACGTTATTTGGAGAATGGTACTTCCGTCCGTGTATCGGCTGAGGATTTTTCCATTAGAAGTCCACAGGTGTTTCCAGCCATGTGTACGTTTTGCTTCGAGGGCGGCTCCGAATAGCTGTTTCCGTCTTTGCGTTAATTGTTCACTTATGAATATTGGCTGCACTTCTCCAGAAAATCCCTGGTCCTTCGATGTAATTCTTTTTTTCCTGGCTGTGGCGATAATGGTTTCTTTAGTGCGGCGATTTACAAATCGAGCTATAATGGGCTTGAATTTTTGAGAAGAGTAGGTAGTGAAATGCACATCTAGAAAGTCAGCTGCATCATGACGGCCAAAACTATGTGGAAACCTGATGATGTACTGATTTCGATTAACAAATATTATTGCTTCCAACACATATAGATACACAAAAATGCATGCACGCCTGTATACACAAACACATATATAGAGTATATGTATAGTAAAATAAATCACATGTTACTGAAATACAGTTATACATATATCCATTACAACATGGAATCAAAGTCAAATGTCTGTTGAAATTCAAAATACAAATTTATATAATGTAGATTTTTGTACTATTTTCGTAATATGCAATTTTTCTACTAGGGTAATTTTGGGATAGGTGGACATATTTTTTAATGATTGAAATAAAAACTCGTAGAATGCAAATACAAGAACTGTTTATGGGTATTTTAAGTTCTTATATATATGCTCAACATATTGTGGGCAAAAACTAATTAAATATTGAGAACAAAAAATGGAAAACAGTGTTTGAAATTAAAATGACAAATGGCCATCTTTCCTTCATGTCGAGGAGAGATGGCCATCCAATACAATAAAGAAAAAGTGAGGTTAAAATAGGAAAAATAACACGTTTCATACAGTTAACCATAAAAAACTTATACTAATAACTTGTAAAAAATCAATTCTGTCACGGCAAATGAATGAATAAAACTCTAATACACAAAATTTAAAGTATAATTCCAATCCTTTTTAATTGTTCGAAAAAATTTACCACACTTTTGGTAAAGGTCTTGAAAGTTTGTACACGTTTCATTGAACCATTGCATGCAACTTATGCACCTTATCCAGTCATCGTTTTGGTTATGGATTGTATTCTTCTCCACAGCTAACACAATAATCTTCATTAAATTCTATTCCCTCTGAATCTGTAATATCCGATAATTTCGAATCTATTTCATTTTCTTCGCTGCTGGAAGTGTCGTATTTTTTTTTCGCAATTATTTTAGACCTTTTGACGGTTTTAATTTATCAAATGTTCTGTTTTTGGAATAATTTCCGACGTTTTTCGATGTTTTCTGGTGCTGTCAAAACCACAGCTAACTGCTTGGCACGTTTCCTAACTTTGTTTGTCATGGTTATATAAAGAATTCGTGCACTATCATAAAGTGCTGACGGTTGTGTCTGTACATTATGAGTTTTTAATAAGCTCGTTCGTGGTTCAAAATGTCTTATTTCGGTGTCAGCATTTCTACTCGATTCCGCTGCTAACGTTTCGAAGTTACTTTGAATAAAACAAACTTGCTTTTCTCGTATTGAAACAATTTTTTTATCTGGAATTTTTTCAGAAATTAACAAGTTTAGAAACGCGTAATCGGGAATGACGTTCGGATTCAAAAGATAAATCCCCATTGCTTTGAAGCCTGAAACTGCGTTTTCTGGAGCTGCCGATTTTCCCCAGGACATATTAAGCAGTTCGCAATAACATCGGCGTTAATATTATTATGCCTAAAAAGTTGATAAAAATTGTTTTTGAACTCTCGTACGTTCCCAAAGACTCCATGTTTGAGCCACTCTTCAGTCTTCACAGTGGTATAATTGAATGCAGACTGTACTTATAAACTCTGTTATGTGATATCCTAATTGTGCGCAAAACTTTCTATATTAATGTTGAATTTACACGCCGATAAAATTTCATTTGTTCTTCGTACATAATATGAACAATCCCTTGCTCTTGCTACTGGAAAAAGAGCCCTGTTACTAGCATCGCTACTTCTCTCTGTCCATCTTCCAACTACATTGTTTTTAAAACTCCCGATGTATAAAGCAACAAGGAATAAATTATTATTATAATTATTTTGGTGGGTTATTCCAATGGCGCAAGGATATGGTAGCGCTTAACAGTTTACGATTACTTTGACTTCATTGTTGTGATTGTTTGTTCTAGAAGGAAGGTTTCAATAAGTGAGGAATTCGACGTGTTTTCAATTGTTTATTGCCTCTGAACCGAACATCTATGTCGTCTTAAGGTAATGCATATCACCGTTAGTAGCCTTTGACCATTCTCGTTAAAACATGAGAATACAAATAATCCGGTGCCCAAAATCCAGTCACATAAGTCCGATAACTATAAAGAATACTCACGTACTTGATTGAAGAATCACTTGCTCTAGTAATCACACATTACATGTGCACTGAAAAGATTTTTATTAACTTCAGCAGGATTAGAACAACGTGAACGATAGTAAATGATTATTGATATTATTGACTAAATGAACACAACCGGTTTAACAAACTGAGAAGTTACATCGTACGTTTAAACGTGAACTACCCGCATAACTGTTCTCTTAAAAGAGAACCTAAACAACCTCTTCAGTCGATCCTAATATATTGGTACGACAAGCGAAAGTGGGTTTTAATCTCACCTCGGTTGGACTTCGCTTATGCACTAATGGACATGTGTGGCCATTACCACACATGACGTACAATACCTGACGTAATAAACATGCAAAACTGGACATGGGCATGCTACATTATTATTATTATGTCCGCTTAACGGCAACTTAATATTTTATAGACCAACGAGATGTCATCTTTGTGCAACTCTCCTGTACGCTTACTATCAACCTTTAAATATATATCCCTTTTTTGAATTCATCACCTGCGTGAGTCATCCCTTTCCAGTCAATCAGCCGTCATTACTCAAACGCAAGTCAAATTTTCTGAGACACAATTAAATGAGTGAAACCATACCAATGTCGCCGGTGGTCTTCATACGCAACCGTCAAATCAACTTTTTCAACCAACGAAAACCATCCCGCGCAAACCTAATAAAATAACCTATTTATAGGAGGAAAGTTTGGTCTAGGAGTATATTTTCTTGCCCAATAACAGCACTTATCTCACAGTTAGTGTTTTCTTTTCTTTTTTTATTTGTCTTAGAAGACGATGCGATGCATATACATATCTGTTAAACTATTAGAGGTAGTGAAGGCACTCTGAAAACATGTTGTGATATTTATCTGTATTTTGAAGTTTCACATGATGTTTCATAATCTTTTATTCTGAAGCAAGTGATTCTAACTGAGGGCTTTAAAACGTAAGTGCAGGTAACTATATTAAACTAGCTGCAACTGTTTACTGAAGTACGTCAATGAAAATCATTGACCGGGTTTTATCATGCTTCAGATTTGCGGAGAAGTAACGACTGGGACTACTTAACAAAGTTATTGATACTTTTTCACATATAATAGGTTTGAATAAGAGGCAATGGGTATTAAAATTCTATATTTCGACCTTGAATACTGGAAGAAAATGATATGCCCAGTTGAGTTTCTGAATATTTCTACTCCAAAGTTCAACTAGTCATTTCCGACTATCTATTTTAACACAAGTTCCGCACACAATTTTTAAACCTCGACTCCTTAACCAATGCACAAATCAAGCTTTTACTATATAATTACAGTTTACGATATATTAATCTCTCTTATAGGCCACGTTGCATAACTGCATCGCATAGGAATATAACTTATGGCGTTAGTTCGAAATTACTTAAACGCATTGTAGAAGCACTTGAAACGGCAATGATTCAGCAACAATTTCAGTCCTATACAGGCATCGCCGAGATTAAATTATGATAGAGTGTATATGCAAACGCTAGGTATTTCCCCATGGTTCCGATATACATATGCTCAACTTATATGCATTTGTTGCAGTGCTTCTCGAGGAATGTGCCAGTCAAACACTTCAAAGTATATGGGAGGAGCTCTACGTCACGTACAGCTTCAAACATAAACTGTATGTAATATATAATATATATGCAGAATATAGGGAATTTTATCTGCATCAACATTTCCACGGCAGATGGAACGCTAACACCCAGTTCGCTAAAGGGAGGCCACAAGAATTTGAGAAATATGACCTTTTTTTAAAGTTGACGAAAGTCGTTCATCTTTAATAGATTTTATTGACAAACGTTCACATAATATTTAAGCACCCGTCAAATTAAATTGTGACAAACAAGAAATACGTTATACGTTGATTTAAAGTCTTTACAATGTTGAAATGCTTTGTGTCTTATTCGCCTCGATAGAAAAAAGAGATTCTGTGGTCACGTTATGCTATAGATATTGTATAATTTATTGATGTAAGAAGTTTTCAAATGATTATAAATAATATCACAGAAGAGCATTTTTCAAAATGCATCGAAGAGTTTATGAGGACATATTGCACATAGGGATATATAAAATTTATTTACAATTTAATAATGCATATCTTCTTCAAAAAATTTGTAGAACATGTTTTTACAACATTTCAAAAGAGGAATATTGGATAATGTTTTGCAACACACGTATTTCAGTTCAAAACAGAGAGCTTTATGTATACGGGGAAAAAGAGAAACCGCACTGGCCCAAAGTTTGACCGGGGACCCTCCGTATGAACCAGAGTACCCTAACCTACTCGGCCACCAAGGCCCAGAAACGATGCACTATTTTCTCGTATATAAGGTTTTATGAGAAATGATTAACTTTCTCGGGGTTAATACAATTGCCAAATAGTTGCCAAATATTTGGCAATTATACTAATCTTTAGAAGGGTAATAATATCTCACCAAAAGGGAAATAATCTTTACAAAACTTACTATATTTTAAATATTTCTCATAATTTTAAGAACATCGTTTTACTTACATATTTTTGTCTTTAATTGGGAAATAAGGTCTCTATTATAATTTAAATTCGGCGTCAGGCGTTTAATATTGTGCTATTGTGCATAAATGCACAATAAGTTTCATAATGTAAGATATTATTACCCTTCACAGGGATAACACAATTGCCAAATATGGTCAACACAGAAAAGCCTCCGGGGCGAGATTTTTGTGAGTTTTCGTGGGGGAATTTATTATACAATAATTTTTGCCACCCACGTATTAATTACAGCTCAAACTAGAGCTTTTTTCTTTTTGGAGAAAAGATAAAAGCTCTGGTTTAATATATATACGTGGGTAGAAATTATTATATAAATTCATAATATTTTATAAATTGTGAAAATAAATATTTTAAAAGCAGAATGCGATTTCCATTGTATTTGGTAGAATAAAATGCGTGTTTTTTTTAAAACGTTTTCGTTTACTAAGGAATTACATTATTCTTCAGTTTTCAAAATTCTGAATATTAGCTAAAGTGCAACGAACTATAGATCGGATACAATAATATAATGACTATTATTTTAATACTGGTAAAAGTTTAAAAATACAGCATTTTCAACGGACAGGCAGTGAAAGTTTCCATTTCTGCTGCAAAAATGGAGTAGTTGGTTCCCGAAACTTTGTGGTTTTAAACTTTACACTAATGGCGAAATAAGAGATATTGTGGAATTTCCTGCTGAAACTTTATATTATCTCGTTATGCTATACTCTTACGCCCCTATATAAATGTGTTACAAAGGATACCGCTATGTGCATTTCTTTAGAGTTATAGAGGAGACAGACATTCTATGTATGTTGATGATATTTGAAATAACTATTCGTTATTCATTTTCGTTTTTGTAAGTTTATAATTCTATTTTATATTTTCCTAATAAGTATAGTAGTTTTACCTTTATTGAATACAATTAAAAGCACTGCAACGAAGACATAACAGTTCTCACCACCATATAACCTTTTTAATTTAAATTTTTAAGTCACAAGTTTGTTAAATTTGGAGCTTCGGACCTAGAATCGAAGCTTTGTGGGTTATTTAAACAAAATAATTAATTTCAACACCTTAAATTCGCACTCCCATTTTATTTTGGCTCCCCTCACAGCTGTATTTGATTCACAGGAACTGGAACCTAAAGCATGGTGACTATTTCAGTTTTGGTTAAATTCCATTAAAAGAATCCGATTTAGAGTGGAAGTTTCAACTATGAATAATAATAATAATATTTTACTTTTTGTTGTTTGACACATTGGGAGGTTTTGAAAACAATGCAGTTGAAAGATGGAAAGAGAGCAGTAGCGATGCTAGTAACGGGGCTCTCTTTCCAGCAGCAAGAGCAAGAGAGTGCTCATATTTTGGAAGAAGAACGAACAAAATTTGATCGACGCGTAAAAATCAGCATTTATATAAAATGTTTTGCGCATAACTGGGATATCACATAACAGTTTTTATGATCACAGTCTTGATTCAAAGACGCTACGGTGAAGACTGAAGAGTAGCCTAAAGGTGGAGTCTTTGGGAACTGCAGTGCGAGAGTGTTTTTTCTTGTTAGCGGGACCCGCAAAACAATGGAAACGAAAAGAATAAATACTGTAGATGAATTTCTGTTGCCCACTACAGGTGCGCTTTTTGAGGAGAAAAATAAGAAAAGCAGATGAAAGAAAAATAAGAGAAAGATGGAAAAAATATAAAGAGAAGGAAGGCGGGGACCGAAGGCTAAAGAGTGAGAGAGAATGGGCTGGCAGAAGGAACAAGTTGAGCAGATCTGGTTAACATACTAGTCAAAGATTTTGGTTTTAAACGAGAAAAAAGACATAGCCTTAAAATTTTGGAGTATCGAATTCCAGATTTTAAAAGCCGTAACAAACGCTATAAATTTTAAAATTAATACGAGACCCTGATATACTGATTTCGTCGTGATGATGCGTGTTATTCGTGAAAGTACGTGAGTTATTTGTGAAATGTGTGGTGAAGGGCAAATCTAGGTCTTCTTTGGTTACCTAATACATGAGGGGCGAAAGTTTGTATTTAACTAGGAGGGTAAAAGGAAGAATACGCCATAATTTGAATAACTGTCCAGCATATTCCGGAAGCTTGAGAAGTTAACTATTCGAATTAGCTATTTTTACGTGGCTATTAACTGCCTAAGGGTGGCAGTATATGTGATTCTGCAGACCTCAAGGCAATAGGTAAATTTAGGGCAAAATAAAGAATAATAAAACATTATAAGAACGTAGTGTGCAACAACGTGTCTAACATAAGTCTCGAGAATTTTCCCACCAGACGGCTAAGTGAAACAATCAGATCGTTAATGTGTACTTTCCAATTTAAGTTGGAATCGAAAATTACTCCAGATAGATAATAATTGTTTTTTATATATGAGATACTATTACCCTTTACAGGTGATGTGATGAGAAAAATTTCCCCGTTTTTACTCCAAATAGTTTAGTTGATCTGGCTGCTCCCCTGTGCTGGATAAAAACATTTAGACCACTAGTTTGAGTCTAATCCGAGATATTGCCTTTTCCTTCTTTCCCTTTCATTTCCAAATAGATCTCAGGCATGAGATAAAATTTAAAATGCAGAAACTAATTTTTTCGACATAAAAGTATATCGTCAAAAAATGTTTCATTCATCTAAGACAATGGGAAATATATTAGTACTTTGGTCCATCGTTGTCTTGTATTAATAATGATTGATATATATATATATATACATATAATTCGCGATAGCGATATAATTACTTGTGCTAAAACGGGATTCCGTGTAACTAAACTTATTTTCAAGAATTAATTCTCCGAAAGGTATATAAATCATCGTTAAAAAAAAGCAAAACCAAATAAAAAGAAAAAAGTTAAAATCCTGAAACCATAAAATAAAAAAGTGAACAAACAAATGTCACACTGAGGATGAGAAAAGTGTAAAATTGGATAAACGTTAAAGAAAAATCAGTTCTGTGTAAAAAGCGGTCTTTCTTTTGGGAGAATATTCAACACATATAAATCTTTTATTTGTTCGGCTAGCAAGAAAAAATGTTGTCCTTAATTTTCTCGAGAAATTATCAGATATGAAGATTTAATTTATTTTTTTTTAAGATGTGATTTTTTCTACGTTTTAGACGTTTATCTACGAATTAAGGTATAACATCAGAATTTCTTCTTTAGGCCTGTCGCGCTCAGACATGATTAGCATATTACGAACGAACTGGTAACGAATAGACAACGCACTGCATCAGAGAACAAGCGCAAAACGGCAATGCAATAGTATGAAGCCTGTGATCGTATCTTGTGTGTGGCGCAAGAGCAAGGGCTATAGCAGCTGTGATACGCATGTTTATTATTTTATCTTAAGTTATGTTCTACGTTTAGTTTGCTTTTAAGCTTAAGTTACGTTTTGTTAATGTTTACTTTGATGGAGTCAAATGATTGAATTGCTAACGACATCACGAATCTTACACCAACCAGTAGCAACAAATATGTGGGGATATAAGGTATTGCTACGCCTGCTATCTATCGCCTACAGGCCTATATGTATTTTCCTTCCATTTTTTTACTTGGGAAATACAATATAAATTTATTCAAAATATACAAAAACGCGAACAAATATAGCCGCACGATGTAATATTAAATTTATTTTCCAGTTCTGTATATTAAGTTCACAACTTCGACATGAAAAACTGATTGTCCTATTAAACTGGTTAATTTTTCAAAACATTTTAGGATTTTTGAAATAAGATATTTTTTTGTAATTTTAAAAAATTATTTGGCTAGTGTTCTTCGAAAAATCTTTTGAGTAGTTAAAATTATGGAAAATACTTTGTCTTCTTCGATCATTCAATGTCTTGAAATATTTCGAAATGTGCTTATATGTTACATTAAAAATAAGAAAACAATTCGAAAATAAGTAAAATAATTAACCAAATGTTTTTAGTACTTTGAAGGTAACTAATTAATCATGAATGCTTAATGCATTATTGATTCTACCAATTAAGCAATAATATGCGTATAATTTTACAATCTGAAATTTATCTGTACATATCAGAATGCTCTATAAGCTTATGGCTCTACATACATAAGCTATATGTAAAAATGCGCACATTTACCGCCGATTTCATTTCTTTTAATGTAGCAAATGAAATGGGATTTTTTCAAAACTTTGATTCAGTCATATTTTCTCAGGATGTTTGTTTAGAAAAACAAAAAGTGTTATAAGAACTAAAATCTCATTCATCATAAATTCTGTTTTGGTTATTCGCATTTCCTTTCTGATGATTATAAAAAATTCAGGGGTACATGGAATTTCCTAAAAGTATTCCTTTCTGCTTCTTCATCTTGAATCAGTTTGATTGATCGGAACTGGAGAATGTACTTGTATTAGGAATGTTTACTTGCCATCAGACATTGATAAATGTGAAAATATCCTTATGTATATTAGATTTCATTATTAGAGTTATTCCGCAAAACCCTAGTTCGCATAACGCTTCGTTCTCGCGAAACGCACTCACGGTATTATGATGGCCTATGTGTATAAAAAATAATTAACCAAGCATTAAAAATAATTAAACAAGCTTATAAATTTTACAGAAAGGCTCGAAATTATTCAAAAGGTTGAA
This sequence comes from Dysdera silvatica, assembly GCA_006491805.2. Taxonomy (NCBI): domain Eukaryota; kingdom Metazoa; phylum Arthropoda; class Arachnida; order Araneae; family Dysderidae; genus Dysdera; species Dysdera silvatica. The sequence goes on from QLNU02015360.1 coordinate 197,526,729, forward strand.
TGATTGAAAAGGTTGAGACGACGTCCGAAAGTAAAAAATTAGAATAGAACCCCGATTATCTGAAATAAAGGGGTTTGATCCAATTTCGGATAACAGAAATTTCGGAAAATTCGAAAATTCAAATTTCAGTGTTTTAACCTTTGATGTTCACTAAACAATGTATTTAATATTGAACACAAGGAAATAGCTGTGTCAGGGCATTTTGGTTATTGCAGTTGTCTATGTGGCACAAAGTCAAACCAAGTAAAAACACTTCTTTAACAAATAGCAAATTTATTAACAATAACAAATAAGACTAAATTAGCATTACCAAACAGAAGACACCGTGTGAAGACAACGGTCAATTCAGAATTCACTATAGACATCGTCCAGCGTACGCATACAAATCTCTGTAATTAGTCCGTCAGTTAGTCAGTATGGAACTGATTTGTACTTCCACCAAAACAAGATACTCTTCGTCGTGGCAGGTCTGATCACCGTGATAAGAGACGTACATAGTTAAGACATTACAGCAATTTTCTCGCATCGCTAAGCAACGTGGCTCTGTGCTCAGTGGAAGCAAAATTTGCTTCCACAACTTAAATTAGGAAATACTCTACGCGGTTGACTACATCTCGAGGAAACCTACATACGCCCATGCAACTCTGGCAATGCACTCCGGACCCATCCTTGCACTACATCGGCTCGGCCCTGGCGAGCAGATTGCCTCACAGGGAGTACAGCAACCACCACCAGCTAGCTTCAATATAAGCAGCAACAAACAGGACAAAAGACACAAGCCAAAAGTAAAAGAGCTATCTCAGGAAACATTCCTGATTTCTTATATTAGCGGCAGGGCCGCCCTTAAGCAGGGGCGAGCAGGGCCCTGAGCTTCTTGAGGCCCCACGAAGCGTAATTCTCAAATTTAAAATATTTGTTATATGGAAAATTTCCTCCAAAATATTTTGCTTCGTCTCTCGCATTTCGTGCCATCTGCACTGTGTAAATAAATTATAAACTCACCCATAAAACACAAATAACTTATGATTGCAATAAGCGTTTGATATAAATTTATGCAAATAATGTACCAACGGTGATTACATACATATACCACTTACAACTTTTGACAATGGTGAGAAATTGTTATCGTAAGAAAAAATAATCATCTACAACCTGTAAAGAAAATATAAACTCAACATGCAAATTCACGAACTGCGAGCCTGTTAACTAATTTGCACATGTGTAGTTTTATACACATCATATGATACATGTAGGCTATCATATGGATCCAATGTTGTGATGAAAATTGCGTTTTGTGAGTATGCATTGAGGAAAAGAACTAAATGAAAAGTACGCCAGAAAAATATATTTGCTGCATGGCAAGGGACAGTCAACAAGAGGACTAGCCCGTAAAATAGAACGCTCACAAACTGCTGTCCAAACTGTCATCGAAAAAGGTGATAATTGTGGAACCCAAAAAAGATCAGGTAGACCACCAAAACTGTTACCCCGGAACCACAGGCACGTTCAAGCTCCTTCCACTTGTGAGCAGGTGTACACTCATAAAATTGCACGTGTATTGTTAACACCTGTATCCCATCAAACTGTGTGGAAAAGTTTAAATGTAAATTTGAACGTAAAGTTCAGGAAAATAAAAGCAAACCGAAACTTACTACTAGTCATAAATGAAATCGGCTCGATTGGTGTAAAAAAACTGTGAAATGAAATAGTGTTTTCTGATGAAAAACGTTTCTGTCTGAATGGCCCTGATGGATATTCGGTATATTGGCATGATCTACGCACTCAGCCAAAGATAAGGCTGAGTAAACCTCAAGGAGGCGGCTGAGTGCTGGTGTGGGTAACATTCGGAGGACGAGGAAAAGCAGACATCGTATTCCTTCAGGGCACTATGAACTCCAAATATATCAGGAATTAATGTATGATCTCTTAATCCCATCTGGGCCTCTTTTATGCGGTTCTAATTGGAAGTACCAACAGGATAATGCCAGTATACATGCATTGATGTCCACTAAGGAGTGGTCTGAACGAGAAAAGGTTGATGTCATTCCATGGCCCTCGCTTTCTCTAGACATGGATCAGGTTGAAAATGTGTGGGGTTTTATGGCAAAGGCTGCATATTGGCGCAACAAGCAACACCATCGTGTGAATGATCTCCAAATAACAATTTCGAATTCCTGAGAAAATATAAACTTAGCTGTTTTAAGAAAACTACTTCAAACAATGCCTGACAGAATGATACATATTACTGAAAAGCAAGGAGAACCGACTTGCTATTAATTTCTGATTTCCTGAAATTTTCCACATTGAATTTATGTTTCTTTACAGGTTGTAAATGATTATTTTTTTCACGAACAAAATTGTTCACCATTTTCAAAAGTTGTAATTGGTATATATATAATCACCGTTGGTATATTACATGCATAAATTTATATCAAACGCTTATTGAAATCATAAGTTATTTGTGTTTACATATAATTTATTTACATAGTATAGTGTTCACTATTCCATATTTTTGTTTTGTTTTCTTACTCGTATATGTATGGGCCCCCGAAATATGTTTTGCCTCGGGCCCCGCATTAGCTAAAGACGGCCCTGATTAGCGGTGACGTCAGCGCAACAAATGCCACCGTTAACTCATATGTTAGGCACGGAAGAACAGAATGGCACAGTTGGCCGTAAGTTTCTACAATATAGTTCTAACTGTAACGACAGTGAGAGCTGTCCGTTACAGTGTAGATGAAAAGAAACTACAATATTTATCCTAAGCCACGGTTAATTATATATTACTGAACTACGTTAAAACATATTTATTACATATTACTAAACCACTATACTGATGGTTCAAAACGTTGTAATGTATATGTAGGTGTTAATTAAGATATTTGACTATTTCTAAAGCAGAAAATATCTTTATGAATCTCCGATATACACAAAGTATACATATATTTTGTAGTACATGTCCGATGCCTTCCATTTGTATTGATTTCGCTCTTAAAACTGAAGTTCAGAAAACAAATATGAATGTTTTTGCCAAAAAAACTAAACGAATGCCAATAGTAGTAATAACTGCTATTTGTCATATCAATGATCTCACTTCCACTCATTTGAAGAAGAACAGAACATGGTTACCAGATCCGGAAGACAACTTCAACGATAACAAACTTCCCTACATAGTTGACCAAAAGCTTTACACAAGAACAGATACAAAAATAGTTATTAATAAACACTGTTTGAATATGTAACAACGATATTTCAAAGGAATTTGGAATTGAGAAACGTGCAACGCTGGTAATCACAAGCAGAAAACTCACTAAATAAGTGTGAAGGAATTAAGTTACCACATGGCAACAAGATCAACAAGAAGTTGAAATATTTAGCTGTAAAACTCAATAACAACTAATCGTTGCTTAAATTTATTTCCTGTACACTATCATATACTGATAGGAGTACTCAACAGCACAAAAATAATTACAGATAAAACCATACACATTTCATTAATGAACTGTGTCGAGAATAAAATTATTTGTATAGGCATTCTGAATTTAAATACGCAAATACAATTTCAAACGAGCATTTGGATATGTAGACGATGCCCCATCTACCAGAAGTTTTGGCAGAGTTCGTCTGTTTTATTCGACAGTGGGAGATGAACCACAAATGCGGAGAGTGTAAAGACGATTGTGGTGCTTCCATCTTGTTTTCCGATTTCCTTTTTTTTTTTTAGAAATTCTGAACGTGTCAAAGCCACGTCCTAAAGCAATTTGCTGAATTAGCTGTTTCTGAACTAAATTTCAATAGATATTTTCAAAATTAAAAGTTAATGGCATTAAGCAGACACTAAGGACAAAAGGTGGATAATTTAAATTTCACTTAGCTTCTTTGTCTTATTCGTTGTTAAACTTTCTAAAAGTTACGCTTAGTTCTATAGTTCGATTCTGCTACTATTTTTTTACACGGATATGTTTGAGGGATGCTATGATCAGGGCCGTAGGTAGGGGTAGGGTGAAAAGTCCATACTGGAGACGCAGGAGAGGAGGGGTGTAAAATCGGCTGAAATAATTCATAGGGGAGAATATGTCCGTGGCAAGGGGTAGCAATCTGGACTGTTCTGCCAGGGGCGTAAGATGACCTAGCGACGGTGCTGGCTATGATAACCCATGTAACTGCCTACATATGCATATGTACTGATAGAAACTTGGCGTGATACATATGGTAGAAGATAGAAGTAAGGAATAAACTTGTCAGATACTGTAAAATTATAACTTGCGATTTTGCCACAGAAAAAATTTCTATTATCTTTCACTCGATGAAGGTGGGAAGTAGAAAATGTCTTCACCTTTCAGAAGCAAAGCTTTAAGAATCTGACTTTAAACGTTTTTATATTTCATAAATTTCAACGAGAAATAGGCATGGGCGCGTAACCACAACAAGAAAATTGTGTAGGTGACTTCTGAGCTATAAAGTTGGAATATACAGTGTGTGGCAACAAGATATAACAGGGTTTCCCAAACTGTGGTCCGCGGACCGGTACCCGTCCCTGGGGAAAGAATACCGGTCTTCAAAAAACTTTATAATAATTTTCCATAAAACCAAAATATATCAGAATCTCGAAAATATAATTGAATTATCAATTTCAAAAGAGGAAGATGTTCATGTGTTTTTCAAATTGTTTATTTTCCGGCAAGAACACTATCCAATGGGCTATTGTGGGCTACCAGCCCGCTGTGAGCGAATTTCTGAACACTTTTCGCAAAATATCCTGGCAAAAGGTGGGACCAAAACTTAGAATATATATTTTAGTAAATAACATCAATTGGGGACAGATTTGTGATTTTGTGTTAAGATTCTATTATTACATCAAAATATTTTTGTAATTCGTTTATTAAAATGTACCCTTTCACTTTCAATATGGATATGTGTTTAAAGAGAATTAACAGTGCTTCAATTAACGTTCAGCCAACTACAAGCAAATATATCACTAATGAAAATCTAAGCTTAAGCGATGTGGATAGTTGCAACAAGAAAATCAAAACTTGTTGGACTCACGAGTGTTGTGACGAATATTTAAAATTTTCTTTTATTATATTTATTTATTTATAGAAAAAAAAAACTCACCCTTTCTACGAATCCATATAATAAAAATTTGGTTTTGGCATCTTATTAAATTGCAACATCCCGAGTATATGGGGAAGAAGAAGAGAAATTCGCTGGCAGCTATACCTTTTTCAACAAGAATTAAATGCAGAATTGAGGATATGGACAAAAATATAGAAGAAACTCACGTTTCTAGGATACAGGATAATCAATTTTTTTCATTATAAGTGGATGAAAGCACAGACATTGCAGATAATTCGAATTTGGTGTGCTTTGTAAGATATTAAAATCTTACTAGAATTAAAATCTTCACAAAATATTAACGTTGCCAAAGGCTCCGTTCAGGAAGATTTTATGCTTTGTAAACCACTTCCGAATAGAACAACAGCTGAAGAAATTTTTAAGCTTATAAATGATTTTATCATCAAACGAAACAGACTGGAAAAAAAGGTGTTGAACTGACAAGTGAGTAGCGATGGGCCACGACCAGTATCAGGCTGCCACACTGGATTGTTCCAGAGTAGGGGCGGCCAACAGGTCGATCGCGGGATGGATTTTGGTAGATCGCGTCACATTTAGTTTTTTATTTCCTTAATCTGCTGGTGTAAAACATTTTTTCACTTATTGGCACCAGGAAATTTTATTATAATTTTATTATATTTCTATTTGTTACACTTTAAAGAATTTTAATAATATCAATTTATTTGTTATTTATTGTAGTATAATAGCAATATTATTAAAATGAATTATCAAATTCAAAATGAAATAACCTTTCTTACTTCCCTTCTAAATACTAAACTTGATTTTCTTACCATGCTCCTAGTTAAATCCGCTACTCGCTCACAAGAATCTAAAATCCAAGAACATATTCGTCTTACTCATTCACGTAAACTTAACAACCTTAGACCTTCTATTTCAAAACAGTCAAAACTCCTTACAAAAAACTGGATACTAAATCTTTCAAATAAAAATCTCACACCACAACAGCAATTCGTACTATCACTCGGCCTAAATTTCTCACCTGCTCCACTTAAAATTCCTACACCACAGATTCTCGCTTCCATAGAAAATGCTCTACAAAATACTCACACTGACGAACGTGTTGCAGCTGATATCCGCTGCAGAGTGGCAGGACTCCTTCGGCGTCCAAAACTTCCTGAGGACAACCTAACGCCTATGCAAAGGGTTGCCCTCCGGGAGCTACGGAACGACAAGGACCTTGTCATACTGCCAGCTGATAAAGGCCGTACTACAGTCGTCTTAAATCGTCCAGACTACTTACATAAAGTCTCTACACTCTTATCTGATACAAATACATACACCCGCATCATAAAAGACCCTACACAAACAATTCAATCCAAAATGAACTCTCTCCTTCTAAAACTCTATAAATCTAAAAAACTTACATTTAATCTCTACGACTCTTTAAAATGCACTTCCGGCCGCTTACCATCCTTCTACGGATTACCTAAAATTCATAAACAAAATATTCCTCTTAAAACTATAGTTAGTTTTTGCAGCTCTCCTACATATAACCTATCAAAATATCTTGCACGTCTACTCTCTCCTATAATCGGTAATAACGACTACACTGTTTCTACTAGCCAATCCTTCTGCACCTCTTTAAATAACCTACAACTTGACGACGACGACCTCATGGTCTCATTCGATGTAATTTCTCTCTTCACTTGCATTCCCACATCACTTGCAATCGACACCGCACTTACACGCCTCCAAAATGACACAACACTACATGAACGCACTTCACTAACACCTCACGACATCTGCACATTGTTGAAATTTTGTCTGGACTCTGCTGTGTTCTCCTCAAATGGTTCTATCTATAGACAAGTTTTTGGCACTGCCATGGGATCTCCGGTCTCAAGTGTTGTAGCTAACTTGGTTATGGAGTCATTTGAGGAAACTGCTTTGTCTTCACTGAATTTTAACATTAAATTCTGGAAAAGATACGTTGACGACACATTTGTTGTACTTAAAACTAATACACTCCAAAGC
>QLNU02015360.1:197533938-197544324 GCA_006491805.2 Dysdera silvatica
TAGGTAATTGCAGGGATGACCTAAGCGTCCTGCATATCAATATCCATAGTCTTCGTAAAAATTTAGATCTAATCTCGGAGTTGCTCACGACTTCAAAACTTCCTTTCAAAATTATTGCATTAACCGAAACCAGAACTCTTTCTCAAATCGACGCTAAATATTTTAATCTAGATAATTACTGTCTAGAACACGTCTCCAGACCTGACAGCTCTCACGGGGGTGTAGCTATTTACGTGCATAAAACGGTTAATTACAAAATTAAAACGTCGGCCCAATTGATTCCTGCGAATCACTCTTTCTGGACATAAATACTTATTCCCCCCCTGAATACAGTTTCTGTGGGTGTTATTTATCGCTCACCAAACAACAATGCACCCGACTTCCTTAAAGCACTTGAAATTTCTCTTTTCCAAAATTTTTCAAAATCGAATTTAATACTTTGCGGTGATTTTAATATAAATTCGTTTGAGAACACCCCTATTAACCGTTCTTTATCTAACATCCTTGCTTCCCACGGCTGCATTCCCTTCATTAATAAAGCTACCAGAGTTACAGACGTGTCAAAAACCCTCCTGGATCATATTTATTCCAACATCACCGACTATCCATTTCAGGCAGGCATAATGCAAACGAGAATCTCAGATCATTTTCCGGTATTTATTAAAATATCGAATTTATTACCAAGATGTACTACTGATCGTAAAACCTCGTGAATTTTCTACAACCTAGAAAAAGTTTCCTCACTACTCAACAATGCAAACTGGCTTGACGCGATGTACAACAGCTTCGACCCCAACGAGGCTTACAATATTCTCACAGAAGGGGCAACTGGGGCTTTAAAAAATTCCGAATATTTAATTAATAAGTCTTATAAACGCACTCCAAGAAAGCCTTGGATCCTAGGAGGTATCCTGAAATCCATCATCAATAGGGATCGGCTTCATGCTAAATACAGGAACAGTCCTTTTGACCCCTTTTTAAAATCAAAATATGTTTCTTATCGAAATTTGTTAACTACAATCCTGAGAGTAGCCAAAAGGAATTACTTTGAAGCGAAGTTTAAAATCTCCCTCGGAGACAGCAAATCTATGTGGAAAACAATTTACGAGGCCCTAAACCGCGAAAAAACAAATAATCTCCTCCCCGCCAAAATCAATGCCTTTGGCACTGAGCTCCACACAACTAATACAATAGCCAACGCCTTCAACGAACTTTTTGCAAACGATCCCCCCCCCTTCCAACAGTAGTTCCCCCCCCACACACCACTCAGATGTTTTTGAACCCCTCCCTGCTGCCGGGTCTTCTTTCTTCCTTAAACCAGTGAGCAGAAACGAGGTCAAGCGTTCTATTAATGCTCTTAGTTCCAAGTCCATAGGTCTCGATAATATCCCGCCGCATATTGTTAAAGCAAACCCAGATTTCTTTGCAAATGCTATTGCACATTTAATCCATCTTAGCTTCGATAAGGGTATTTTCCCCTCGATGCTTAAGTTGGCTAAAATCATTCCTATATTTAAAAAAGGCGACCCATCTGACATTCAGAATTATCGTCCTATTTCTATCCTTCCAGTTATTAGCAAAATTTTGAAAAGGCTTTACACAGTAGACTTGAATCATATTTCGAAAGTAAAAACTTACTTTACAAACATCAATTCAGCTTTCGAAAACATAGGTCAACAAGTACCGCCCTCCTTAATATCAAAGAGATGATTTCTGACGAAATAGACAAAAGCAATTTTGTAATAGGAATGCAAATCGATCTCCAAAGAGCGTTTGAAATGTAAAGCATGACATTTTACTGACGAAATTAGAACGGTATGGTATTCAGGGTACACCTCTAAAATTACTGAACAGCTACCTTTCTGATAGGCAACAGCAAGTTTTCATAGGTAATACTCCCTCAACTCGCAAAACTATTTGCGTTGGTGTATCTCAAGGAAGCTGTTTAGCTCCGCTTTTCTTCCTTCTTTACATCAACGATTTGCCCCAAGCTGTCCTGAATAGTCAGCTGTTTTTTTATGCTGACGACGCGACACTTCTGGTATCGGGAAAAAATATCGAAGAAACAGTGCAAAAAGTCAACCAAGATTTAAATAACATTTCACGTTGGCTTTACGTTTACAAACTAGAGCTAAACATTGCAAAATCTAACTACGTTATCTTCCATTCCCGGCAAAAAATATTACCTAACAGTTCTCCTATTACTTTCCGCAACTCCATCCTTCAGGAAACGAAATCAGCCAAACTTCTTGGAGTAATTTTCGATTCAAATTTAACCTGGAAAGAACACATTAACGATCTCACCAATTCTCTTAGCAGTCTCCTGGGAATATTTTAGAGACTCAGACATGTCGTTTCGCACTATGTCCTAATGATTCTTTACTATTCTTTATTTTATTCAAAACTTACCTACTGTCTTGAGGTCTGGGGAATCACATATTTTACTTCCCTTAGGCAATTGATAGGAACGCAAAAAAAAAAGCTTATGCGAATAGTTAACTTTGCAGGCTTCCATGAACACGCTGGCCAACTTTTTAAATTATGGCGCATTCTTCCTTTCACTCTCTTAGTAAAATATAAACTTGCACTCCTTATGTACAAAGTCACAAAAGGTGACCTAGTTTTACCTTTCTCCATCTCACAGACGACACATGATTACAATACACGTCACCAGGACGATATCAGGCTACCGCGGACTCGCACAAACTATAAAACACACAGTGTCTCCGTTACGGGTTCTAAAATCTGGAATTCGGTTCCCCAAGATTTAAAAGCTCTGTCTTTTCTCACCCTTAAAGCCAAAATCTTTGATTAGTACTTAAATCAAGTATGCTCTGCCTGCTACTTCTGCCTTCCCACTCTTTCCTTTTAGTTTTCAGTTCTTCCCCCTCCTCTGCTCTCCCTGCTCTTCCTTTTCCATTTTTCTTTTGTCTGCCTTTCTAAACTTTAAAATTGCACCCGCAATTTGTCAACCTGACCATTTACATTTTCTACTCATTGTTTCTCCTACTTTCCTCTACGTCCCGGCTATGAGTAAATATTATTTCCATTTGCAGCCCACAAAGATTCCACCTTTGGACTTCAATCTTCATTTGTAACATCTTCGAGTCAAGACTCTGCTCATAAACTCTGTAAATGTTATACACCAGCGAATGTAATATAACTCTTTGAGGATTCAGGCGAATCGATATCTTTCTATGTTGTGTTTCATGTGTTGTTTCATGTTGAATAATGAAATCCTTTGTTTTGTGGAGGAGTGAGGGAAGGAGGAGTGAGTGGAGGAGGATGCGAGTGAGTGGAGTGGAGGAGTAGAGGAGTGAGTAGCGCAAGCAAGCAGCAAGTGCACAAGTAAGTAATAATGTATTCCTTATTATTATGTACATTACTATGAGGTCCACATAGAAAATTTCCTTTTCCAAAGATTTTGTAAGAGTTTCTACAAAACGAGATCTAGCAGGCCAAGACCAGCTTTCATGTTCCAGTTCGTTCCACAGATGTTACCATGAGAACCGTAGCCGGACTGAGGCTATAGGGGTTGAGCTTCGCCCCTGAAAATGTGGTCAGTCCTTTCCCCTGGAAAATATTTTTTCTCAAAAATCAAATATTGTAAAATTTTATTTTAAATTTTTTATTTTGTACGAAATTGTACATAACAATGGAAATTGTTCTTTGACGTTAAAAATGTATTCAAAATAACTTTCTACGGTAGATCTTGTGTACATAATGTTTTTTTTTTTAAATAGAAGTTTAAGTCTTTATATATTATGTAATAACAATAGGGGAAACCCTAGAGAGGTATACTAAAATTTGTAAGTCTTTAGTGCAAAAGTTACTTTAAGGATTTTATTTATCAGCGTTAAATATATTAGATTGCTTTATTTATTATTAAATATATTTATAAAATATATCAAAACATTTACGAATTTTAAACCCCTGAACTTTCAAAGCCTCCACTATAATAAGCTTCTAGCTACGGGCCTGGTTACCATCATCACATTTGAGTTCACTATTCTGGGTTTGATTTCTAGTTAATGTTGTGTATAAACCTGTTGTTGCTCAGAGATCACTCTAAACAGTAAACCTCATGTCTTATGATTCACGGTCAAATCTTAAGAACAAAAATAAAAAAAAATTGCGAATTCAAAAGAGAATGCGGGAGAAAAAAGATGCTTTTGGCATCAAATAAAGAGGCTAATACTCTGAACATTTGTTGAAATATACAAAGTGGCAAAACAATAACTTGGAATCTTAAAACCAAGTTTGTAAAGGTTTAGAGTTTTTTCTTTATCTGCGGAGACCTTAAGAAATACAGACTGGAGAACGGAAATCATCATTTGAATTTTTAAAGAATTTGCAGAATATTTTATTTGCTAACGGCATCAAAATATGTTTGAAATGGAATAAAACACTGAAGCAATGGATTAATAAAATCTTTGTTAGCTCCCATCTCAAATATAAATGAGGTTGAGGTGAGTTAGTTCCATTATTGGCGTATGAAAAATGCTTTTACTTCATCAAGAAATGACTTCGATATGCACTTAAAGTTTCGTCTAAACAGAGTGGCCGGAGATTGGCTAAAGTGCGGTCATCGATTCACCTCCAGCCTTCCCTGTCTTTCATAGTAATGTTGATGCAATCCGCGTGGGTAAGTTGCTTCATAATCGAAGCAAAATTTCCGAGAACTATTTCATGAATATTGTATTATCAAGGCTGTACATCAAATATATAACAGAGCCTAAACACACATGCACACACACACACACACATATATATATATATATATATATATACAGTGAAAATCGGTTATAACGACCTTCAAGGGACCGCGAAAATTCGGTCGTTATAACCGATAGTCGTTATAAACGATATCTTTTTAAAATCATAGTAGCCTATAGCAATGCACTCTAGAGTTTTATAAATTATTTTGATAGTAAAAAGTATTAAACTTTTTGGTTTCAAAATTAAATAAAAACATAATTATAATGAATTTAATTTCCGTTTATATTATGTTATAGCCACACTAAATACATAGTACTTTCTTAGTTTTTTAAATTGAAAAAATTGTAGAAAATACTACTAAAGTATATAATGTAGAAAACAAATCTAATGAATAATATTTATTATATTATACTAATGACTTCAGAACAGTGCCGGTTTAAGAGTTTTATGGGCTCTACGCTGAAAAAATAGAATGAGACCCTTAAGAATATGACCCTCGTGATATTCAATTAATAAATCACTTTTTAAGTTCACTATCTTTAATATTCAGGTTTAACAGTAATAAAACTTTCTCAGACATTTGTAAATAAACAAGATTAGAATAACGCTTAAATTTTGATAACTAACTTTAAATTTTAATAATTAACCTATGTGGTTCTGCTTTATGACTGTCAAGTCGCGTCGTTATATCCGATACGAATTTCCCTACTTAGAATCTACGTAGACTACAAAATCGCCGTCGTTATAGCAGGTTTCGTCGTTATATACGATGTCGTTATAACCGATATATTTAGTATGGAGTAGAATAGCAAACCAAATTTCTTGTAAAAATTCCGTCGTTATAAATGATTTTCGCTGTATATATATATATATATATATATATATATTACACAGTAATGTCCCAATAATTCGTAATGCCAAGGGACAGAGGCCTCATTGCGAATTACCGTGATTTGATTGTGCGAAATTACGATTTATCAAGGGTGAAAAAAGTAAAATTTCGAATTAACGGGCTTTAAATAATAAAATTAGTATAGATAAAATAGTATATATCCATGGACACACATAATACGAATTATACAAAGTACGTAGGCATTTGAACCTATATGTACCACACATTTGAACGATATGTTCACAGCTTTCTGTGAAAATGTGTAAAAAATTGGGTTGAATAAACAAATATTATTATTTCTCTGTTTCGCATAATTTGATCCTGGGTCTTTTGCCATATACTCCAGAACACAAATTTGACGTGTGTTTAATTTATTGGCTTTAGGAATTGTTTCAACGCGTTTTTGAAATTCTAATGATAAATGAGAAAGTTCTGATAAAGCATCAAATAATAAACCCAAATTGAGAACAAAAGCCTTTTCTGTTAGTCTTTCTTTTAGACCAGAATATTTTGCGCGCTTTAAAGTCAGTCTCAAATCGTCGTTTGAAGCATGTTCAAAACGCTTATAGAGAGCTGTATAGTTTTTCATACTGCTTTCACTGTTCTGAAACTTGATGCATGCCACCGAGTATTTAAAAATTTTCCAATAGAAAATACTTCAGCATCGAACTCTGCCGCGCACGCTTTAAACTCATTTTTTTGGAGAGGCAGTATCCAAACAACGGAGTTTATCGAAAAATATTTTGAAGTGGTTGATGCCAGCTACTTTATTCACTACATCTTCGACGGCTAATTCCAAACGGTGGTTTGAGCAGCGCCACACAATTATGTCTGGATACTTGCTACTTAACAAGGCTTGGATTTCTCCCAATCATATTAGAAGCCATCACTTGCAAAGCATACAAAGTTTTGAGTCAGATAGTTAGTTAAACCACGTTTTTCCAGACAAGACAATAAACTATTGAGTATGTTCGAAGATGACGTATTTTCCAATTTAATCAAATCCAAAAAAAATATTGTAGATGTAATTTCAGAATTGAATTTTGTATTGTTGCCATTTTCATTTGTATTTGGTATAAATGCATATAACCAAAACAGTACATTTACTCACTGAAGTAGATTCATCTATCAATGAAGCAAGCTTAGACTTGTTTTCCACGATTTTTTAATAATTGTTTTTCTCCATCTCGTTCGTTATATTACAGACAATGTTTCACCAGGAATGATCACTTTGAAGAATGCGTCCTAAAGGATAATATTTCCCCAATTTAACATTTGTAAGTCTGCATCCTAAGGCAAATCAGTGAAAAGCCTGCCTTTTTTAACGATATTGTTCACAGTTCTAAAGATCACACACGTTCACACTCGAAAACACTTCATTTCGGTTTAAAAAACGTTTTAAATCGATGAGATTTTTGCGGAAATTTCAAAATTTTTGAAAACAATTGAGTATACATAACACGCTTCATTTCGATATAAACGTTTTTACATCGATAAAGTTTTTTCGAATATTTCGAAATACGTTTTACATCGATCAAATTTTTTTGAAAATTTCGAAATTTCCCGAAAAAGTTTTATCGATAAAAAAAATGATTTTTAAACCGAAATGAAGCGTTTTAGATCTAGAAAATTTTTTTCCTTAATACGCTTAATTTCTGTCTGAAAATCATTTTTTCATCTATCAAACTTCTTCGGAAATTTCAAAATTTTTGGAAACATTTGAGTTAACAAACACTAAAACACTTCATTTCGGTCGTATTTCATAACAAGTTCAGGATGGACCCTAAATTTGAATATAAACGATAACGTACAATTAAAAAACAATACGACGAATTAGATTCAGATTTTTTATGGCGCAAGAGCATCTGGGCTATACTACACAAAGTTGTTTGTTAATAGAAATCATTTTTTTTTAAATCAGTGTTTTTACTGTTTCAGACAAAATTATAATTCAAATTAAACATCGTTTTGAAAACATGAAATTAGTAAAAATATTTTGCAATATTAGAACTGAAAAAATATGTGAAATGCTGAGTCGCTAAGTAAGTGTGAAAATCTCATAAAAAAAAGTATTCATCTGTATTCTCGTCCCAACTGCCCATTTACTATTGTAATTTAATCACGCTTGTCAAACAGGATTTAATGGCAGACATGTCTATTAGATAATTTTTTTGTTTGCTAATTACAAAATATAGTGTTCTAAAAAGTGACTTTTTGGAAACTTTTATTTTATGTTTTTTACCCTACCCGTGTCAGCTGCCTCTGCCGAAAGATCATTTAGTAAATTACGAATAATAGAAGATTACAAAAGAAATACTATTGGTCAAAGTAGAATGTGCAATATTGGCTACTGAGCCTAAACATGCCAGTAAAATGGTCTTGAAAGAAATTACCAATAATTTCGCAAATATAAAAGCGCGAAAAGTAGGGTTTTTTTTTTTACATTTATTCGTTTTAAAGTTTCGTTGTATTTATATTTAGTTGTAGCACTATAATTTTATTTTTGTCAAATTGGATGTAATAAATAGTAGTATGTTCTAATATTGATTTTCATGATTTTAATGTTTGTGAAGTCGGAAATCGTAAATATGCATGGGGTACAAGTCTATGCAGTTGCGCAACCAATTTTTATTCTATTTATTTATTGGTGTTTTAGGCAAGTCTTTAATCCTAATAATTTAAATTTCAGGTGCGTTTTCTTGCCAAAAAAAAAAAAAAGAATCCTGGGGCAGGGTGTAACACAACCCCCACCCGTAGCTGCACCACTGCGTCCATGTTCTTAAGTTGTGCACAAATCTTATATTATATTTAATTAAAATTTATTTTTTAAAACTAAGTTGGTCAAAATAATTTTTTTGCCTAAGGGAAGTACTCAGAATTATTTTATCCCCCCCTCGTAAAAAAGTTTGATTCGCACCCTGACTATAAGTGAGATAAAGTAAAATATAAACACACAAGAACATACATTTTTTAATTCGTTTGAGCTAGTACTTTATTTGTTATATGCGACTTGTTTTATCGGTTATTAGTTCTTTTTATAAGTTACTTGTTTTCATCAATAATTAAGTTTTTGTAAAGCATTAGTTTTTTATGCTTAGTTTTTTTTTGTGTGTAAGAACCGAGGTAAATAGACTCTGAAGATGACACTTTGTAAAATTAGTGTTTGGTAGCTAAAACAATTACATATTTCATAGTGCCTTCTTTTCTAGAAAGTAAAGTGCGTTTTCAGTTTTTCTGACTACTTATTTATATTATTTGATTTGATTGTTTCTCGAAACTTATAAACTCGTATATGTTGACTTTGCAAGAAAATAAATGTTTTTTAACCTGTTCGTTAAGCCACATTTTTTTCAAAGTTAGTAGTTTGCTCACTGGGCCATCGTGATTTACTTGGCAATTACTACTTCCCAACTTTTTCTTATTTAGAGTGGCAACAGAAATTTACTACTTCATGCCTCTCGAAGCAAACAGGTATATTTCTCTCCTGCCTCATCTTGATGATATGAGAGTGATACGATCTATAGTTTTCGTTAAATTTAAAATTTTCTCAATAACGTCTATGCTCTTATGAAAAATTCCGGTATTAGTCTGTTCCGTTTCAGTAAACATTAATTATCAGCCCTACTCAGTACAACGCTGGAAGATTTTATTCTTACCGCGTGCTGGCTGGTTTCTTGTTGAAGTCTGGATGGTATACTTGAAAATAGAAAAGATATGTTTGAGCAAATTTTAGTTACAATTCGTGATTAGTTTGTCAATTTTTGAATTTGGTTTTTACTTTTACGAATTAACTTGAATTCAAAGGTTTATTGATGAATTACGATGACAATTGCTTAAGTGAAGTATAGTGATTGAATACTACGATTTGTTGATGCGAAAGTTTATATAAATGAGTAATGGTTTCATCAGGGTGTCCATAGATTGGAAAAATCAGGGAATTTGGTATTCCCGGAATTATTAGGGTATTTGTCAAAGAGTTGAAATTAATCAGGGAATTTAAATATAAATTTAATTTACAATTTTTTTAACTTAAAAGTTTGCTAATTTGTTAGTACGTGAAATTTTGACCGTTTGTGAGTACGTATTGTTAGTACATGAAACTATTTATTTAGCTGTGTTTTTATGCCCCCCGATATTTTTGTAATCAGGGAAAAAGTTCGTAGTTAAAAGAAATTTCAAAATAACTTCTTTGTGTTGCTTATATATATTAAAATTATAGGAAGAGAAATAAAAGTGAAATTTAACGTATCACATTTTAAGTTAACATGTTACAACCCCTGAAGTGTGGATTTTGATGAAAAATATGATTCTTTGGAGATTATATGCAAGTAATTTATAGTAAATATGATTTCCTCTTATATGAGGGAAGGGTGAAAATGTGAAGGAAGTTGTCAGACTGAAAGAGAGCAAATTATAGGTTTACTAAAAAATGTTTGGCAAACAAACTTCAGGTAAATAATTTAAAAGTTCATTGTTATAAATATTATCAATGAAATTAAGTGGTGAAACACAGCGAAAAGAACTTTCACTTACTAATTACTCTAACCACACATATATATGGAAATTTAGTTTTAGCTATATTCAGGCGAAACATGATCTGAAGAAACCTATATGTCTACGATAATAATTAGGGTTAATGTGCTACTTTCGTCCCATGACCAGCCGTGAAAGATTCAAATAATATCCCTAAAACATCCTAAATAATCCAATTTTGTCCCAATAACTACCGTAACACGTCCTGAAAACATTCTAGAAGGAAATCCAACTTTTGTCCT
>QLNU02015360.1:197544424-197564536 GCA_006491805.2 Dysdera silvatica
TTGATGTAATTTCTATAATTAAGTAAGTACTGTCGCACACAGTTTTAGTTTATCTCTGGCTACTTTGTTTGGATATCCTAACGAATAGGAAACAAGTAATTCTCGGCTCAGTAACACCTGCTTTCGGAATTAAGTGCAGCTCACGCATAAAGGTCTTTAACAGCATGCCATGTTATTTAAAGTCATTTATTCCACTTGTGAAACATTTCCTGAAGAAAACTTGTTCTAAGCGGTATATCATGTACTGCTTAAAAATACTCTGAATTTAATCTTCAGGGTACATATAAAATATTATCTTCATACGTTTTTATGTATACGCATAATAAACATCACTGTACAATCCAATCGAAGAAATATTTGCACGAAATTTATTGGCGCAGTTAATCGATTTTGGAAGGTCAATTTAAAAAATAAGCGCTGCTGATAGCTATTTCGAAAGCCAGACAGCAATCATCAACAGAGCATGGTCACTTCTGTTGACAACCATAAAGTTGATCGGAGATGCCAAAGTCCAGTTTTAAAACTTGTTAGGTTAGTCAGGAGTCTGATATATTGGGAGTGTCGTCTCTAGGCGTAAGAAACAAAAGATTTTTCCAAGTAGGTGAGACAGTATTATTTAGAAGTTGATCGTTGACTGCAATATTGATGTTAATTAAGATGCAAAATGCTTCATAGAAATTAAGATCAAGGGTTGAGTTGACTTTATTTTATGATGCGCGCATTTGAAAAATGAAAATTAGTGTCAGAATCCCAATGAGTGTTTTGCCAAAGCCGATTTGTGAAATTCCTGTTTACTGATATTATGCTTCATGTTCTTTCAATATAACCCGAAATGCTCTTCGTGTTTGGCTGACATAAATTTAGTTACACTGGCATGAAATGGAATACATGTCACAGCTGCTAGCATCCGCGATGGTGTCTTTAAACTGAAATGGCCTATTTTGTCGACTGGAGCATGTGAAACATAAAAGTTGAATTCATGAAGAGCAGAAGCGATCGTGGTTGAAATTTTAAGAATATCAGTGATGCAGATAGTTTCCTTAGGTGTTAAGGAATCAGTTGAGAGGGAGGGAGAGAGAGAGAGCAGAGACAGGTTTTGGTTTAGTGAGATTTCTAAAGATGTGACCAATAATTGATGGACTGTAGCCACGGTTTGAGGAGATTTTCCGAATGTAGCAGAATTCTTTTATCAACGTATAACTTGTAAATTAAAATTTGAAGGCGCGAGACATCAACCAACAAAATGAACTAATTTGTTGTTTATGCGGACGAGCAGACAGGGCAGGAAGAAGGAGATTAACGGAGTTCGGATTACGATACACACTGGTTTGGAAAGTAGTATCTGTAAATAATTCAATACATTTTCTCGATGTACTGATCCACGAAAGAGGTGGTAAAGTACTTGACTGGAAACCAAGAGATTGTGTGCTCATGCCCCACCAGGTGTCGATAAGACATTTCTTTTCTTTGCGAGTCATTCATCATCTAATACTACCACATTATCGGCTAAGACAAGAATTTCCCTTTAATAACTATCATTATTATAGTCGATGATCAACTCCTAAACAATACTGGCTCACCTACTTGGAAAAAGCGTTTGTGTCTCACAGCTAGAGACGACACATTCAATACACCAGACTCCTGACTAACGTAACAAATTTCCAAACTGGACTTTGGCATTTTCGATCAACATCACGGTTGTAAACAGAAGTGATCATGCTTTGATAAAATATCCCAGGGTGCTTTCGAAATAGCTATCAGCAACGTTTATTTTTCCAATTACCGTTTCAACATTAATTAACTGCACTAATAAATTTTGTGAAAATATTTCTTCAATATATACGTCCGTAGGGTGTCAGGATGAAAGGTATCAAAAGTAATTAAATTATATATCTAGGAAATATTTATTTAATAGTTTACGTTTCTCTGATTTGCGCCATTGCAGAGGGACAAATTTAAAGATATTCCCACGCGCCACATTGCAGTTTTTTAGTAAAGGATACCTTGTTTAGCGTAAAATGACTCTTACTGTCCTTACGTTACAAAAATCCAATCAACCAACTATTAATATTAGGGATCATCTGAATCCCGAGATGCCTGGGAAAGAGAGAGAGAACGTCGTAGTTGGACTGATAGTTTGGCCGCCTCGGTTGCTACATTTATCTTCACAAGATTCTTTCCTATAGGATTACGTCAAAAACATTGTTAGGCAATTGAAGATGAATATGCTTCCAGACCTGAAAATCTGCATAACGGAAGCTGGTATTAGAGTTACACCAAAAATACACTCTTAAAAAAAATCACCACCCCTAAAGAAGAATCTAATCATCTCAAAATTACGCATGATAATTTCTTTAGACCAGGTATGGAAATGATTAAATTTTCAAAGCCAATGAGTGTTAACTTCGATCATAGCGCGCATTTCTACTGCGCAACTGGCATATTATAAAAGAGGTAAAAAAATGCGGAAGGTTTATTTTTCCTCATTGCCAGCACTGCAGTTCCCTGGAGACGTAATCAGTAATGCCGTTAAGACATTGTCAAAGACTTTGTAGCCAATTAAACGATTTTGAACGCCGTTGCATATTCGGGATACATGAAGCTAACTGGTCCTACCGAGCACTAGGCCGCCACATGCGCTATACGGACCCTGCTGTGCAAAGGTTTTGGCAGCAATAGTTGCTGCGAGGAACTCATTGACGGAATGAAGGCTGGTGAAGGCCAAGATGCACGAACGCGAGGCTAGATCGGTTAGTTGTGTGATAGGCCGGAGCTGACGCAACGACACGATAGTCGACCATCCAATGTGCTACAGTCTCTTCCCTGCCGCATATAGCATATTCTACCATCTCACGACGCTTGGCTGAAGTGGGGTTACGATCACAGCGGCTTTTGAGACGTCATCGACAGAGTCGTCTGGAGTGGTGTCATAGCCGATCATCATAGCTGCCAGCAGATTGGTATCGCATAGTGTTCAGCGATGAATCCTTTCTTCGGTTTGGAGCAGATGACCAATCGAATCCTGTGTGGAGGTGACAGGGTCAGCGGTCCCAACCACCCTTTGTTTTACAAAGGAACACAGCCATTACCCCTAGTGTGATGGGTGCTATCTCATACGACAGTAAGACGTCCCTAGTCATCCTGGAACTTCAACCGTTCAATGATAGATTGATGGCATCCTGCAACGTTTGAGTTATCCTTTATGACACGACAGCCTGAAGCCATTTTCCAACAAGATAATGCCAGGCCCCATATGGTTCGCATATCTGTGAGCGGCATCCGTACTGTTATTACTTTTCCTTGGAAAACAAGGTCACCAGACCTTTCGCCAATCGAACATGTATGGGACATGGTAAGCCGCAATATGCGGGCACCGCAAAATATCGCAGATCTGAGCAACAAGTGCGGAATGCCTGGCAGAGTGTGTCGCAGGATAACATTAGAAACCTTTATCCTTCCTCACTTAGACGTGTAAAAAAAAATGCATCGCCGCCGTGGGGGGGAGGGATTTCACCAACAATTAATTTGAACGTTTAATGTGTAATTCCTAGCCACTGATGGGTCCTACGGCCCTGAATATTTTTATCATTTCCTTACCTGCGTATGTGCTGGATATATATTTAATTTCAATAAAAACAGATAATTTCTTCATGGTGCTTCGTTTGTTTGCAAAAGAGTGTACTTCAAGCAACCTGGAGTAAAGTCGACTATCGTCTGAATGTTTATCATTTCACCAAGGGGGCAAAAGGCGGCGTCTTTTTTTTAAATTATAATTTATTTACCGTAGAATTCTGTCGATCAGCTCTCCCCGAGAAGGCGCCCTCCACCTTTTTTCTAAATCTGAAATTCTGAAAAATTGTGTGAAACAACCCCCGCCTCCAAGGGTGGATCCAGTGAGGGGTTTGTGCCACCCCTGAGAATAATAAATTTACATTAAAAATAATTATTTTCAAGCAAAAAATAAAATTAAACTTAATAGGGAAATCTCCAAGCTTTGTGCCCTCCTGGAAAATTTGTTCTGCATCCGCCAAAAAATTATCATCCAATAAAATAAATCCATTTATAACATTATCGTTATTATATTTTATAATAATGCACATGTTCATCATAAATGCCGCCCCTTCCCTACCCTCCTCAATTTTTCGTTACATTTGAGGAGATTTTGATTGATTTCAAGAACATGCGCGGGGTGGGAGAAAGGGGGTTAACCAAAACAACCTATTTTCATGTGATACATTTTATTTTGCAATTAAACGATATTACTTTATTATTATAATATTTAAAGTAAATTAGAATCGAAAGGGTATTAGGAAAAAATAGATATTTACATACTATCATTTTTCTATTTGGAGTTGCAAATTCTGATATTTTATTAATTGAGATATCGATATATCTATGAACGTTGGGGATAACAAGACCATTGAATTGTTCTTGGAATATGAAATTTCGGATATGTGTTTTTAAACGGCCTACGGCATAGGGAGACCACTTTTTGTGTTTGTCAGAGCTAGAATTTCTATTCATTTTCTCTGACGTTAGGGAACTATTCCCTCCCCATCATCTAGATTCATTTCCTGGAAAAAAAAATTCTAAAATAAATTATATGGAAACATTTCTGACCATGTTACAGTGGTGTGTACTTAACTACAATCCAACCCCTGACTTATTCCAAGAGGGAGAGAAACCAAGTGACCATCTTTTATAGATGTTCGACATGGCACGAAATCGCACTCTTGGGACGAAAGTGTTACAACTCAAAAAATCCCAATTTTCAGAAAATGAAAAAAAAACAAAAAAAAACAAACCTGTTTCTGGCTGAATTGAGGGACGTTGTGTTCATCTAATGACATATGCCAACTAGCCGAAACCCGAATAACTTATGGTCTAACGTTTTATATGGAAGTATGCAGACTTTTTCCTGTACTTTTTTTACTTTTTTTTATGTAATTTTTTCTACATCTGGTTGTGACATTAAGCATTTTGAGTTGTAAAACTTTCTTGTCGTAAGGGTGAGAAATGTCAAGAAATAATAAGACGTTAGACAGTACCGTTCGAAGATAGTTATTCTACTAAAAATAAACTCTAGTATCAAAATGGCATGACATCGTAACTAAGTTTTATGCTAAAAATTAATATTACCCTTAATTAGGATATTCTAGAGAAATTACACATAGTAAAATAGATTGCGGAATATTTACTAAGTTTCCAAATCTTAACCTTTCTCACAAATATTTTATATCGAAGACACTGACGGAGGTAGGGGTGTTGATGGGGGTTGTAACTCCCATTGCGATGAACTTTTGTATATTTAACATAGGAATATGTGAGTTGTAGCTCTGTAACCCCCCATTGAGCCTATAACCCCCTTATGAACTTTCTGCGTACGCCTATGATCAAGGAATACATATAAAATAAATGCAGTCTTGTAGAGACATGAAAATCAATTCAGTGTCTTATATCTACACGGATTTAGAGCCAGTTGTTTAATATTATGAAGCCGCAGGTCAGTACCCACATAACTATATTTTAGTTATCAATTCTCGCCTATAGCCCTACATTGTTAACATATATCATACTTAGGATAAAAACGATAGTTAATGAATTAATTTTTAAGTAGAATTGTAAGACACGATTTTTTTAGTTGCATGCCATTTCATTTTATTTAATTTTGTATTTCATTAACAAACAGTTATGTTTAGTTTATTTTAAGATAGTGTGAGAGCATGCGAGCTCATACAGGGGGCAGGGTCTTCTGTCCCCCAGCTGTTGTTTAAAAATTTGATTTACCTGATTCTGCTATGCATTTATGTTCAAAAATTTTACAGTCACATTTTAAAATAAGGTACTTTTTAGCTCATTACTAATTGTCAAACAGTATCAATTATTTTTGTAGTATTTTAGTATCTTGTATATTTATTAAAATATTTGATAGATTTGAAGGAGGCAATGCTTTTTTCAGTCACCCCCGCTATAACACTACCATAGGCACTACTCTGTGAGTATGTCAGCTTTCAGAAATAGCATAAATGAATGTTAAAAATGAAAAAGAGAATTTTAAAGGGCATGTATATGCTTAACGTGGGATGGTTTTAAATTTACAAATCGCGGGAAATGTTCTGATTAGTCTGTTTCGGCAAAACTGTTCATAAAATAAATTTTACCACTTTCTCTCTCTCTGAAACATATTCTCGGATAATATTTACAATGTCGAACATCATGATATGTTAAAAAAGATATGTTCAACAACATAATATGTTAAATACTAGTATAAATTTCGCAAGGTCTTTAGCAAACGAGCGAAAATTTCATTATTATTTATTTTCGCGTTTTTGATTCTTAGTTTGTTTATTTCAGGTTGCAATGAAAATGTTTGTTTTGTCTGATGCTTAGTGTCTTGCTTTTCAGAAGCAAGTAGCACGCGCCGTTCATTATCCTCGGCATAACAATTTTCATAAAACTCGTTACATTTATTTCCACAACAACCAGATCAGAAACGTTTTTAATTTTCTCCGCAGTTAATCATCGCAGTGTAACTGACAAGGGGAACATACAGTGAGTGCCCTGCCAATTTTGATGAAATTTTTTTGATGAAAGCAGAGCCAAAATAAGGAAATACGTGTCTCGGCATTCCTGCCAATGCGGCTTACTTTCGGTATGATATGAATTTTTAAAAATTTACATATTTTTTTATCCCAGATATGAGCTTAAAATAAGACATCCTTGGTAAGCCATTTGGTAGCTTAGTTGATAAGTTACCGGCCTATCCCATCGTGTTCTTGAGTTCGATGCCCCGGGACATCGATCACTTTTTTTTTTTAATATGTATCTATTTTATATATTTATGTATTTTCATTAGTAAAAATACTTTTCTAAAATTGGACTTTTTCATAAACTTATTTTAATAAAATTGATATTTACATATTAAATTCTGTGTTACTATTTTTTGCAGTTATAATTTTACATGAATTTTAATTTTTAATTGAAGAGTTGTAAAAGTACAAAAAGTTTAGGAGTTAGTTGTAAGTTTTTATGCGAAAATAACTTTTATGAAATTTGTGTACTCATTGTCAACCAGTGAAGGATGGAATTACACCAATAACGCAAATTTTTTTTTTTAATTTAAGGATGGGAAGAGTTTTTCTGAAAACTTTTAACAATACCATTTAATAAAAAAGAACACTTCGTTAATTCGTCATATTTTGTCATTATTAGCCTTTGCAGTCATCCTCTATTAACATTTATTATGCCTAATATTTTTTTAAATATATTTATCTATTGAAAAATGTATTTTTAGTATGTAATATTTTATAACATATAAACATCATTTTATTTTATAACATATAAACATTTTATTTATATAGAAACCTTTTATTTAATAAAATGCAATCAATTTTATTTTAAAACTGACTGACTGGAACATGTTTTTTGTATATCACTATCAGAGATGTCGGAATTGTTTACTGGTACATAATTTTGGATGATAATTATCATAAAAACAATAAAAACATAAAAAAATTCTACAACGTGAGCATTTTATAAATGAATTGTTCGAACAACTAGATTTTCTTTGTCTAATATCATCTGGAAAACAAATACCATCTACATTTTCAAAAACGCTTCTTTCGTTTGTTAACTTTGCAACAAACCAAGAGTACTGTAACGTATTCTTAAAATTCGGCGCCGAAAGTTGATTGTGAATAAATTAATGGATCGTCAAAGCATCTATCTGCTCGCGTGTTTAAATGACTATTTTCTTATAAGGTTTCAACACAATTTTGCAACCTTTTAATGAAATTTTTTACTTGACGGAAGAAGTACACATCACGAGGTTAACAGTATGGGGTACAATGAGGTGGAATTACTTCAACAGTAGAAGAAGAGGTGCCGTCGTCATTTGTAAAAACATTATTAAAGTGTGCTGGATCTACTTAACTACATAACAGGCTGGATGGCTACACCAAAACTTTTTCTACTTTTCAGCTTTTTAATAATCAACAATTAAAATTTGAGTAAAAATTATCACTGCCCATAAGCATACAATTAACATATAACTACATAAATACGAATTTTATTAAACTAAGTTCATGAACAAAATCCGATTGCAAGCAAAGCATTTTTACATAAATGAAATTTTAAGTACATAAATGAATATGTAAAAAGGATACATATTAAAAACAAAGTGACTGATTTCCTGATCCTTGACTGATCGAACGCAAAAAAACGAAGCGCTAGGCCGGTAACCAACTAAGCTACCGATTGGCTTGCGGAGGATGTCGTATTTTAAGCTCATATATCGGATGCAAAATCTTTAAAAATCCATGTCTCTGGAAATAAGCCGCATTGGCACGAATGCCGAGACACGTATTTCCTTATTTTGGCTCTACTTTCATTAAAAAATTTCATCAAAATCGGCGGGGCACTCACTGTACATTCCACTTGTGAGTGAAAAATTAGCCATCATTCATTGCGTAAATGGCAAACCTGACACAAATATATGAATGCCATTTGCCGAAAAATTGGCCAAGCTAATATTACAGAGTCAATATTATTTGCAGGGCATGATAAGGTAACAATTAAATGAAATTAGCGTCCATAGGGACGATCAGAAAACTCAACGTCAACAACGCCATGTAACTTGGTCTTCCGTCAGCATTTCAATCTATAGAAAGTCCATAGGGTAAAGGGGTAAGAACATGACAAAAAAATAACAGTTATAACTATACTTCAGGAAACTTCTCACTGAAACAAAAATCGAAATGTAATTCAAATATTCATCAAGAGCAATTTCATTGAAATGTGAAATTACCAATATACTATTTCTAAACTTAATACAGGACGTTTAGGCTAATCTGTTTGGGAACATTTCAAACGACTTTTTGGAATTGAAAATTATATTAATTTTTATTTTATATGGACCAGAATATAATGTATGAATCGATATCAGTTGGCATTTAGAATTAGCTATAGGCGCTTATGGGATGGTGTTGGAGAGATTAAATGTAAATATTATCCTGTATAGGAAATACGAATAATTGTTTTTCTAAATTACAGAGTTAAAGATTTAATTTTTTATGCTTTACCTGCTTTTCTGGTAGCACTATAGGTTGTAGTGGTGTGGTTATAACCTGTTCGCCTTACGCGTCTTTGTCTTAACTCCCATTCGACCTATTCTCACATACGCCTGCCTTGCCTGGTGCTACATTTCAAATTACATTATTAAATCCCTGCAACGTTTTGAAAACAACCAACTCAGGCGCATTCTAAAAATCCCCTAGTTTGTTAGAAACAGGACTTTTTTTGCTAATGTAGTTCTTGGTCCAATCACATACACGATTTGTAATCTCACTTCAGATCACTTCGATAACATTGACTTACACCCTAATCCACTTGTTACGGGAGCCAGCAACCCTGAACTATATCGTTCAAATACATACAAGGGCCCCTTCCAAGCATTTAAAACTTGTCCCCAACCTCTCTTCTCAGTTTTTAGGGCCCCATATTCCATTGCCACTTAGCATTTTTTTTCCAAACACAATTTATCATACTGTTTTTCCATCACTGGACACTCACATCACCTTTCTAGCCCATAAATTAGTTTCAATTCTATTTTTTCTTTTTCTTTTTTCCAATATGTTCCAAGATATCCCAATTATCATTGTTAACCAACCACAAAATTCTACATATTTTCGAGCATGATCATTGGTCTCAGCTCACCATAGATTTTCCAAGTTTTATTTTGCTCCGATCATTTCCAGTAATTTCAACCATCTGCTCTTATTGGCTCATCTGTCTTCATCACTTTTCATCAAAGACCGTTCACCCCCCTTAGTTTTCCGATCACCTTTTGCACATTCGGTTAAATTTCTCCTCTTCTGAAATTTATTTACTTTTCCATTTTAAATTCCTTTTATCTCTTCATTTCATTTTCAATTCTTTAATTAATTTTCCACACTTTTCTGTCCGCCGCTCATTTTAGAATTTTCTTAACCTAGACCTTTACCATTCCAAACCAATTTCACTCTTATCAAAACATCTATTTTTTTTTTTTTTTGCTTCGCCCTCCTTCCTTTTTTATCATTCTCATAAATAATACTTTTATAATTCATGGAGGTGTAGGGCAAACTGAACTGCTACTCCGTATCTCAAGTATTGGTTTGGTTTTAGTCGTAACTTCCAACGGTAACACCCCCCCCCCTTATTGACTAACTGCTCACTGTAATCTATGTGTTTGTTCCCTAGGCAGTAAAAGGTTCGTAATCCTCGAAAAAATGTCGGTCCCGGCGCAGTATGGTTTTGTTGTTCTTGCACCGTAAACTTAACGAACATTAATCTGCATGAGAGACATTCATGAGAATTAGACTGATGAAACAAATTGGAAAAGAGGTTAACGTACTGATGAAACGTCTGAAACTTAGACTAATAGTGTAATTGGTTCATTTACTTTTTATGTAAGATGTTTTCGGATTGCAGTTTTAAAATCCTTAATCAAAAAAGGATTGTGGATGGTCATTATTACATGAAGTTTGATAACTATGAATTTATTTTATAATTATATAATTCGATTTACATTTAAGGAAGAAATTAAGAATTAACAATGTTTCGGAGTTTTTGAGCCTTTTTGTCATCTTATTGCCGGAAGAGCCCTGCGGTGGCGCAGTGTGGTAACGCGTTCTCCTATTGCGCGGCTAATCCGGGTTCGACTCCCAGCAGTGCAAAGAACGCTTACTCAGAGATCTCATAAAGATCGCACTGCTCACTGTAGTCCGGGGTTTGGTTCCCTAGGCCTTAAGAGGTTCGGATTCCTCGGAAAACAGTAGGTCCCGGCGCAGCATGACCATTGAGCAGTAAAACCACAAACAAACAAAATATTCCTTAAAAAGTTATAGCGCAGCTCGTGTATAAATGCAATCTATTGTAGAATATAAGCTTTTGCAAATTTAAAAATTGATTGCGCATTTTACATGAAAGCATCTTTGACCGAAAAAAAGATCTTAAGTAATAAAAGAGAGTGTCGAGGGATTATCCAAACACGATTAAGGTGCTTACACTCAAATTTCACATGATATATACCAAAATATGTGTCCTCCCAATATTTTCTGGATCTGCCTTGGTCTTTAGTTCGAATTCGGGATTGTGACGGTCTTTTTTTCAGAAAACTAATAAAATTCTTCTAAATTAAACAATTCCCCATAAAAAAGCCTATTAATTACGGAAATTAGAGTAAGGAAACAAGTGGTTACTACAAAGGAGTTTTGTGCTTATTACAGATGAAAGCGACTTTTCGTCGCTGTATGAAGTTCCAAGCCCGAAACCGTACATTCAGGCGCCATTCTTTCTTTAATGCAGTTCCATTCTTCTAAATGAAACAAACACTGAAAGAAAACAAGGGAAACTGAGGTTTACTTGCTGGCAAGCTGATTGTCATAAAGGAAAAAGTACTTATTTATCACGATATAGAGTCCCGAGTTCGATCACAGGATTGCGAACATCTTTTTTTTTTAGAAAAATTAGTTTGGTCTGAGCCAAATGGAACCATTCCTCATAAATAAAAAGCAGAAGCTTCACTAGGTAAGACAAATTAGAATAAGAAATCATGTCGTTTAAAAGCTGGTACTTGCCAGCTCTTAGACAGCAGAAGTGGCTAGACGTCAAAAGGTAGCGCCGTGGGTTCAATCCAAGAATTGCGGCCGCCGCACAGTGGGGCCATTGCACCGAAAAGTTGGAAAAAATTAAAGAATTTTGAACGCCTCAATATATTTGAGCAAAATCAACTTTATTTGTTATCAAGTCAAGCGTACTGATTTTGCGATAAAAAAATTATGAGCGCCCTTAAAAACTGGGCGCTGGCGCCAGGGTGCTCGACAACTTTCAATTAGAATATACATCATGTTTGATATCATTTTAAAGAGTTTTTTTTCTTCAACCAATGATGTCACAATTTTGAAAATAATCGTTTCAAATGAAAGTTACAAGCGATCAAATTATTGAACTTTTGGCTCTTAACGAAATTTGGTCAGGATTGGATTACTTATTTTATAACTACTCTGTATAATCTTTTCTTCACAAAATCGCTTGCATATGGTCTAGCTAAGCTACTTGCCAAATTTGGAGACATTTGCATTCTTAGATCAAGTTACAGGTTGACTCTAAATAGGAAGACTTAAATTATGGGCACCCTTTATAAAATGGAATATTTCCAAATGAGGCAAATATCGAACCATAAATATAGAACCATCAAAACTTAACTTTTTTTTAATGCGTCAATATTAAATGAGCTTTATAAAATACTATTAATCATAGCACAACAAACATAATTAAAAAATAATGTACTAACCTGCGAGTAAGGACGCCATGTTAAAAGTAGTTCAATATCAATAAGTACGAAAAAGTACTTCGAACGGAAACGCTACTATATCATTTTTGTTTCTTTGCAGGCATAATGCGAAATCGCGCTAGAACAGACAAGTTTACACCACTTTTGTATAGGTGTCGTTTGTTCCCCATCTCCCTACATTATATTTTACGCGTACACTATTCGACTCTCAATTCCAGACGGTATTTGCCGCATATTGCTAACTTTTTTTTTTAGGGTTTCTGCCAACAATTTGTGTATTTGGCTTACTGTGCGTCCTTTTCTTTTAAAGCTTGCTTCGCCCAATCAAATGAAACTTTTCGCCACGAAAAGAAAGCAAAATGTGTATTAACTGAGAAGAATTATAATAAAGGAATGATGGATTCAATATGAGGTTGTTTATGGTTATCAACAATGAAAATGGCTTTCTTGAACTGTATGGGATTCTGAGTTTGATACTAGATTTGCAAGCCTCCTCATTTTCTTTATTTTTGCTTAAATGCCATTTGGCCACACCAAATTAAACGAAACATGGAAAGCAGGAAGGAGTACAATGTTTAATGGCTTGTAGTTTGATGACCATTAACTATAGAAGTGACTATTCGTTTTAATATAGGTTGTTAAGTTCCAACACGGAAAAACAGGGACCTTTTTTATATTAGTTTGTCCTGCCAAACGAAACCATTCCCTACGAAAAGAAAATAGAAGCCGTATTGACTAAGAAATTTAGAGTAAGTAAAGATATATCAAGCAGTTTGTGTTCATTAACAGCGAAAGTGGCGTTTCTTCATCAGGGGGCGCCGAGAGCCATCGCGGGCCCCCTGGATGGCCATGCCCCTTCCCCTGGACCGGACCCCTCCACAGCATAGCTTCTTGCTAGAACGGGCCCCTAGACTTCGATCTATACCCGGGCTGCAGCCCCAGCTGCCCCCCCCCTCGTCGGCTCTGTTCTTCATCATTGTGTGGGTTTACGAAATCGATACCAGACTCGCAAGAGCATTTCTTAATAAATTGTTTTTTTCCCCTGACAAATGAAACAAATACTGAAAGAAGGGAACAAGACATTTGATTGCTGACATTTTGGTAGTCATTAACGTCAGAAATAGATATTCATAATAATATAGGTTCTTATATTCGACCACGGGATTGAAAATGTCGGTTGTATTTTTTTAATGAATCTTGGCTTTGCCAAATGAAACGGTACATTGAAAGAAGAGTATAAGGCGTTTATTTTTTACAATAGAAAGGTCATTTGTTCGACCCCGGGAATGGGTGTGCGTTACCTTTTCTTAAAAAGAAAAAATTGATTCTACCAAATGAAATCATTTGCCATGAAGCGAACGCAGAATATGTATTAATGAAGTGAAACTAGAATACGGGAATGAGACATTTAATAGCAGACAGTTCCATAGTCCTTAGCGATGAAACTTGCCTCTTTCTTCACTCTATATGGTCTTAAGTTTGATACCAGAATTGCAGGTGATATTCTTTTTTTTCCTGAAATGCACTTTGGTCCCTCCAACAGAAACGAGCACTGAAAGAAAGGAAAAATACGTTTAATTACTGGCAGTTAAATCGTCATTAACGATACAAATGTCTATTTATCACCATATAGATCCCTAAGCAAGGGTGGATCAGGGGGTGCCTCTCCGAGATAACAAATTTACACTTTATATGGGTTTTATAGAATAGATCTACATTGGTTTTAAGCTTTGTGCCCCTCGAAAATGTTTTTCAAGCTTTTGCGCCCCCATCTGCAAATAATTTTGGAACCCCCCTTCGGTATAAGCTATGTATAAATGAAGTGACAGAAACAATCATATTTGCATAATCCTTTTTTTATTTCTTTAGGAGCTCCCCCTTTTATCAGCATACATATGCAAGAAAATAGTCGCTTATGTACGTAACATGTTTCTGCCCCTCTACCTAATACACAAATTCTATTGTAAATAATATAAAAGAGGAATGTAAGAAATTTCTTATTGGGAAATGTCCTTTTATTAATATTATATATTTTATTTGGTTATATAATATGTAAGACACATAAGAGGTATTAAACGAAACTGCAAGCCAAAATATTATTTAAAATTCCATAGAATTAATATTTTCAAATAGTCGCATGATTAAGTCTATTGTTTAAACCTTGAGCCATATTTGATCTCTACATCAACTGGTGGAGCTGAACAAGTTGCAGATCTTTTTCCAATTACCTGTATTATGTATAAATACTCAGCCATCGATACTTACATTACTATTTGCATGTTTGTAGTAATTGCATTTGGCAATGATACATGTTTTAGCGTGTGCTACATACTGTAGGACTTATTTTACGAAGATAGAAAATTAATAAAAATTAATGAAAAATTAACAAAAGATTTCGCTTGATTTCCTTTCATCGTGAGTAAAGAGTTTGAAAGCATACTTTTCATAAGCAAGCTTGAATCACTTTTTAAGTTGCTTACCAAGTTTTAGGTATGAGGATTTCGGGTGATTTTCTGATACTTTTAAGTAATTTTAGAGTGGGTTTGGTAAATATAACAACAAAAATCAGTTTACAATAACGCATGCCACAATTTTAAATAGGCTAAAGAGGCTGTCCTCTAAAACCAAAGAGGATCCCTTTTTGCAATGAATTTCGAAGCTATTTATGGAGACATAACATGATAACGCTTTTCAATTTTCTTCGATTTTTCTCGAAGGAAAAATATTAGAACGTCCACGATAATCTCATTCTTAAAGCCATTAACAGCAATTGAGTTATCCTTGTTGTCTAAGTTTGAACTCTAACTTGGACCCAAGGAGGTTGACTTACTTTTTAAGTTAAGTTAAATAGTTTTAGGGAAGAAAGTTAGTGAAACTGTAACCTTCTTGCATAAACATCGCGAAATTTTTAATAAGAAAAATGTATTTTCAGTAAAATGATTGTTTGATATTATTATATAAAAATACACATTATTGCTTATGTTTAATGTGCTATGTTATTTATGATGACATGCATCCTATGATAAATTTATTAGAATTCATAGGCTTTATAACCTAAAATGGCTGACGTTAAAGTTGTGTTGCATCACGGCTATACAGACGCGAATGCGGTAGAGATTTTCAGGACTACGGAATGCGTTATGGAAGGGATTGATAAGTGACATAATTTAACAAACTTTGAAGATGAGATGATAGTGAGAACGGCTGTGTAGGGGATATCTACAAAACTGATGAGCTTGCGAAATGTGTAAGAGTTATAGATCTTGGAAAATATGGAGCGGGGAGTGGGAGATCCGTGGATATCATAAACAGCAACTGTTTGCAAAATTCATGTTTGCAAACGGCTATCCTATATTCCAGGTGAATGCAGGAATGTAGATTTATCAAGGGTAATAGGCATACAACAGTAATCCCGATAACAAATGCAGCAGAAACGCTATTATCCGACAAAAAAGAGGTATACCTGATTTTGAATAAGCAAAATATCAGATTATTAAAGAATATTATATATCAGATAAATATCAGATTATTTTCCGATTATTAAAGCAAAGGTGCAAAGTAATTGCAATATTTAACCAAAAATACGTTTAATTGCCTATTACTAAATCACTATAGTCATAGTAAAAGTTCCGCAAGTTATATGTATGCGTTAATTAAAATATTAATTGGTTTGTGAGTAGTCCGCTATCTGTGTGTATATCCAATAGCTGCAAAGTAGATATAAATTTTTATGTATGTGCTATATTGTACATTTGTATTTTGGCTTCTACTTTAAGGTTTGAGTAGACTAAAAAAAAAGATGAGCGCTTTTGCCAAAGGCACTGAACGAGGGTTATTAAATTAATAATAATATTAAAAATAAGTGCAGCAGGTCATTTTTGTTAACCCCCATTTTGGGTAAGCGAAGTTCGGATAATCGGATGTATTCGGATTATTTCAGTAATGCGAAATAAGGGCAATAACAAACAGCATCATAACATAGCCCATGCCACAAACGACGACACTCTGGTCTACATCAGCAAAGATCTATTTTTATGCTTTTATTGTCTGCAGTCAACAAGAAAAAGTGTTTTCTAGTGGGGTCGAGAATATCTCAACTGAACTCTAAACAGTTGAATTGTAAAAGGATTATATGGTTTGATGATCACACAACTATACTGTGTCAGTCAGTGGATGGAGTGAGAATTTGAAGAACTCAGAATAAAAGCATGAACCTCGCTTGCATGGCCACAATTCTTCATGCTGCAAGAAGCAATATCATGGTATGGGAATGTTTTTATAAAACGTTTTAGGTCCACTGATTCACATAAACTACTGTCTGAATGCAAAATAATAATATTCTTGTGTATTGCAGGTTTATGCAAGTAGGATAAAGTCCTCTACCCATGATAGTGGATATTTTTAGTAGGACCATACGTTATACTATACTATGTCCACATTGTCGTTTTTCTGAAATCACTAAGAGACAAAGACTTTAGCCATTTTATTTTTTTTGTTAGACACTTCGTTTCCAGCCCTCAATCCAGTTGATCATTTGTCGGACAGGAATCGAACGTGAGCTCAGAGGTTCCCTATTCTAATAATTCTAAATTATGGAAGAGAGTTAAGAGGTATAATGGATGATTATTCTCCTTAATTTATCTTAAAATGAATTAATTACTCTTTGATGGGAACGTCTAAAAAGTATAATTTATTTAAACGATAGTGTATTGCAAAGGATGGTTTAAAATTAATTCAGGCTTGGCAGCTTCTTGCAGTTCTGCATTGCGTATTTCATTCTTTAGGAAACTGAAAAATAATTCATTTAAAAGAACATTCACAAACGTCGCTGTTCTCAGATCCATAATTAGTTAGATCATCTTTTCTCCCGATTGCGAAGCAAAACTCTATTAAATTTGTTTTTTTTAGTAGTGTATAAATTCGTTCTGACATAATGTTTTATTTCCATTTAAATGTTAGCAATAATTGGCAATCTTAAAATAAGACTGAGAAAGCATTTTGACAGAATTCCAAAATAAATGACTCATTGAGTTGAAGTTAAGCAGTATTTAATTCTTAAAAAATCCAGAAACGAGTTCCCAAACTATCAAAGACTATTCTTTACTTGAAGACCTATTCAAGTATGTGATGCAAGCCTAAGAAACACATAACCCGGCGTGTAGAAATTAGAAATACACATACAAACCTTCATACCAAGCATCAAAGATAAAAGCATAAATGCAAGTCAGCACATGTGATGAAAACGTGTAAAAATTCACTAATCATTATAGTTATCTTTATATAAGCCATATATGATTTCTCTTTTTTCCCCGAAAAATACCAACTAATAGCTTAAAGAAACGTTATATCCCTCAGGTTCTCAAACCTTGTATGATTTGTGAATGAGAGTCTCGAGCACTAGAGATAAAAAAAGACGCTCTATTCTAAAAAAATGCGTATATTGAAGGTACCTCTTACAGCAATTCTAAAATATAGAAAACAACGAGTATGGAAAAAAAATTAGAAAAAATTTGAATTTCGTGAACATGTCTTGAGAAGTTCAGATTATTATCTGCAAAAATGAGAACAACAAAAATATTTAGTAAAGAAGAGGAGAAGAAGCAAAGCTAATAATGGAAATACACAAAAAATAGGCAAATAGAAATATAAGCTTCGGTCGTGCATTCAGGCAGAAAAGAGTGGAATCGTCAACGTTATATTGTTGCGATAAAGAGTGCAGAAAGAGCAAGGAACAGAAAAAGAATATAATGTGGCTAATCGGGTGATTAAAAGTAAAATATGATGACCTTCACTTATTCACAACACTAAAATAAATAAATCAGCAATGAACTGTTAAGCTTTAGAAACGGTTAACTGTTTTTTTGAAGGATGTTAAAGATAATTAAATATGTCATTGTATTATTTGTTTTCTCTGACGTAACTCTAGAATTTTGCAACTTTTTTTAAATAGTCGTTAAAATTTCAGTGTGTGCCATTTTTTGATTGCCATCTTCTTCACGCAAATGTTTGGACGGTTTTTCGCAGACAATTTTCATCTCCCATGATTGCGCAATTGTTTTCGTTGCATGTTTTACTTGAAGTTTGGTTACTATTTTCCAGTATTCAGTTATTTTGAAAATCTAAAATTAATTATATCGTCAGCAAAAAAATGAATCAATGGAATTGATTTAGGAAGGAAGTTCAGCAGAACATAAAGTAATTGAGTTATTCACAAATACTGAGAAAGGAGTATTTACGGAAAAATAGATTAACAAATTTCATATTTTGTCACTATTATAACTTAATAGAATTTTATTGGAAAACTAGGGAGTAAGTGAAGTGGAAAATGTTACAAATTTCAGCTTTATACAAAGTTATAAACGACAGTTAAACTCTTAGTTTGTGCAGCTTGTTTGTTGTTTCGGAATAAACTCTGCTTAGCATCTATTTGTTTGCTAGGAAATTAAATAGTGAGTGTGTTGTACTTGCAGAAAATTGTTTTTATACTCATTTTTGACAGAGAGAAATACCAAAAAATAATACTTTATCCTAGGGTTTCTTAACTTCAGGTGCGAGATGGAATTTCAGAGGGGTGCCACAGGGAGTGGTTTGTGTACTTAAATGAAGAGTTAGTTATCACTCAATTTATGGTTTGAGGTTATTTTGAACAAATTAGAACCTTATTGCTCAATTTATATTTGCATTTTATCTATCGAGTTAAAAATTACTTTTAAGTCCGATTTGTTCGCTCCCGGTATCATAAGCGGTTCGATAATTAGAAATTAGACTTCATCTGCAAATGTAATATTACATTTGTAGGGGTTGCTAAAACTAATCAAACATTTTCTAGGGATGTGAGGCATAGAAAAAGTTAGGAACTTACCCCTGCCTGATCCTTCTTGGAAATATCAAGATAACCATTTGAATTGACTGAGTGAAAACGCAATGAAAATCTAATTTGTACAACCAAAGATGTCTGTGATACAAATTTTTCCTTGGCAGAAGAGCGGTTTAATTAGCTGGTCACCTTTTGATTGAAAATTTTTTAAGTCCAAACAATTTTCTAGTTTTTGAAAAAATTTCTTTCAAAAGAATTTTAGACGAAACAGTATTAGCATATTCGTAGGTGCCCATTTAGGTTTTCCAGACGTGAATGGATTGTTTCCAAAATGCATTTAATTTTTTATAAACGTTCATCTAACAAATGTAAATATTGCCGAGCAATAAGAGGCCGCTCCCCTACTTTCATCGTCTATATATGGGAGCCTATGAGTATAGCCCATGCTGCAAATGGAAAACCTGAGAACGGAGATTTCTGTTTTTCATAAAAGAACGTAATTTTCAAGGTCTCTGCAGCTTAAATATTCATTAATTGATTGAAAGTAGAGGACACCAAAATTCGCTTGGTGCAGTAAGCTATTTTCTGAAAATTGTTCTTACAACGCCGATAACAGCATCGAAGATAGAAAGATGTTTTCCCATGCTGATGGGAAAAAGACCTTATTAGGAAGCATCATGCCAGAAGATATTCCATCTCCATGAGCCTGATAGACAAATACGAAATTTCAATGAAAATATCATTGAAGTTTTTGCTTTTCGAAAATAGAGGACAGAGACTTTTGTGTACAAATAAATAAAACTTTTAATTGGTATGTGATTTTTTTTTATATTTTTACATCTTGTTTTAAAAATATAATTTAGTCCAACATAAGGCTCAGTTATAGCATTGCATGTTTCCCACTTTCGTGCCGTCACTGTATGTGTATTTGACTTTATCGTTGCTATAATTAAACGACCAT
>QLNU02015360.1:197564636-197579133 GCA_006491805.2 Dysdera silvatica
ATTGTTTCTTAATTTAATCTGCGTAGTGTTCGATTTATATAAATACGTATGCTGCAACGGGCTTTTCGATCAATTTAATACCGGTATCTTTGCAATTTGGTTTAAAAAGTAGTCAATGTACTACCCCATGTTGCGAAATAACCGGTTTCGGAAAATGCGCTTTAAATAATTTCGTAAGGGATTGAGCGTTTGTCGAATGTAGCTTAGATATCAAGTGTATTATATATATTAACAGTGCAATTTCCAGCAAAGACAAGAAATATTTCTATGGCATATCCCGAGCAGTAGATTCTGGTCATTATATTCCCGATCTCGGTATTACAGATTCTGGCCGTATCCATAAACGCTGGCTAACCACTGCAAACAGAATACTCCGACTGTTCATTTCTTCCTTCAAGAAGTTTCAGGACTATGGCGAGCTACACACTTACAGTTTATGCCCCAATGTGGATTACAATTCACATGAAAAATGCCATCAAGGATGGGTTAATGCTTCAATAGCCTACGATGCTTTTTTTTGTCTTACCTGAAAACATCCTTTCCAGTATGATGACTGATCCTTGGCCAGACATGCGTAAAGACACACTTAAGAAAATTTTACAAGCCTGATCAAAGTCTTCAGGTAACTAACTCATCTGGTGCTGTGCGCTGAAATATTGTCCCAGCTTTTTATTTCAAAGCAAACCACTACTGGGAAATGATTGACTGGTCTCATCCAAGTGTATTAATTACTTCACCACCAGTGCTAAGAAGAATACCTAATGATGAACTTTGAAAGAAGATCTCGGGCACAGACACGACACAAGAATGGTACTTCACCAAGTTCCTGTGCCACACAGTGGCAGTAGAAAGGAGCATTAAGATGGTAACGAAGGCTTCGGCGAAAGTGTGTGGCTTTGAATCACGTAACCGTTACATCAGGGCAACTCTTGCATCTAGACAAAAAACTACCGGATTTTGACTGTAAAGCTCAATATGTGAGCACTCTGACCGATAATGATATATCTGAGTAGTCCCCAAATTATGTTCTAATGGTTGGGTGGATAGGTAGGGCTCTGGCGGAAGCCGTAGTGCAGCCATCTCCACGTGGTGGGTTCTGGATCACATAACAAGTCAACTAAGAGCTGCATCAACTGCACTGTATTCGAAATAGGCGCTCCGAACCACTTTATTAGATAGAAATGTTTTGTAGCACTGAAATTTCCAGATCAGATACATCACACACGAAAAAATAGCGCACCTTTTCTCACAGACTAACATTTTCATGTTTTGGGCTACAACAGCAAAATTTTAGCTTCAGGTTTGAAATAGAAGATTTAGTCCGATCGAACTGAAAATTTTCACACACGTTTCTGATATAAGTAAGCAAATTTTCCGCACTATTACATTTCAATGTGCGAAAATTTTGTTTCTTCGGTCCACCCTATGACATAGTATACTTATTAACATAGTAATTTATCACTTCTTTCTATTATTATAACATATCCAACTTAATTTTAACGTTTACACAAAGCATTTTTGTTAGATATCTTTTCCTATGAGTTATTCAATTTTCAGCAATGAATGCACTTCAAAATTTATAAATGTCATGATTTTTGTAATTTTGCAACTAATTAGCTTATTTTGTAAGGAATACACATTTCCTAGTTGTGTAAGGCGCATCCATAAGTTGGATACCATAGCGTACTTGGGGACATCTGGATCGAGCAGGTAGGATTACTTCCTTTCACTCAAGAATAAATCCACTTACTCGTTTGCTGTTCACGTTGAGGCTAGTTTTAAGTGAGTAACGATGCTGAAGGCAATCAAACTTTCCGCCAGTTGTAAAATAAGGCCCTTAGTCAAATTTTTGAATACTACAAAGGTTCGCCAAGAACAAATTTCTCGCCAAAATTTGTGGTTCACGGACAAAATATAACGATATGGTGAAAGGTACGAGTTGAAGGGATTTTGTGAACGAAAGAAATGTTCAAAGAAAAAAAAAAGGAACAAGAAAATAAAAGACGAAAAGGGTAGTCGCCGTCGTTCAATGTCAAAGTATATGTACTACAGAAAGGTGGTTCGAAAACCGTTTCAGACAGACCTTTACTGTTTTTGATTTGTAAATGCATTTTCAAACAATTCATGAAATTTGCTGCATGAAATTGTAGTTGCTTATTTGGACTTCAAGAAACTCTGTAAAGATAGATGGGTACAGAAAATATTGACATTGACGATTACAAAAGACCACTTTAGGATTAATTTTACAGGCCGATTTTTGTGATGAAGATATCTTGAAATTAGTATTTTAATACAACAAATGCCTCAATTTGGGTGGCGATTACGTTAAATGTAAATTAAAGCGCAGTATAGCCTCGATTATTCGAACTGCGCTTCACTGAAATAGTCTGCTATATGTGTGAACTTAGTTTATTATTATTGTTCATATTACTATTATTTTAGTAGGATACTTTTCAATACATATTTGGGAAAAATTTGTATTTATTTTATAGTTTATATCGGTTTTAAAGCAGAAACCAATATAAATGGTAGATACTGATATATATATATACACACACACAAAGATATGAATATATTTTGTGTATATCTGATACATACAAAGATATCGGACAATTTCCAAACCAATTATTTTAATTAGCACGTACTGTGCATTCGCGCTCAGTTGGCGCGTGATACCGTTAGCAGACTTGTTAGACCATTGCAGTTTAGGGAAGGCCGTCTTGGAGGAACTGGTTTTTCTGGCGCAAAAAAAGCAGTTTCGGCAAGACGCCCTTTCTTAAACTGCAATCGACTAACCCGTCTGCTAACGGTATCAGGCATCAGGTCTAGGTAAACGCACAATACACATACTTTTTGACATTTTTCACTTTCAATGAAAGAATTTAATATACAGTTAATCATATTTTTGAATAAATGTTGTAGTCTCTTTGCACCATTACATTGAAAACTGAACTTCCAGATTATCCGAAACCAGTTCCGCCCTTTGTCTCGGATAATCGGAATTCTACTGTATGTAGAATCGATTTTTTAGCATTGATTTTTTTTTATATTAGACCAATGGCCATAGGCGTATGAAAGTTCATAAGGAGGGTGATACAGGCTTACAATGGGGGCTACAGATTTACAACTCCGTATATATATATATATATATATATATACAAATTTTTCATCGTAATGGGGAGTTACAACCCTCATCAATCCCCCTGAGTTCGCAAATGCCAAAGGCATT
Organism: Dysdera silvatica; assembly: GCA_006491805.2. Taxonomy (NCBI): domain Eukaryota; kingdom Metazoa; phylum Arthropoda; class Arachnida; order Araneae; family Dysderidae; genus Dysdera; species Dysdera silvatica. The sequence continues at coordinate 197,567,866 of QLNU02015360.1, forward strand.
TATTTTGTGCATTGGCCTCGAAATAATCCAGAAAAGTGCGTTTAGTTTCCTGCACAAATTTTTCGCAATTTTTTCATATATGTATGCCTATAATGTCTACACGTACTTTGCAGAGAGAACAAAGTAAATTCTTAAAAACGCGAAAAATACATTTCTTTAAAAATGCTTCCGAAACGTTTAAAAGTCGATCTACGTGACAAAAGCGGAGAAAATTTTAGTTATATTAAGGATTTTAAAGTGATTTTAAATAGGATTGCCATTTTGACGAATTTGAAAATGTGCCAGGAAGACAGCAACTCCGGAAAAATAAAGATTCGTGTATTTTTCCTTGTCAATTTCCTTGCATTTTTAAAATTTGTTTTACACATGTCGAAATGGTAACTTCAATACTTCGTTTTCGATTTGGTTGAAGGATTTCAGTTTTGCAAATCCTATATGCGTTTTACTTTAAATGCAAAACCATTGCTCTAACATGTTAAATCACTACCCTCTTCCTTTGCACACAACGCCTTGGAGTGGAATTTTTCTTACATTTCTCTGAAAAATTGAGAGCACATTTTTAAAGACATATATTTAGTGGCAATGAAATGATGTACCAATTTATCTCGCATGAATTCTTCTAACGATTGTATTTCTAGTAACACTAGTTTTTCGAAGAAAGAGAAATTTGGTATTTATGTGATTCTAGACGAGTGGTTCCCAATTTGGGGGTCGCAAACTGGTTTCTTGAGGGTCATCACAACTACGTTCGTTTGCAATTATTTTTATAAAGAATTTCATACCAAATGTTTCCAACGCTTTTATGTTTTAATATGACTACATTACAATATTCTACTAACATTTGTTAACTCTATATTTATATCTTCGCAAAACTTTGCGCAAAAACATGAAAGAAGATATAAGAAAATTCAATTGTGAGTTAGTAAGGAAGGCCATTGAAAGCAACAAGAGCCTTAGGGTTGTTAAAGGGAGTTTGTCTATTGGGAAGAAACACATCATTGCATTAAAAGGAGAGGATGGCACCGTAACAAGAAATAGGGAAGAAATACTTAGAAGAGTTGAAGAATTCTACAAAAATCTATACGAAAGTAACAGTGGATTAAACGAAGACATTGAAATAGTCGAAGGAACAGCTCCTAAAATCTTAAAAGAAGAAGTTTCATTTGCAATAAAAAGTATGAAGAAAGGAAGAGCCCCTGGTGATGATGGTATTACATTAGATATCCTAAAAGAAGCTGGAGAATATGTAGAAGACATACTTGCAAAATTCTTTACCAAATGTCTTAACAGCGGTAACATACCAAACCAATGGGATTCTGCAACAGTAATTCTTTTGCATAAAAAAGGTGATAAAGAGGATTTGAAAAATTACCGACCAATTAGCTTGTTACCTGCTATTTATAAAATCTTCACAAAAGTGCTAACACATCGCCTGCAGAAAAAATTAGATGCAGCTCAACCAAGAGAACAAGCTGGATTTCGAAGTGGATTCAGTACAGTGGACCATATTCAAGTATTAAGAGAATTAATTGAAAGAACACATGAATATGAACTTCCATTGTGTGTGGCATTTATTGACTATGAGAAGGCCTTTGACTCTATTAAAACATCAGCAGTCATCAACTCTTTAAGATCAACAGACATCGAGGAAGTGTACATTGACATGGTGAAACGTGTGTATAAAAATGCAAGTGCAAAATTTCGGTTACATAAAGATACCAAAACTATCAAAATTGGTAAAGGTGTGAGGCAGGGAGATACCATTTCTCCAAAACTTTTTACTTCAGCTTTACAGATGATTTTTCAGCAGATAAATTGGAATAACAGGGGAATAAAAATAAATGGTGAATATTTAAATCATTTGCGGTTTGCTGATGACATTGTTATTTTTTCAACGGACGCATCAGAAATTCAAGACTTGGTCTTGCTTCAGGACCTCTCCACTAGAAGTAATGAAGTTGGAGTCAAGTTGCACCTACAAAAAACTAAAATCCTGTTCAATAATTTTATAGAGAAAACAAAAATGAAGTTTTACAACACTTAGATAAAATATTAAAATTTTGAAAACAGAAAATTGCACATGAATTAAAAGTCATTCTTCTCTCTCAAAACTGTGTGTGTTTGCCAAGTATCAGTGTTTTACGGACTGATTTCGGAAAATAGGTTTATATGATGCAGTTATATGTAATATAGATCAAGATTTTCAAAGATCCGATATTGTGTTATTCAAAATGGCTGCAAATCCTAAGTGCATGCGTTAGCAACTCATGTCTTCCGAACTACTAATCCTTAAGACATCCAGCTGCAAAAGTTATATAAATTAATATATAATTTGTAGTTTTTTACTTAGGCTTTTCATTATTAACCAGTTATATTTTAAAATCACCTGTTTATTCAATAAAATACCCGCACCATCCATTTAATTTTTTAACTATTCCCTTTACCTTCTCCCAGCTTAAAGTAAAGGTGAGACTGTTCGAATTCTCTGCTTTTAATTAAACCCAAAATTGCTCATCCATCCTTGCCTTACAAGAGGAACCCACAGTGAGTGCACCGCCGATTTTGATGACATTTTTTAGATGAAAGTAGAGCCAAAATAAGGAAAATACGTATCTCGATATTCGTGCCAATGCGCATTATTTTCGAAGATATGCATTTTTAAAGATTTTGCATCCGATATATAAGCTTAAAATACGACCTCCTCCGCAAGCCAACCGGTAGCCTAGTTGGTAAGTTACCGGCCTAGCGCTTCGTGTTTTTGCGTTCGATGCCCGTGGAAATCGGTTGTTAATATATATCCTTTTTACATGTTCATTTATGTATTTTTATTAATAAAAATACTTTGCTTACAATCGGATTTTGTTCATAAACTTACTTTAATAAAATTCATATTTATGTAATTAAGTTAATTGTACGCTTATTGCCAGTGATAATTTCTACTCGAATTTTAATTGTTGATTATTAAAAAGTTGAAAAGTAGAAAAATTTTCGGTGTAACCATCCAGCCTGTTATGTAGTTAAGTAGATCCAGCACACTTTAATAATGTTTTTACAAATGACGACGGCACCTCTTCTTCTACTGTTGAAGTAATTCCACCTCATTGTACCCCATACTGTCAACCTCGTGATGTGTACTTCTTCCGTCAAGTAAAAAATTTCATTAAAAGGTTACAAAATTGTGTTGAAATCTTACAAGAAAATACTTATTTAAACAAGTGAGCAGATAGATGCGTTGAAGACCCATTCACTTATTGACAATCAACTTTCAGCTCCGATTTTCAAGAATATGTTACAGTACACTTGGTTTGTTGCAAAGTTAACAAACGAAAGGGGCGCTTTTGAAAATACAGATGATATTTGCTTTCCAGATGACATTAGACAAAGGAAATCAGTTGCTCGAACAATTTATTTATAAAATGCTCACGTTGTAGAAATTTTTATGTTTTTATTATTTTTATGATAATTATCATCCAAAACTGTGTACCAGTATACAATTCCGACACCTCCGATAGTGATTCACAAAAAATATGTTCACATCAGTCAGTTTTAAAATAAAATTGATTGCATTTTATAAAATAAAATGTTTCTATATAAAGGAAATGCATATAAATGAGATACACATAAAATGTTTATATGTTATAAAATAAAATATATCATACTAAAAATACATTTGTTAATAGATAAATATATTTAAAAAAATATTAGGCATAACAGATGCTAATAGTGGAAGACTGAAAAGGCTAATAATGATAAAATAAGACGAATTAACGCAGTTTTCGTTTTTATTTAATGGAATTGTTAAACGTTTTCAGAAAAATCTTTCAATCCTTAAATAAAACAAAACTGCGTTATTGGTGTAATTTCATCCCTTCACAGGTTGACAATGAGTACGCAAATTTTATAAAAGTTATATTCACATAAAAACTTACAGCTAACTCCTAAACTTTTTGTACCTTTACAACTCTTCAATTAAAAATTAAAATTCGTGTAAAAATTATAACTGCGAAAAATAGTATCACAGAATTAAATATGTAAATATGAATTTTATTAAAGTAAGTTTATGAAAAAAATCCGATTGTAAGCAAAGTATTTTTACTAATAAAAATGCATAAATATATAAAAAGGATGCATTAAAAAAAAGTGATCGATTTCCGCGGGCATTAAACGCAAACACACGAAGCGCTAGCCCGGTAACTTACCAACTAAGCTACCGATTGTCTTGCAAAGGATGTCGTATTATAAGCTCATATATAGAATGAAAAATCTTTAAATCATTAAAAATCAATATCTCCGAAAATAATTCGCATTAGACCGAATGCCAAGGCACTATTTTCCTTATTTTGGCTCTACTTCCATCAAAAGAAATCATCAAAATCGGCGGGGCACTCACGTGGGTTCCCCTTGTTAGTTGGACGGTTAGCAATTATTGGCGTACGCGAGGATAGGTTAATATATTTCTTTTTTTTTTTGCTTGTGCATTGATTTTTTGAATAGAATCCTACAATGCGCAGTGGGAGGGGGTCACATCAGTCACACGGAGGGCAAATTTTGGATGGGGGGAAGAGCAAAAAAAATATACACGCTGTTTTTATTTTAATTATAATTATTATTATTTATTTTTTGTGTGTTAAGAGGAAGAACTCAATTAAACAATTTACTGTGCAATTTATTGCAATAGATAACTAATACAAACACAGTTTAAGTATGATTCAGGATGAAGGATCATCCTGAAATAGAGGGATTCTAAAATATAAACATATAGATCATCTAAAAAGTCTGTAATAATAAATTAAAATGATTGGATGTGCATAACAGCATGATTTTAGATGAAAACTATTTCTTATATTTCAATATTAATTGTTAAGCTTTGATATAATATTGGATTGGGGTTTTTAAAGCTGATTGCTGTAAATAAACTGTGCTTGGGGACGAAGAACGTGTTCTTTAGAAACTGATCAAAGGAAAATTTTGTCATGTAAATTTAAATATGCATGCCATATCTTCAGTTCTACTGAATAAATATTCTTTGCGTTTAATAAAAATAAACTTAAAATAATGCTGGAATCACATGCGAATCTATTTCGTATATTTAAACATATCAGTTTCACGGGTAGTTCCATAATAATTAATAGGGTGGTAATTATTTATATAAAGTATTAAATTGAATATTTCCGTAGCTTCACATTCATTTGATCTTTTAAAATATATAGTAACGTACACTAAAACTACTCATTTTTGAATAGTCATATATATATTTCTTACAGAATTTTACTTTACGGTATATGCAAAATTTATTTTAATTATCTTTATAGGAAAAGGTTTAGCTGAATCAAATTGTCAAAATAGAATGAAATAAATTTTAGTAAATGGACAAAACCTAATCGAAATCGAATAATACAATCATTGTTAGTTAACATTATAATAAACTCTTTTTCAAAAAAAAAGGATCACAAAGAAATTATCTGTTGTTCACCTAACTAAAACAAAAGAACGATTGTTCATAACCTCACGGTGCTCAAGTTTGATAGTTATCTGTATTTTTAGTTATACATTATATAATTTATTCCATAAGAGGTGGTTACACGTCTCCGGTTTAGAATGCCATTTATATGTAGTTTGTTACTAGAAATTGTAGCTTGTAAAATTGTGCTCAATATTTTGTTTGTCATATTCATATTTTATTATACCATATAGCGTTATCCGTAAACTATTGTTGATGAATTTAGTTTGACCATAATTTTATTTACTTCTATGTTCTATTTTGACAAGTTGAGATGGGATTCACATTTTAAAAAGATCTCTAAACCATAACCACTTATTTTGTCCCCGGAGAAATGAATATGAAACTGCAATGAAATGGTATTATTTTCTCCCTGAATACGCTAAACGGTTTCTTAGCAGCAATGAACATGGAACAAAACCCCACATTGTCATAGCATTATAATATTAAATTCTAATTCCCTTTCCTCCTAATGTTTCGAAGGGCTCCTTTAATAACGTTAAAACGCTCACCCTGCCAGCTAGCCTCTGGATAATTTTCGGCAAGAAGTTTTCCCCCTCTCTGCTGCCAAAGTAGAAGCAGACAATGAAAATGGGTCTTCCAACATTGGCCATGCGATACACGTCCAATCTTAGGCTTGGCTTCAGGTAGAGGATAAATAGGTCTAGTTGTTGTGCAAAATCATCACGTATTCTTGGTACAGTGCCGAGAACTCGATGAATGCATCCTGCTTTTGTTTACTGAGAACATTCCCAAAGTACAGACTCACTTTGCCGGGCCCATGAAGCATTTGTGGTGCAAGATTAATAATTAATTATCACAAATTCACCCTCTTAATATGAGGGAATTTGGAGAATACGTGAGGAAGTTACATTCTCTGAAGCATATCAAGTATTTGAATATTGTGTGATCATTGAAAAACACAGTCTTCAGATTCGCAACGCTAACCTATTCGCTGACCGCTTTCTGTATAGGTTAGTTAAAAATTTCATGCGCGTCATAATTACTAATTAATTATGCAGTACACGAGAGAAGGATATAAGCTGATCATTACAATAATTTGCTAATTAATTTTGTAATATATTACCCAGCTTTGGATATTTCAACTCATAATAAGTGGCCTGCAATGTAATGGTCGTTTATAGAACCATATGTATAAATCTAGGCGTAAAAATATTTAAAAAATGTAAAGAATAGGCTTATCAGACTTTCCATAAAATATAGAAAGCAGCTCCATTGTAATTGATGAAATATTCTGAATGATATAACTTGGGTTGTACTTTTTTTTAAGGAATTGCGTATAACATAAATATGTAGACGGTATGAAGTAGAGTTAAATGAAAGATAATATAAATTAGATGTAGCTGGAACCCTCGCTGATATATATATGTATAGAGGGTAAAATTAGCTTAATCTAAAACTTTAGGAAAAATGTGTTTTTTATTCAGTGTTTTGTGGAACAAAACAATGCAAAGTTTCGCCAGGAGATTCCATAATAATAGTTAATTCAGCACTGTTGTAAGGTTAAAAATACGACGTTTCGAGAGACAGCAGCTCCGTTTTTCAAGTGAAGGCAAAATTCTACCGAAACTTATTTTCGGTGCTGAAATAACCGTTGTTGGTATCTTGCGTTTTGTATTGTAATTAGAGTTTAGAAAATTGCATTAGTGTCTACTTATGATTTTGCGTTAAAATTTTTTATAATTTTAGAAAAGTGTGAGTTCATAAAAAATTACACGATACAGTAAATCTCAATACGCTATAACCTTTGCATATTTTAGATTGACTATATTAGAACGAATTTTTTTTCGTTCAATTTTAAATTAACTAATTTACATATTTCTTACAGAATTTTATTTTACGGTATATGCAAAATTTATTTTAATAATCTTTATAAGAAAAAGTTTAGCTGAATCAAATTGTCAAAATGGAATGAAATAAATTTTATTAAATGGACAAAACCTAATCGAATAATACAATCATTGTTAGTTAACATTATAAAGAAATTATCTGTTTTTATTAAAATTAAATATATATCCAGCACATACGCAGGTAAGGAAATGATAAAAATATTCAAGGCCGTAGGACCCATCAGTGGCTAGGAATTGCACATTGAATGTTCAAATCAATAGTTGGTAAAAATCCCCCTGGCAGAGATGCATGCTCCTATATGTCTAGGTAAGGAGTGATAAAGGTTCCTAATGTCATCCTGCGACATATTCTTCCGGGCAGTCCTTACTTGTTGCACCAGCTCTGCGACATTTTGCGGTGCCCAAATCCAGCGGCCTACCATGTCCCATACATGTTCGATTGGCGAAAGGTCTGGTGACGTATCTTGCCAAGGAAGAGTATCAACAGCACTGGGGTAGCTCACAGATATGCGAGCCGTATGGGGCCTGGCATTATCTTGTTGGAAAATGACTCCAAACTGTCGTGTCATGAAGGGTAACGTAAACGGCCACAGGATGTCATCAACATACCTTTGAGCTGTTAAAGTTGTACGCAGGGTGACTAGGGGTGTCCTGCTGTCGTATCTCCCCACACCATCACATTAGAGGTAATGACTGTGCGACTCTGTAAAGTAAAGTGTGGTTGAGACCTCTGGCCCTGGCACTTTCACACATGGATCCGATGGTTATTTGCCCCAAGACTGAAGTTGGATTCATCGCTAAAGGTTTTGGGGGTTGTAACCCCCCATTGCAATGAAATTTTGTATATTTAACATAGGAATGTATGAGTTGCAGCTCTGTAACCCCTCCCCTTATGAACCTTTTGCCTACGCCACTGGCTGAACACTATGCGATGCCAATCTGCTGGCAGCCATGATGATCGGCTACGACACCACTCCAGACGACTCTGTCGATGGTGTGGGGTTAAAGGCAGACGTCTTAAAGGCCGCTGTGAGTGTAACCCCACCTCATCCAAGCGTCGTGAGATGGTGGAAGGTGCCACGGGTGGTATGGAAGAAATTGTAGCACGCTGGATGGCGGACAATGATGCTGTTGTGTCAGCTCGAACCTCTCGCACAACCAACCGATTTTGCCTCGCATTCCTGCACCTTGGCCTTCCAGTCATTCACCTCACCGATGAGTTTCTTGCAGCAAAAACTGCTGCCAACACCCTTGAACAGCAGTGTCCGTACGGTGCAGGTGGCAGCCTATTGCTCAGTAGGACCAGCCAGCTTCAAGCATCCCGACTATGCGACCACGTTCGAAGTTGTCCAATTCTATGTTTGCCTATTTTCATCGCATTCTGCCCACTATTTCTTGGCGTTTCATTTTAACGGTCACTTAGTGCATATATGAAAAAAATATAGGCTTACTGTCCGTTCACGAAAAGTAGTCCGATGAAACAGCTAGAAATAACGGTAGGTGACGTCACAAACGGCCTAGCCGATTACAGCAGAGGGGGACCCAATTTCAGAACTGGATTTTAGCGAACTTTTGTCTGCGTCAAAAACAAGTTCTGAAATGAAGTCCCCCCTCTGCTGTAATCGGTTAGGACGTTTGTGATCTCACCTCCCGTTATTTCTAACTGTTCCATCGGACTACGTTGCATGAACGGACAGTACATATTTTTTATATATCAATATCTACCATTTACAGTGGTATCTCTCTCAAGGCCGGAGTAAATTTGAATGTGAATATGAACATTTTTACCCAAAGCATTGGACGAGTATCTACAATAATAATCATAATAATAATAAGTAAAATTGAATAATCAGGGTTATTCGAGATATCTAATGAATAGCGTAGAAAACGGTCGTTCGATCCCCACCCCTATTATGTAGGAAAAATAAAATGTTCCGTTTAACACCAAATAACATGATCTGTTAAAAAATTATTTAAGCCCCCCATAATTTTTGAAATGCTACTTCCCTGTATCTAATTGAAATTTCTTGAATGCAGCCTTCCAACATGAAAAGGTTCCCCACCCCTTGTCTAGTATTTGGCTAATGCATAATACGGTATTAATCAGCATTAATCTTATCTGTGATACTTACTAGACGTCAGGGCCTAGTTGCATTAAAATAAATTTAAGTTGATTATTTAACTAGTGTCAATAGTCATTTCGCCTTAGACCACTTCATTTACGTCAGTAGATATTGAAGTCAGGTCTATAAGATGGAGTTATTTTTTCTACAGTGATCGCCATGTAACCACCCAACAATTTCAAAGCGATCATATCTAGTAACATTAGTTTTAAACATTATTCGGGGCACGGGCATGGCGTAGAGTTATATGGGCCCGTGGGGCCCAAGCCCCCAATAATTTGAAATAAATTGCGATTTTACATATACTGTAGTGTATAAACGTACATAAAATGTGCTTGGAGCGTTCCCCCACCAATAATTTTGAGAACTCTACGTTGATGGCCACAGGCCCATATAACTACACATATAATCATGGCTAAAGACGTTACAGGGTACAAAAAGGGTCAGTCTATGTTCAGAAACACTATACAATAATATAATTGTCAAGTAAGTGATAAGCATCTGAATTCACTGAATGAACAGCTTATTATAGAAATGGATTTTTCCTTCACAGATGGAAAGAAGATATTCCAGGAGGACAATGCTAGAATGCATTGAGTTAAATTCTAAAAGATTGGTTTGAGGAACACGTGGCATCATGTGTACATTTGAATTGACCACTACAAAGTTCTAAGCTCAATCCCATTGAAGCTATATGGAATATGGTACAGAAGAGTCTAAGCAGCAATTTGAGCGACTTTTCCCTTTTTTAACCAAGGATCTTGGCGAAATTTTAAAACAAATCAGGCCACAATTCAGTATTGAAATGTTGCATTAACTCACAGAAAAAATGAGATGAAAAACCAATAGAAAAAATGTTCACGTGGTAAAAATGATCTATATTATTGAATTTTTGATCTATATTATTGAATTGATCTATATTATTGAATTGATCTATATTATTGAATTGATCTATATTATTGAATTGATCCATATTATTGAAATATTAAAATATGTGACTTCTAGTAGGGAGTGTGCATATATCTATATATATTATATATATGAAGTGGTCTTGTTTTTTTAGGAAATTTACTGTTTTCGACGAAAATAGTAAGTACAGTGAAACTTCTCAATAGTGGACACTGACAGGGAACGGAAAAGTGTACGTTTTTAAGAAGTGTCCATTATTGGGAAAAAAACAAAAATACGTAAATATTTTCAGTTGAAATTTAACATTTACGAAGCTTGATTTAATTAATTATAGTAAATATATACAGCAGCACATATTACATTTATAAATAACACTCACCTTTTACAACGATCTCTCTGTTTAATTATCCATTTCATTTAATTGTACAGCATTACAAATTTATTTTGAAAAAAAGTCTGAAATTTTGGTTTGCTTTTTATACATTTTTACAATTTTCCCTTCCACATGAATTCCTAATTCAGATGCGTTTTTTAGACTATCTGGATCATTCTCTTGTAAAAAATAATTTTTTAATTTACTAATGCATTAAATGGCTTCTTTCTTAGACACTATTTTCATAATATTTTCTTCGCTTTCAGCAATTTCTAGCTCCTTATCCAGTTCTGTATTGTAGTTTCTGACATCATCAATTAGGTCATCAACATTAGTGGATTGTAATAAACTATTTAAACACGACTACCACAGTTAAAATTATTTAATTAGGTGGATGACGATCGTTTCGGCAGTGAATGACTGCCTTTGTCGAATCCAGTTACAAAAGTGAAGGTAAACTATCAACTTCACCACACTTGGCGTATAAACACG
>QLNU02015360.1:197579233-197589732 GCA_006491805.2 Dysdera silvatica
CAGAAGTCGTGTTTGGAGGAAGAAAAATTAATTTGACATTTTCCAAAGCAATGTCAGGATGAGAAGAAGCATTATCTAAAATTAAAATCACTTTTCTTTTTTCTCGCTGCATTTTTCTATCAAAGCCTAACAACCACTCAATCATTAAATCTTTGTTCATCCGCGATTTTTTATTTGCCCGACATTGTACGTCCAATGCATTAACATTAACCCCTTTAACACTAGAACGCTGGTACTTTTTACCCTCCTAGAATGCCCGACAGTGCCATTTTGACACCAGCATAGGGGAGCACGGAAGTAGTCGGAGGCGTGGATAAAAATGCATATTGTTTTCTCATTTTCTTGTTCTGTTTCAAAAATATTACTCATATTCTATATAATTACTTATATGCTGCAAGAATTTTCACTTTCTTACTACTAAATTCAATTATTACATTAAGTTGAAAATATTATGATTCTATAAATTGTTGTACATTTAGAACATGCAAATGTTTTGATTATTAAGTAATGACATTCATCACATTAGAAGTCGGCATATTTGTTAAATGATACAGTATTTTAACTTTACTTAAATGTACACATAATATATGATCTAAATATCGTTACAGTTTTAAACAAAATCATTAGTACATTTATATACAAAATCAATATAGAAATGTCCTAATTGTATTATATATAATTAAATTTACAAAGAAGATATGCTTGCTAATTAAAATTCAAAATAGTGACAATTAAATATGCAGTCCTGATTGAAATACAAAATGATTTCTCTAGCTAAAATAAGTTAGGAAAATGTACATGGAACACGACTATTTATGTCATTTACAGTTCACACATATTAGCTCACATATTTTGCGCATTTGTCACATACCATTTTATTACGAGAAGAGCACATTTTATTCCTCACATTTCCGTGACAGCGTTTGACATGACATTTTTCTGGCTTAGGTACATTTTCAAATTGCGGATTATCTTCGTTATGCCTTTTTAATTCATTGAATTTTTTATTAAATTCTGCTCGTAATTCTTCAGCTAACATTTGAATAAAAGTACGTCTTGATTATTTTTCTGTTACATTTTTGTAAAGTATCCAGGCATTTATAACAGCAAAGTGTAAAATGTTTGAACGGGTCATCTCCTTGAAGGTGCTTTTACAGAATATTGTTTAGCCTTTTGGTCTACAATATCTACCCAATGTTTTGTTTCATTATAAAAACTGACAGTATCAGAAATTTTCTTTACATCGGTTGCAACTGTAGTACTTGAATGCATAGAACTTACAAGGGAAGGTCGGAGGGTATACGACGAGGATTTTAATGACATTAGGCTCATTTGAAAGAGCTGTCAAAAAATTATTAGACACGTATTCGGGCATTTTTCAGAATGGCCATAAATATAGGTGTTATAGGGCCGGAGAGAGCAAAAATGGGACTATTTTCAGAGATTTTATAATATCATATTTTCAAAAGTATTGAATATTTATTTTTTTTTTTGCTTCATTATGTTCCTTGCAGAAATCAATCGGATACGTGTTATACAGTTTTTGGAGAAGTAAATGGTTTCTGGAAAAATGAAAAGGGTGATTTGAAATGTTCTGCGACCCCCCTCCCCCAGCAAAATGGAACGGAGTCAAAAAACTTATGGGAACCTCTTTACAAACCAATTTAATTAACAGAATTTCTTTCAATGATAATATTATCACTAATCCTATTTTTATATGTGATGCCTTTAAGGATTTTTTATCACATTTCCACATACTCTTTCTAAAAGCACTAACTCGTACTCCAATCTCTTCAATAATTGTTATGATTATAACATTTCCAACTCATTTTTTCTTACTGATATATCTTAACGTGAGATTTTTCCCTAATAAATAAACTTGACCGCAAGAAGGGACCCGGTCCAGACAATATCCATCCCAAAACCATAAAATTTGTTGTAGTTGAAATTATTATTCCGTTGACACACACACACACACACACATATATACACATATATATATCCTTATATTTAAATCAGGATTCATACCCCATGAACTAAAAACAGCTAGAGTTATTCCAATATTCAAACAGGGCTCAAAAATTGAAATTAGTAACTATAGACCTATCCCTATTATTTCTGTTTCCTCTAAAATATTCGAAAAACTTCTTCACGCTAAGTTTTTAGCTTATTTAAATTATTATCAAATACCCAAATCTTATCGATTTGAATTTCGTACCAACAGGTCGACAGAACAGGCTCTTTTCTCAGCCACCAATTACATATACTCAGCTATTGACCAAAGAGATTCAGTCATTGGTATATTCTTTGATCTTTCCCGTGCATTTGACACGCTTAACCATGATAAACTGTTACATAAACCATACCTTGCTGGCATTAGAGGCCTCCCACACGATCTCCTTACTAATTATCTTAAAACCAGAATACAATATGTTCAACTTGATTCCTATTTTTTAGACAACAAAACACCACTATGCGGTGTTCCTCAAGAATCCACAGTTGGCCCTTATTTTTTCAATCTTCACAGCCCCATATTATATGCTTTGCAGACGATACCAGCATTTTCTATAAAAATAAGAAAATAGATACATTTTTCTCATAGGCCTCGAATGACGTTTTACAGTTTAGAAAATTTTTTTTTCCAATAATTTTCTCTCACTAAATACTGACAAAACAAAATGCATACTTTTCTCAAATTCCAGAGCTAGATCCAACAATAACTATAAACACATTAGTATCAACAACATATTAATTAATTTATCTCATGAAACTAAATTTTTGGTAATTACGCCGCAGTCAAATCTGAGATGGGACAATCACATTAATAACGTTTGTAATAAAATTAGCAGAAATATAGGTATTATACGTTCATTAGCCCATTTTACCCCAATCAATACATTAATACTACTCTATAATGCATTCATACATTCACATATAAATTATTGCCATTCAGTATGGGGCTTCTCAATAGGAATAATATTCAAGGAATTCAAACTCTCCAAAATAGATTTACAAACATAATTAAATCCAAATTTTCTTTCAACTGTACTGCTACCCGTATTCGTAATAAACATAACATATTACATGTTTCAGCATTATTAAACTTTAATTTAACTAACACTACATTTAAGTATCTTAACAATAAGGGACAATATCCCATCAATTTAACTCAATCTAACTATCATTATCAAAGTTTTTCTCACACCAATTATTTACCTTTTTATTCTAGAATAAATTTGGGCTTACGCAGATATATCTGTCCAGTGATCTAGAATAATATTCCACATAATCTTAGACAAATACGCTCATACTCATTGTTCAAAAAACGACTCAAAACTCTTTATCTTGACGTATTCGCCAATGTTTGACACAATAGTCACTTATGTTCAATAATCTATTCAATATTTATTAAAAAAATCCTGTATATTTTTATTGTCAATTTAATCAATTACATCTATATCTTATGTCCATACTCTACCTTGGTAGCTGGAGATGGTCAGATTAACGTTTTTACTCCTGACTACCCGAACAGAATTTTCATCATATTGGTTATAATATGGACTATAATGTAGTCTATAGTATAAATATAAATTATCTATATTGTAATAAAATATATACGATTAATTTTGGAATTGTTAGTATTATCGACCACCATTATAAAAGATTGTATTAAATTGTTCATTGTTCTATGTTAATCATATGTGCATCTTCTGTCTAAAATAAAATTTATTTAAAAAAACTTACGTAAATAAATAAATAAATGCGGCACCGATATTGCCATATACTAGTATTTTTTTAATTTAAAACCAAATGTACTTTTATTATTTCTTATTTAAATATATTCTGTGCAGAAACCTATTGTAAGAGGTAACCAATCGACACTAAGCAATAAACTATTGCATTTATAATTGTAGAAAAATTGCGTGTATTACAGGGAAGCATAACTACTCGATTTTTATTACCCACGAATTTGCCCACTAAATATAAAAATACTGAGAAGGCAGAATATTTATTTTCAGTTTAAGCATTATTAGAACCCACCGAAATAAAGAACGAGTATACATACTATTTGCATTTTCAAAAGGCGAAAGCGCTAATGCTTAGCGAATATGTAACCGATTTGAAAGCTGCTAAAACTAAATTTGTCGTCCTTTGAAAATGACAACCTGAATAGAAAGAAATTGTTATCGTTTTTAAACGGAGAGCAAATGATTGCACTCAGTCGTAAAACAATCAGTTTCCAACAATGCAAGGAATATCTATTTATTCTGTCCGCACGTGTGTAACAAAAAAAAAAGCTTTAAATTCAGTAAGTTGGAATTTAAAATAAAATATTTCTCCAGGACTGTTTACCAATTTTATGTTTACGCCGTAAATAGAAGAAGCGAATTTCTATACAAAAAAAAAAAAATTAAAGACTCCCCAAAATGAGAATCGATCTATCATTGTCAGAGGTGAAGCGCTTTTTCTACTTTGGACACCGAGGGCTTGATGAATAGTTTCTATCTTTATGATAATCTACTGCAATCTCTCTCGATTTTTAGTTTTATTTTCATGCTAAGTGCGTAGAGTATGGGCTACAATTCAAAGTTTACAAAACTGTGTTAAGAATTCGTAGGGTTGGAACAGTACTTGCATGGTTATGGAAAATTGTAAATACGTTTTAGCGATTCATAAACGATTCATTTGTGAATTTGAAGTGTAGAAGAAAATGACATTTATAACATTGAAATTTATTTTCTATCTTGTAGATTTCAATACTTTTAGACACTTGGTAGTGCGGAGTACTTTATCACTTGCTTTTAGTTGAAACACTTTTATTTTCAAGTTTAACTAAACAGAGAAATTAAATTTTATCTTCAATGATAGCAGTAACCCTCACCCTGAGAATACATTTAAAGAAGAATGGTATGTTACTTACCCTCGGCATTATAAAGCATTTGCCAGATATGACTTGAAGTGACTGCCGAAATGCTATAATTGTCTTTTCAATTTGTTCTAAGCTCCTTATTCGGTTAAAATCCGGACTGTGGACGGGTCAGTGTCATGCTTCAATTTGAACTTCCAACAGTTCGTTTTAAACTTAACAGACTTAACAGACGTTTTAACTATACAGAACAATATGAAGCACAGAATTACGTTGAAAGAGGCAATAATTTAGTTAGTACACTGCTCTACATAATTATAGGTTTGTCTTGCATTTTCTTAATAACTAAGTTTTGGGGACGTTGTTTATAAAAATTGATATTGCATATTCTTACAAAAACAAGAGAAAATGTGTAAATCAAAGCAAAGATATGTTTTATAAGTGGAATTGGAAAACGAAATGAGAAACATGCGGTCTTACGAAGAAATATAGGTCCATTTCAGAATAAAAAATTTAGATAGGAAATGGTTAATTGAAAAATTAAATTAACGCTTAATTGGACCGCCATTTTTCTGAATAAGGTCAAAAATTTTATTTTTCATGCTTGTTGCAAGATTGTTAAGGGTATTAGGCTTCAAATTCCTCCATACGGCAAGAATGGCCACTTATAGTTTCTCAATGGTGTAGTAATTTAAATTATCTGCATAAACTTGCCGAACAAGGAGCCCCCCAAATGTTTTCCATGGGAATACAGTCCAGAGAGTATGCCGACCAATCAATTATTTCCACATTATGATAAGATAACGACTGCTTTGCTCTGGTGCTGACATGAATACACGCGTTGCCTTGCTGGTAAGAGAGAGGAATGTGGCACAATTTTTTCAAATAAGACAAAAGATGTCTCTTAGGGACATTTTGAAAGTTCTCGCTGTCCATTCTTGATGATGGGAAAGCTAAAGAAACCTTTCCATGGGCATTGAAAACACCACAAACCATTCAACTGCCGCCTCCTAAATTCCCCTTTGAAAAGTATTTCAGCTCTTTTCATAGATCATGCCAATAGGAGATAAAGACGTCTGGACCATCTAGTGAGAATTTTTTTCATCATTAAACACGACCTAAAGTAAAAGGGTTTAATATTTAAGGGCAAGGACAAGAGAAAATAAAGTTAAACAATTCTTTGTAAAACATCTAGGAAACTCACTTTACTCCAATCTGTGTCCATGTTTTTTCGTGCGAACTTTAATCTCAGAGTTTTATGAATGGGTTTCAGAAGTGTTGAAATCTTCAGCTTTGCACGTAGAATGTGCGGGATCAACTTCAGAACACGCCCGATTATTTCCGAGGAGACGTTTAGGTTGCATCTTCTCCGTATATCACTGGTCGAAACTATTGAAATTGACGCCTCTCCTATAATTTTCGGTTTAGCTCTCGAAACAACTTTCGAGTGAGGTTCCGGATGCTTACTTTCCCGTGGGCATTCATATTTCGTAAGAAATTCCCAACTACACTATGAGATCTGTCAATATCCCTTGAAATTTCATGGACACCTTTTCAGCACTTCTGATACGCCACAATTATGCCCTTCTCACGTTCAAACAATTGCTTACCACGTAGTATGATTGAAAACTGACAATTAACTGAAGTTCAACTAAACCGAATGCTATTATAGCCAGAGAATCAAAGTGGACCTATATATATGAGCAGCCCCGGATGCGTAGTGTTCACCTTGACGTTATGCGCATACAGACTTATTTGCATCATTACAGGGTTCTTTAGATCAGTCGTTACCGATCTGCAAATAAGTATACTGAACTACTCCTTAAAGTCAAGACATAACATCTATTTATGGTGAACCTATAATTATGTGCATCAGTGTATTACAGCCACAATGTGTGAAAGTTTCTAAATGGTCTTAAATATCCAAATACTATCTTAACGTCAATTGAGGATATAACAAGCAGCTGGGAAAAGACATTTGAGCTACGCATGTGCATTTTCCTAGATGAAAAGATTTGTGGCATACCCATTTCTTATTATACTGCATATTTTGCATAGCACCTCTGCTTAATACTTATAATATGTATGAATTTAGGGAACTACAGTTTTAGTATCTTACCGTACAGGAGTAATTTTAAAGCGTTATATTTTGTTATAAGCTATTGTGTTGGTAACAAAAATAATACTATAGAACTCATTTCCATTTTCATTTTATAGATTTCCGATTTTATGAACTATTTTTGGGGTAAGCACAAGTTTTAAAATTAAGAGTCCACTTCAATACAATTTTTTGTCTATGATCCATTAAGTTTGTTTGTGGTTTTACGGCTCAAAGACTACAATGGTCATGCTGCGCCGGGACCTACTGTTTTCTGAGGAATCCGAACCTCTGGACCTGCAATTTTCGGGGAATCCCAACCTCTTAAGGTCTAGCGAACCAAACCCCGGATTGCAGCGAGCAGTGCGATCTTTATGAGATCTCTGAGTAAGCGTTTTTTGTGATCGATTAAGTATTGCGATAGCTGTTCATTTTCATATAAACAGGTTTTTGCATTGAAAAATTTTTCAACTCCCCCCACCCCTTAAATTTGGGAAAGTATGTGTAAAAAAAGAAGGGCGATATTAAATTCTCATTAATACATCTTACAAAGCTACATTATCTTTCTCCTAAAAACGGATTTTACGGGCCTCAATAACATCAATAGAATTAATTTATGTTTTCAACAAATGACTATTGAAGAATGGTCATCCATGATTATAAATATTTGATTATTAAAAATTGTGCGAATATTTTAATATAATTTTTGATTGAGAACAAAGACCCATTCCCAAATTAATACAATGCACAAAATTTTCTCTCTTTTTCAATATACTACCTTTCAATAATTTGAGCTTGATATATGAAGCAACTAAACTAACGTTAGGGTGGAAAATGTTGTTAATTTCAAATCAATAAAATAGAGATAAAAATAATCAATTATTAATGTTATTACGATACGAGTAACTGGTACCATTTCTTAATATGTCATAATTTATATCCCCCGCTTTACACGCCTCTTCAAAGATCGAAATATCTAATCTATATTTTTTTCAAAATTACAACTTGTCACGAAAGAGAAGCCTGCTCGAAAGATTTGGTCACGAAACAGACGATATAAACAACAATGATATAGTGAGACGAGCACGAAAAAATATTAAGTGTCAAATGTGTGCCCGAATTTATATTCTGCGATTAATATTCACTACTGAAATACTTTTTTTTGTCAGTTCATGAAGATGGAAACTGCAGTAAAAAAGAAATAAAAATAGGAGCAACCCATTTTCAAATAATACACTTTTTTATGTTCCTGGAAATTTCAGCATCACATTGCAATCGAATCCATAGTTATTGATTTAATGCTAATATTTGAATATTTTATTGAAAATTATCTTTCTATGTCAGATTTTCTTGCTAAAAACGTTCCATGTCTAGTTTTCTGAAATTTACATGTTCTGTTACCATTTCAAAAATGTTAAATTTTTAATGTAAAAACATACTATGTTTCGAAACCAGATAACTACTATTGCAAAGTAAACATTATCCAATTTTAAATTGAATCTACAGAGAGTTTTAGCCCTTATGTTTACAGAATTTATTTGAATTGGCAATAAAGGATAATATCAAATAACCTATGTGATGTACAATTTTCTAAAATCTTTCTAATTAACTTTTTTGAAATAACATCATTTTTTTAACTTCTTGTAAGCTTGACAAAGTTTTTATATTATATGGAAAATCAACTGCATTTGAATTTATTTAATAATTAATACTGTCTTAAAATGTTATTCAATATCTTTTTACGAGAAAATGAGAAAAATGAATAATAAATTGAGATTTATAAATTTAAAATTTAATTCAACCTATAAAATATTTTAAGAAGTGGTTTGAATAATGAAAGTTATATTTTCATCGCATCCAAAGAAAGTATACTTGCGAATTATTTATTATTATTTAATTGTTATTATAATAAAAATTATTATAGATAATAAACAAATAAATAAAAAAGTTATTTTAAATAATAAATATCATTATTCTAAAAACACTCTTATGATTTGAGTATTATTTTATCACTAAACAATTATTTTATCATTTGCGTATTATTTTATCATCAAAGAATTATCTTATCACTTGAGTGTTATTTTATTGTAAAAGAATAATCTTATCATTTGAGTATTTTTTCATTATTAGAAAATCGCCTTACCTCATTGGAAGATTATCTTACCTTATTTGAGGTTTACCTTACCTTATTTGAATATTACTTATCTCATTTGAGGATTATCTGATCTCCTTTTGGGATTATCTGATCTTCTTTTGGGATTATCTTATACCATAGGTAGAATAATCTTGTTAATAATTTCAGATATTGACAAAAACACTGCATCATCCTAAAAATTAAGTAATTGCCAAAATTCAAGGTAAGAAGTAATGCATTTAACGCACATGTAATCGTTATGTATATTTAGAAGGTAAAATCATTTATCACGATTCTATTTATATTATGCAATATATGTTGGTAATATATATCGCAATTCCTACCATATATACAATATAAACCCAGCTTCCCAGCTTATTAAGAATTCCGACATAACGCCACTATAATCTTATAATAATATTTGAACTGCAAGAATACACATAAGTCGTAAAAAAAACCGTAAAATAAATTAATTTCATTGATAACATTTTTGGATAATTTTAATGAGATTCGAGGTGAGTAAGGAGTTATCAGTTGTCTAAAATATTATAATATGATATCAGAAAATTGGGATTCAGCAAAGTAATTTATTCAAACTTACAACCATTTGGACACTGTACTTCATTGGACCATAGTGTCTTCCAGAAGGTCTCTATTTCTGCTGGCTTTATGCTGCTGCGGAGCTCTTCTATTCTTTTTTGCAGTCTCACTTGCCATGGTGGTTGGGCTTTGTTTCCTCTGTTACTTCGGCCTTCGTTCCTTACTTCGTACCCATTGGCGCGTGATGCCGCTACTGCTGCACAGTATATGGCGGTGTGTATTTCCTGTAGGGAGTTGTGGTTCTGTAGGTGTAGTGGTAGAGTATGTTCATTGAGGATCTTGGTTGCTTTGCAGAGTTTCCAAGATGCCGGTTGGCGTGGTATTCTTGGCCTTGTTGCGGCATCCGAGCCTTCATATTCCGCCAGGGCACATTGGAAACCTTCTTCCATTTTCTCCACGTCCCTCCTCTCTTCTTCTTCTATGCTTGGTTGGAGCGGTTCTCTTGCGCTACTAGCTGGTGCTTCAGGGTTGGCCACACTGGTTGAAGTGTTTGCCAGGTCATTGGCGACTTCATCTCTTAACCTTTGTAGTATGGGCTCTGCTAAGAGATTTCTGGTTATTATGTTCCTGCGTTGGGTTGTTATCCTTTCTATACTGATGTCCAGGTGTGGGTACTGTTGTGCGAATTTGGCGTGAAGTGTGGGTCTGTAATTTGTCATGTCTGTTTCCAGCTTTGTAATCGTATAGTAGGTGCGCATGATGTAGGTGTTCATATCTATTGTCCATGACATGCGCTGGCGTGGTCTTTCAGCCCTAGTGGTTGCACCTATACTAGGCTGCAAAGCACTTTGGGCTGTGTT
>QLNU02015360.1:197589832-197601654 GCA_006491805.2 Dysdera silvatica
TATATATATATATATATATAAAAGTTTTCCTCGCCCATTCTTGGCGGAAACAGGCTTTGGGACGGGCAGAGCGCCATGTTCCCAAGCCTCTTTTTACATCACTTCTTAATGTGCCATGTCTAGAAACTTCCTGACAATGTGACACGTGTTTAGGATTGTGGCTTTTTGTATTTCAATGTAGGTGTTTGGGTCAATGTTGAGTATCTCCAAATTCGTCGCAAGCGTTTTTGGTACTATCCCTGTTGCTGAGATGACTAACGGGATGATGAGGATCTTTTCCATACCCCATATATCTCGTACTTCATGTCTGAGATCTTGGTACTTGGTGATTTTCGTTGTGTAGGTTGTCTGTATGTTATTGGTGTTGGGTACTGCTATGTCGATTATGCTATGTCGATCGTTCAAAGCATCCTTGACAAGGGGTTTAACGCCAAGCAGAACCACTGGGGGCTTAGTGCGTCTCCTTGAAAGATTCCGCGGCGGATGGGGATCTCGGCCGTTTCTATTTTACTGTCTGGCGTGTTTAGCTGTAACCGGGTTCTCCATTGTTTCATGCTGCTCTGTAGGAATCGGATGATTGAGGGATGCACTTTGTATATGCTGAGTATTTCAAGGAGCCACGAGTGCGGGAAATGAGTCCTCTCTCTTATTTTGCGGCTAATCCGGGTTCGACTCCTAGCATTGCAAAAAGAACGCTTACTCAGAGATCTCATAAAGATCGCACTGCTCCCTGTAGTCCGGGGTTTGGTTCCCTAGGCCTTAAGGGGTTCGGATTCCTCGGAAAACAGTAGGTCCCGGCGCAGCATGACCACTGTAGTCTTTGAGCTGTAAAAACTAAACAAACAACAAACAAACAACAATCTTCCTTTCTTCATATTTTTTATTGCAAATGAAACTTCTTCTTTTAAGATTTTAGGAGCTGTTCCTTCGACTATTTCAATGTCTTCGTTTAATTCACTGTTACTTTCGTATAGATTTTTGTAGAATTCTTCAACTCTTCTAAGTATTTCTTCCCTATTTCTTGTTACGGTGCCATCCTCTCCTTTTAATGCAATGATGTGTTTCTTCCCAACAGATAAACTTCCTTTAACAACCCTAAGGCTCTTGTTATTTTCAATGGCTTTCCTTACTAGCTCACAGTTGAATTTTCTTATGTCTTCTTTCATGCTTTTGCGCAGAGTTTTACAAAGTTCTATGTACTCAATCCTGGAACTGGTATTTCGATTGTCCACCTTCATATCTCTTCGCCTTTTCATGAGCTGTTTCGTCTTCTCAGATAATTTGCTATTGTGCTTTTTACAGGTTACACCACCAATTTCCCCAGCAGTTTCAACTATTGTCTTAACAATGTTTTCATTTGCTTCTGAGATATCACTTTCATCAATAAGTCCTTCCAGTGCAGAAAAGCGATTTTTTAATTCCAACTTGAATGCCTCGGTATTTTCTTTTAATTTCTTTAAATCCACCCTCTTACTTACTTGTTTCCTAATGAGCTTCTGTCGTTCTAATTTAGTATTTAAGTGCACTTTACATCTCACCATTCGATGATCACTTCCAGTATTAAATCTGTTCAGTACACTGCAATCTTCAATAATTGATTTCTTGTTTGCCAGGATATAGTCAATTTCACTAGTTCCCCCATTTGGGTGTTTCCATGTCCATTTTCTTTGCGGTTTCTTCTTAAAAAATGAATTCATGATGCTAAGATTTTCAGCTTCTGCAAATTCGATGAGTTGATCGCCACGTTCATTCCTTTCCCCATATCCGTATTTACCAACCGATGTCTCTCCTTGTTCCTGTTGTCCAATTCTTGCATTGAAATCCCCCATGATGAGCTTGATATGTTGTTTCCCTTTGGTGTGTAACTCTTTGATTTCTTCATAAAATTCTTCAACCTCTTCGTCGGTATGGCTTGATGTTGGTGCATATACCTGTACTATTTGAAGTTGGTATCGCTGGGTTAGTTGAACAACAAGCCTCGCTGCTCGATCTGATGTACTTTCAACTTCCAGAAGACAGTCTTTAATTCTTTTGTTGATTAAGAAGCCAACACCACTTGTTCTTCCAGTTTCCGTTCCTCTATAATAAAACAAATGTCCGCTTTTCAGTTCCACCAACTCTTCACCTTTTCTTCTAACTTCACTGAGTCCTACAATGTCCCATTTGATCTTGTCTAGTTCCTCTTCCAATTCCTGAAGTTTTGCTTCAGAAGCAAGGGATCGTCCATTAAACGTAGCCAAGGTCAATAACAAACGGCAGCCTGGGCCATTCCAGTGATTCTTAGCACCCCCTGCTTTCATGCCACACTGACCGCTGCCTTGATCAGGAGCACTCCAGCACCTGGAGACTAGGGGCCATGGTTTCTGGTGTGTCAACATAATGGAGGAATTAGGGACGTGAGCGGGAGGAGAAATGTAATCAAGGGTGAGGGAGTTGGGAAGGGTGGCCTCCGGAACGAGGAACTTGAGCCCGCGATAATCCACTGACTTTTAGAAATTGACACGAAAATTGGTGACAATTTGTCATCAATAGCCGACCGCCGAATCGGAGACACATTTTCGATTTTAATCTTAGTTTTTTATTTATATACTGCTTATTTACTTTTTTATTTCAGTAATAATTATAAATGCGAAATTCACGATATACATGGAAAGATAATGTTATCATTGAAACATTTTCGATTTTAATCATACTTTTTTATTTAAACATTATTTAATAGCGTATTTGTTATATTGTTACTGACCTTGGTTACGTATAATGGATGATCCCTTGCTTTCAAAGCAAGACTTCAGGAATTGGAAGAAGAACTTGAAAAGATCAAATGGGACATTATAGGACTCAGTGAAGTTAGAAGAAAAGGTGAAGAGTTGGTGGAACTTAAAAGTGGACATTTGTTTTATTATAGAGGAACGGAAACTGGAAGAACAAGTGGTGTTGGCTTCTTAATCAACAAAAGAATTAAAGACTACCTTCTTGAAGTCGAAAGCACGTCAGATCGAGCAGCGAGGCTCGTTGTTCAACTAACCCAGCGATACCAACTTCAGATAGTACAAGCATATGCACCAACATCAAGCCATACCGACGAGGAGGTTGAGGAATTCTATGAAGAAATCAAACAGCTACATACCAAGGGGAAACAACACATCAAACTCATCATGGGAGATTTTAATGCAAGAATTGGACAACAGGAACAAGGAGAGACATCGGTTGGTAAATACGGATACGGGGAAAGGAATGAACGTGGCGATCATCTTGCTGAATTTGCAGAAACTGAAAATCTTCATGAATTCATTTTTTTAAGAAGGAACCACAAAGAAAATGGATATGAAACACCCCAATGGAGGAACCAGCGAAATTGACTATATACTGGAAAACAAGAAATCAATTATTGAAGATTGCGGCGTGCAGAACAGATTTAATACAGGAAGTTATCGTGGTGGGAGGTAAAGTGCACTTAAATACTAAGTTAGGAAGACAGAAGCTCGTTAGCAAACAAGTATGAGAGGTGGATTTAAAAAAAGAGGGTGGATTTAAAGAGGGTGGAATTTAAGAGGGCGGATTTTAAGAGGGTCGATTTAAAGACGAGGGTGGATTTAAAGAAATTAAAAGAAAATACCGAGGCATTCAAGTTGGAATTAAAAAATCGCTTTTCTGCACTGGCAGGACTTATTGAAGAAGTTGACATCTCAGAAGCAAATGAAAACATTGTTAAGACAATAATTGAAACTGCTGGGGAAATTGGTGGTGTAATATGTAAAAAGCAGAATAGCAAATTATCTGAGAAGACGAAACAACTCATGAAAAGGCGAAGACTTATGAAGGTGGACAATCAAAATACCAGTCGCAAGATCGAGTATGTAGAACTTTGCAAAACTTTGCGCAAAAACATGAAAGAAGATATAAGAAAATTCAATTGTGAGTTAGTAAGGAAGGCCATTGAAAGCAACAAGAGCCTTAGGGTTGTTAAAGGGAGTTTGTCTATTGGGAAGAAACACATCATTGCATTAAAAGGAGAGGATGGCACTGTAACAAGAAATAGGGAAGAAATACTTAGAAGAGTTGAAGAATTCTACAGAAAGCTGTATGAGGGAAACAGTGGATTAAACGAAGACTCTGAGATAGTCGAAGGAACAGCTCCTAAAATCTTAAAAGAAGAAGTAGCATTTGCAATAAAAAGTATGAAGAAAGGAAGAGCCCCTGGTGATGATGGTATTACATTAGATATCCTAAAAGAAGCTGGAGAATATGTAGAAGACATACTTGCAAAATTCTTTACCAAATGTCTTAACAGCGGTAACATACCAAACCAATGGGATTCTGCAACAGTAATTCTTTTGCATAAAAAAGGTGATAAAGAGGATTTGAAAAATTACCGACCAATTAGCTTGTTACCTGCTATTTATAAAATCTTCACAAAAGTGCTAACACATCGCCTGCAGAAAAAATTAGATGCAGCTCAACCAAGAGAACAAGCTGGATTTCGAAGTGGATTCAGTACAGTGGACCATATTCAAGTATTAAGAGAATTAATTGAAAGAACACATGAATATGAACTTCCATTGTGTGTGGCATTTATTGACTATGAGAAGGCCTTTGACTCTATTAAAACATCAGCAGTCATCAACTCTTTAAGATCAACAGACATTGAGGATGTGTACATTGACATGGTGAAACGTGTGTATAAAAATGCAAGTGCAAAATTTCGGTTACATAAAGATACCAAAACTATCAAAATTGGTAAAGGTGTGAGGCAGGGAGATACCATTTCTCCAAAACTTTTTACTTCAGCTTTACAGATGATTTTTCAGCAGATAAATTGGAATAACAAGGGAATAAAAATAAATGGTGAATATTTAAATCATTTGCGGTTTGCTGATGACATTGTTATTTTTTCAACGAACCCATTAGAACTCCAAGACATGGTACAGGAGCTCTCAACTAGAAGTAAAGAAGTTGGACTCAAGATGAACCTACAAAAAACTAAGATCATGTTCAATAATTTCGTAGAGGAAACAAAAATACAAGTTGACAACATTGAGCTAGAAATTGCTGATTCATATATTTACCTTGGCCAGCTGATTTCAATGGACACAGGCCTGCACAAAAGTTTAGACACAACACAAATTTGAGTATAACAAAATACTATTAAAACTGAAGAAGTAGGAACTTTAATATTACGAAGTATGAACACATGTAATATGCAAATTAAAAATTTGAGAACAGAAATCACATCAGTAGCGAACTTGCTGCAATATATAACTTAAAATAAGTAAAATATGTGGCACAAAAGTTTAGGCACAAACATAAATTTTAGCACTTGCATAAGGAAATGAACAATTTTAATAATCAATGTAGCCACCATTACTTCGTATTAGATTAAATACGCGGTCGTTCATTGAAAGCACAAGATTTTGAAAGGTTTCTGGTTCAAAATTAAACCACGCTTCTTCTATAGCCTTTTTAAGTTCTAAAACGGACGGATATTGCTTTCCATTGGCATACACAACATTCGTTAGTATGCCCCATACATTTTCGATGGGATTACAGTCAGGACTAAGAGCAGGCCAATCGAGAACTGTAATATTTTTAGCGCTCATCCATTCTTTTGTTGACCTGGATGTGTGGATGGACGCATTATCTTGTTGGAAAACCCAGTTTCGTCCACATAAAAGTTCGCCAAAAGGTAATAGGTGACTTTCAAGAGTTGCCTGGTATGCCTTGGAATCTTGTTTTCCATTCAAAAACGCCAAAGAAGTCTGTCCATTGAAGCTAAAGGCTCCCCAAACCATGACTGAACCTCCTCCTTGACGTCTGCTGAACCGACTTAAGGGGCGTTTTCGAAGATCGTGCCAGTAGTGCGAAAGGCCATCGGGACCATCTAAGTTCCACTTTTTTTCATCACTAAATAACACCTGCAGCCATTCGTCACTGTATGATATGTGCTGCCTTGCCCATTGTAGTCGTGCTTGTTTATGATGTAATTGCAAGCAGGGCTTGCGGCGCATTTTTGCATATCTCAAATGCCTGCATTCTACAATCCTTCTACGTATGGTTTCTCTTGACACTCGCATTGCTAACGTGTTTTTTATTTGATTTGCAGACAGGCTTTCATTTGAAGCCAATCTTCGTATTTGTCTATCATCCCGAATGCTGGTCACTCGAGGCCTCCCAGATCGTGATTTTGGTTGATACTGATCACCCCGGGATAACACTCGATAAATGCCTCGCTTTGAACGGTTCAATGCAACAGAAATTTGAGTAACAGATTTACCTTTAGTTTTCAGCCTCCAAATCTTCAAAATCTCGTCATTCGTAAATTGCTTTGACTTCGGCATCGTTCTAAGCATTCTAAATTATTTCAGGCCTTATATAACAACTCTGGGAAACGCCCCTTCGATCACTTGGGAACTTCGCGCCGTTAATTTGCATAAATCTGACATATGTGCCTAAACATTTGTGGCATGCAGATTCCAATATTACGGTGTTGGGATATTTTGTTTCAGTACTTTTGGTAATCTTTTAAGTTGCACAATTTATTATTGGTTCTAGGATTATTTAGATACAATATCGGCGAAGTTCAATGCAAATTCTCGCTTTTATTTATAATTTGCCTCTGTGTCTAAACTTTTGTGCAGGCCTGTATCAACATTATGAAAGAACTCAACAGACGTATTAAACTTGGCTGGAGTGCATTTGGAAGAAACAGTTTTATCCTGAAGGGGAAATTGCCTTTGTGTCTAAAAAGAAAGGTCTTCAACCAGTGTGTATTGCCAGTCCTCTCTTATGGATCAGAGACATGGAGTCTAACAGTTGGAGCAATACGAAAGTTACAGACAACGCAAAGGAGCATGGAGAGGTGCATGCTTGGAATAACTAGGAGAGATCGAAAAAGAAACACTTGGGTGAGAGAGCAAACTAGAGTAGAGGACATCATTGTTAAAGTAAAAGGGCTGAAATGGCGATGGGCTGGGCATATTGCAAGAAGAACTGATCAACGATGGACAACAGAAATTCTGAACTGGATTCCAAGAGACCACCGAAGACCTAGAAAACGTCCTCAAACTAGATGGGTGGATGAAATAAGAAAACAGGTTGGGGTGACGTGGAAGCGAATTGCTCAGGATAGACTTGTGTGGAAAGCATTTGGAGAGACCTTCATCCAGCAGTGGATAGATAATGGTTGAATATGATGATATATTATAATTAAAAAAGTATTACATGCTATTGTTTTCTTTCTCTCCTTTGTAGCGTTATGAACAATTCTTTCGTGCTTGTGAGCGTTGCTTGATGATGCAAATACTTTTTCGCAGATGTTGCATCTAGATGAAAGTGGCAAACACATTGCTCGTTTTTATCCATTTCCACTAAAAAAAATCCCTTGTGCAAAAATCGCCAAACTGCGATATGACGCAAAAAAATATTGGCATTCAGAAAATCATTGCTTCCGGTTGGCTAAAATTCAGTGGGTTTTTGGGGGATGGAGTCGCGCGTGACCTATACGGGGTTGAAATTTAGCTCGACGTTCTTATGCGGGTTTGGACATTTTTAGAACGGGCCTGCGCATACCTATTTTGTATGCGCGGGCCTAGACATGTTAAAGGCGGGCTCGCTGGAATCCCGTTCTATATGTACGGGCTTAAACATTTTCGGTACAAGTCAACGCAAGTCGGAGCTTTTAACAGGGATCTTAACGAACCTGTTTCCTTAGGCCCGGCCTGGATTTTAGGTCCTTTCTGGTTTTCAGACCCGTCCCGGCCCGCAGCCCGATAGACGGCCTCTAGATCCGGCCCGACACAACTGACGGCCCGATACGTTCAGGGCTCTATTCTCTGGATCGTACGATCACTTCTAGCGCTTGCATTAGCTGAGCAGATCCTTCGTGACGATCATGTTTGCTTTCTTGGATACGCTGGTGCCATCATTTAACTGCCGCATCACTACAACCAAGATTGTGACTGACACAATCGCATGAGACCAACCGGCTTCTCTTAAGCCTGTGATTTTACCTCTCTCAAATTTGGACAGTTATGCAAGCAATACCTATAGGTACGTCTCAGAGATGCCTTTACAGAGTACTCAACGTTATAAAGCAGCAAAGCCAGTCAAATTTTTCTCTCAATGCAAATCCCCTTCCTTATACAGGGTGTTCCGAACACATCGCATCAAAAGTATATAGCCGTGATCCTGGTGCAAAATGGATTATAATGGACCTTACATAGGGGTGGGGTTGGAAATGAATATCCATGGAGTCATGACTATAAACAAATAAATCATGATGAGATGGAAAAGAAAAGTTACTCCCATGATAGACCTAACTGTCTAATAAACCGCATTAGGGCTTCATTATCAATAACCTGCTGTAAATTATCAAGAACCTGCTTATACGCTGTGCATCTCTGGAATGTGGGAGTTAACAATTTCGAGTCAATGAAAATTATATTTGAAAGTTTGACCTACCACTTGAATTTAATTTCCCAAATTTCGCCGTCGCCAATTTCTGGCGGGAATGGCGAAATTTTGGAAAGCTATTTACGTACCGAGACAATTACTTTTTCTGTATTACATTTTATCCATAGTAAATGGAAATCAAAACCTTGTGCTCTCGGTTCCCATGCAGGCGCCCATAGTCACAATTCAGAATCGATCAAGACATAAGCGTACGGGAGAGGGATTCATGTGGGCCATAATCTCCCGCAATTGGGAGAATATTAACACTAGGTCTACGGGACCTAACTTATGATATAGAGGTAAACCTTCTCATTCGAACCAACCCCTTTTAGGAATTTTCTGGGTACGTTACTGGATCGAGGGTAATTTTTAGATACTAACTTTTATTATCAAGCTATTTATTATTTACCTTCAGGGAAGACTTGTGAATTTTTAGACTAAAAACATAAGCGAAAATAAAAAAATCTCCGGAGCATAAAAGTTCATGATTGGTAGGTAGAAGGCATTGACGGATCCAATACAAATCCCAGAGGTGGGGAAGGTGGCGATTTGTATGAAAGTGAGCAAAGTAAATTTAAACTGAAGGTGGGGGCTTCCTAATAGCTCAGTCAGTAAGGCCTCCGTCTACGGATCTTACTTGGCGCGGGGGTTTGTTCTTTTTAGAACCAGGCTCTTTTGGCCGCACGGAGCCCCTGTGCAATTCATCCTCCCCCTATCTCCTCTCCTGCCCTTCCTAACAAAAATTAAGACACTCCTTAGACAAATTTCCTTAATCGGTGTTGCCAGTCCCGGGATGTTGATTTTTCAAACTAAACTTCTTGCTTTTGAACCAAAAGGGCTCTCGCGGACCTACTGGAACGCCCATGTAAGTCCTATTGATTTAATACTCTCAGAGACATCTTAAATAACCTTATCATTAATTACATAAGTTACAGGTTATCGATAAGCCGTTGATAAGGTCATAGAATTGTAAAAGTTAAATATGTGAAGTAGGAAATTACTGTGTTTTAAATGAAGCTGTTATATCATTATTTGTTGTAGGGTGTATTTAACGTAAATAGTTTTAATAAATATTTTATATTGTTTTTATATTTATGAATTCCAATTTTATTCGAATTTAACATGTGAAATTTTAATTGGGAAGGAGCTACGAATAGGGTTTATTGTCACTATCACAATGTACTACCAAGTTACACCAAAGAACACTATCTATAAGTTATACTATACAATATAATTTCGGCCACACCAATCGTCCACTATTATAATATATGTTCTTAAAATTGTGATACAAAACCAAAAATTATCCCGCTACAGTAATGAAATCCACCATGGGAGAACAAATACAACGTTTGTGTGTATGGGATGCGATCGTACCCCCGCACATCCCGCTTTTGGCCATACTGGATTGATAAATTGGGAGATGTGCACATAGTATGTCAATGGCAGGCTTGAAAAACAGGTTTAAATGTGGTCCATATGGGAATAGACTAGATCCTTAATAATGAGGTACGCTTGCATTCTTTCCATCTTAACTTCTTTTTTATATAGAAATAAAATACAGGGTACCAGGGAGGAAATTTACATACAAAAGGTTAAACACTGGTAAAATAGCAATGAAAAAGATCACTCAAGCTTTCGGACGCATCAGCAGCAGTCCTTCATCAGGAGTAATGACGATGTTATGTTTCTGTCTCTTTTTTATACTTGAAATTTCTGGAAAACCCTTCATCAGAGTAGTCCCGCAGAATGGGAAAACCCAATGAGAACCAATGGGAGGCCTCCAATAGAATCATGGAAGAACCCCAATAGGGACCAATGAGAAACCCACACTGCGGGTTACCTAATTTGGGGATGTCTCATACATTTCAGAGTAAGAGTTGTTTATAAGTTTCTGGAAGTGGTTGTGATGTATTAATGGCTTTCCCATGTAGTTTCTTTTTTTATGCATTTCAGTATATATGTTATGCAATAATTCCAAGAACACTTGCACTGTTTCAATAAATTGTTATTTTATACATTTCGAAACATCGCTTATGAGTAGGGTCCAAATTTCTATGCACTTGCATATTTTATTGCACATCTTGTAATAATTTGGAGAATATTTGCGTATTATTTGGGCTAAATTTTATGCATGAAAATCCAGGCCTTAGTGATTGTAGATCCCTCCTCTGCGAACTAAAAGTATGCATAACTCTACGGATATTCATTTCCGACCCCCTATGTAAGGTATATTATGGTCTATTTTCACAAGGATCACGGCTATATATTTTTTATCGAGTATTTTAGGATCACCCTGCATGTGTCTTTCTCATACGCGGGGCACTCGCGTTGACATTTCAGTAATTTAAATATTTTCCCTGATGACACAACCATTGCTGGGTTTCTCAATTTTCGCTGAGTTTTATACGTGTGCACCATTTTTTTGTTTTGTTTTACTACAGTTGATATAATGTTAGTTTTTATTAATAATGAGTCTGATATTTTCTTATAATTGTTAACTTAAGAAATCATTTTCCCTTGAAATTACGAAGCATCATATTATGGAAAGTGATATTTTTTTTTTAGTTTTTCCCTTAATTCTTCCACGAAAAATTTAAATTTAATTTTCTACACTGCAAATTGTTTGTCTTTCGAAAGTTTAATTGGAAATTCAGATTGAATCCAAGATAATTAAAATCGAATAAATGAAACTATCTCGAGTTATCAGAAAAAAAAAATAAGCCACGAATTCTTGTGGTTTTAATTTTCTAGTAACGTGATGTGAAATCGTACTAATTTGGAAGGTATCGCAAAATTTAATTACATACTTTGAAAATTTAGAAAAACTGAAATATACAATTTAATGCTACAAAATATATTCCATTAAATTATACTTTTCAAAATAATGGTTAATTAAAAATAGCATTATTTTTTCTATAGCAAAATAAATTATTTACCTGTCCCCTGAAGAAATAGAGCACCCGTTGAGGAAATGAAAAATGAAATTCAATTACCCAATTTCTTGAAAAATTATATATATATATATGGCCTGCAAAAGGGTTGCTGGTATCTAACTGGAAGGAGACCCACACGCTGAACGTATGTGACGATGTGTGGAACCGGCCAGGCCAGTAACCTAGTGTCCTACCCCGCCTTCAAGTGGTGCAGGCTGAGCTTTCTATTTATGTGGCAAATTAATATTTGCTGCACGGACATTGAAATAGTCGAAGGAACAGCTCCTAAAATCTTAAAAGAAGAAGTAGCATTTGCAATAAAAAGTATGAAGAAAGGAAGATCCCCTGGCGATGATGGCATTACATTAGATATCTTAAAAGAAGCTGGAGAACATGTAGAAGACATACTCGCAAAATTCTTTACCAAATGCCTCAACAGTG
>QLNU02015360.1:197601754-197651334 GCA_006491805.2 Dysdera silvatica
TAGTTTATCCTAGGCCAAGGTAATTTGGCTTAATTTTATTGATCCAAACGACCGCTCCAGCGCCAATCTGGCGTAAACTTTAAGCCAATAGTAACGTTTCCGCCACTCTCACCCTCTATCCTATACGTTACCCTTTAGTTTTCTGTATTAGCCACAAAGACGTGCGTACGTGGTAGTTTCATATTTTCGCTTATACACAAGAAAATATGTAAGTTACTTTCAATGTAATTTAACTCATTTTGTGTGGTATTGAGTCAAGACTGTGGTTCTCACCATTATCTACGCCATTGATTAAATAGGATTATAATAATAAAGAAGCAACAGTTCTATTTTAAATAAAATTGAGTATATTGAAAATTATTAGTTTTACATTGTTTTGTTAAACATGTTGCATGGTGTCATTTCCAATAGAAGAGCGTTCCATAATTTTGAAAGAGTTGAATCAACGTCATTATTACACATCAAATGCGTTTGAGAGCGACAGGGCAAAATAAAATTGGTATTTCAAGTATTACAAGTATGGAAAAATTTTATTAGAGTAATAATATTTGAATAGTAATTATTATTTATTCTTCGAGACATTAATTGGCCTAGGGTAAAATCGTATGTACTAGGAATAAATAAAATAGAATCTCCAGTAAGTAATTGCAGAGAAGATGTGGTAGGAGATAAGAGTCGCGAAAAACGCTTCTGCAATGACAATAATCGTCTAATATTATTCTCTGAATCTCCAAATAATTTGACAATAATTGAGGTGACAATAAATATTAGAGTAATATAAAATCAATATAATTTTACGAGGAAGAAAATTCTTAAAGCGACGAAGTATCTTTATAAAAATTCTAATTTTTGAGGCAGTAATATTCACATTTGTATCCCATTTTAGGGAAACTGAAATATGACACAGAGTATTTGAAATAATTAACAAGCAAGCATATGATATACGGGTATTAAAGTGGATAGTGAATGTTTTTTACCCTAAATTGTTTTGTGTGCATTAGAAACCATTGTATCACATGTGATACATGCCCCCTTCTGCCCCCAATATAGCTAATTTTTTAAAAAGTTTATTTTTTTTATATCAGAAGATCAAATATATCACATAGAGAATTCTTTTTTAAAAGTCTTGTATCTTCCCCCTTACAAAGAAATTTGACATAGGGGGCAAGACATTTTTGTCTGGAGGAGAAGTTATCAAAGACAATGAAATTTGTTTGATGAGTGCTGCAATCGAACATTCAGTTGGGACGGGTCAGTGATTCGTTCGCTGCAGTTGTAGGAAAACGTGTGCATCCAAGAAATGCCTCTATAGGAAGAAATCATTAGTTTATAATTCAAAGTCCATAGCAGTTTAGCTTGCAATAATAATTAAGAAAGAATTATGGTGCGAGTAGCTTTATAATATGTTATAGGTCATAAATAAATAAAACGATTCTTATTATTGATGCAATTTTTTTGTCAATTTATTTTACTATCCTTTCATAAAGGATAAAACTAATAAAATTGATTATCAGATTTAATTTGTAGAAATATTTAAGTAGACTGATCCACAAGGAAGGAAAATCATTTTTTAACAAAATGTGATAATTCTTAATGGAAATATGATATAAGTATTGAGTTATTTTTTAAAGTTCAGAGATAATAAAATTACGCAAATTATATTGACCTAAAATCGGGTTTGGCCGGTAACATATACACGTATCTTGATTCGGAAGTTACACTAAACTATCGGTAGAATCTCAGACGACTCATCCTGCAATTTAGGGACACAAAAGGTACCAAAAAGTATAATAAACATATATTGAAATGCTTTCTGCGTTCCTATGGTTGTTTTTTTCTTAAATTACATATATTCATTATAAATAGGCACTGCGGTGGCGCAGTGGTAACGCGTTCACCAAACGTGCCACTAAATCGGGTTTGACATCCAATTGTAGCAGTATAAAACAAAAACGCCTATCGTCTGTTTACTGTGATTCGAAGGTTGGTTACAGAGTTCCTCTTAAAATTGTAAGTCCCAGCTCATCATGACCCTTTCTCTTCTTGCGTATAAAAAATTAATATGCAAGGGGTCACAGCACCAGGGTTACAAATATATAGGAAGGATAGGGTAGGGTACACTTAGAAGAACAATATTTGTCATAGAACCTAGGGTCGCAAACCACTCACAGCGCTAGTTCTAAAACCGTCCAGCATGCACAAATATTTACAACCAGTGCGTGAAAAGCGCCAGATAAAACTCAGGTCAGCTGCTCAAGTGCATAGATGATTAGGACATCGCATTTTGCGCTTCTCATGCACTGGTTGTCACTATTTGTGCATGCTGGACGGTTTTAGAACTGGCGCTGTGAGTGGTTTGCGATCCTAGGTTCTATGACAAATATTGTTCGTCTAGGTGTACCCTACCCCTCCTAGATGTTTGCAACCCTGGTGCTGAGACACCCTGTATGTTTAACTGCTTAGCTTAAACTATGGATACATTATGCAGTAAATATTAAACATACTGAACATCTAAAATAATATTTATTTGTGTTTGGAATCATGTTTATCACAATAACAAAAATTTTAGAAGTACAGATTTTGCCCACAAGGGAACCTCGCGAACTGTCAGAGCTCGATTTTTCTGAATTTCGGTTTATAGGCCAATATGACCGAGTAGATGAAAGATCCAAAATCAAATTTGGCCCAATCGACCTGGGGGTCGAGCTACGGCCCACTGAAAATAGAGCTCACCCTACGATGATGCTTCGCTGCATGACAGGTGAAAACAGTGTTTTGGCGTGCTGGGCAAGCATTAGGCGTCAAACGTTATCGTAGGAAAAAAATAACACATATGAATAAAATATAGCACATATTTATAATAGTCATTTTAGTTGTACCTGAAATAATTATACATTGTGTTTTCTAGTGTAAAAGTAAAAAATATTTGAAGTTTTTACCTTACTTTTTTATAACTGACAAATTTTGAGATCATTTTTGGCGAAGAACTCGAAAAAGCTGCCTGGTACGTAAACCAGTCTTGAATAAATAAGACGCGATCCTTCAATTTTCAAATCAGTAGCAATCATCACTTGCCTGTAACTTCATTATTTTTGACAT
Source organism: Dysdera silvatica (assembly GCA_006491805.2). NCBI lineage: Eukaryota > Metazoa > Arthropoda > Arachnida > Araneae > Dysderidae > Dysdera > Dysdera silvatica. Next base: position 197,604,854 of record QLNU02015360.1, read on the forward strand.
TTTTAATTTTTTTGTTGGAAAGCGTGGAATTTCAAGCCTTATTTGTCACCATGTCTTCCTTTTCCACCATATCAACATACTTGTTTCGCGTTGTTTGTGAAAAATACACAAAGCAAGCCGATTTTGTATCAGATTATAAGATGGATATTGAGAAAGAAATATTTACATTTGCCAAAACTTTGATAAGTGGGTTAACATACGAAATGAATGACGAGAATACACTTGATATTTGTTTAAATGAAATGAAGTATGATGCAATACAGGGTAATGAAATGAATGATGAGGAATGGGATGAACAAACTAATTTGCCGTCACGCGTAACTTACACATTAGAAGACATGAAAAGAATTTCCATGGAGTGGGTCAGGAAAACTACGTTCCTTGAAAAGCATACAGCATCGCTTTAAAGACAACACGCTTTCACGTCGACAAATTTATCGCTTTCGGGATTATGTTGCTTCCCAGGGTACAAGATGTGAAAAACTGTTACGGATGAAAGACGAAGTATTTGAGAAGTTTAAAAATGCCCGGGAATATGCTTTATTAACAGTTCACGATGCCGATTTAAAGTTATGGTTTCTGAACATTGCAATGAGAGAAAATCTCACAAACTTTAGCGCAAGTGATGCTTTTCTATTAAAATTTTAATAAAAGAGCGTGGCATAACAAGTAGAAGGGTCACCAAGTTCGTTATGCATAAAGGTACTATGCACACAACGGCTTTGGAAGATAGAGCTATAGAATTCGTCAACATAGTTACAGATGCAATGAGCAACTATCCTTTTGATGAGGTTTTAAACATCGACCACGGCGGATTCACTAAAAAACTGGCATCTACGCGCACTCTGTCGATTAAGAGGGAAATCACACTCCAAGTACCATTCAATCTTCTCACGCCATATCTCATTCCGTAATAATCCGACCTATCATTTCTGCTGCTGGACAATTATTGCTGCAATTTCTGCTCATCCATCAGGAACCAAAGGGTGTATTCGATCCACGGGTACAGGAAAAGTTATTTAATCTCCTAATGTTATTCTGGAATGTTCCAAAAGTTGCAAATCCTCTACCGAAATACATGAGGTGTTCCTCAGCGAAGTACTCAAACCGAACGTAACATCAAAAGTTCTATTAATTATGGATTCGTGGACAGGTCAAATGGACGAAAATATAGTTGATGATAAATTTAGTCAAGCCAGTCTTTCAGAGCAATCGAAATTGATGATTATACCACCTGGAGGGATAGCACTCATACAGCCATACTACGTATATTTTTTTCTTCAATGGAAATATTTCGCTAAACGCTTAACACGATTTTGTCTTTTGCATTATTATGAGCATATAATCTTATCAGAACGTCATAACATCACAAAACTGCATTCACTCATTCACAATCAGCTGTCTTCCCCAAAATTCCGTAATATGATAATCTATGCTTGGTGGAAATCAACGTACCCGATACCAAAGCCTGAAAAATTCTTCAATGTGCAAGAAATTTGTTTTAATTTCACGGACCAAGTGTGTCACGAAATGGACTGCGATGGTAGTTCATTCATTTGTTGCAATCATTGCTCAAAGTTATTATGCTTTCTCATTTTTTTATTGATTTTCATTTCCATTAAAAGCGTTTTAAGTTCATCATAGCCAAGAGCGCAGTTATAACTCTGGAAACCCCCGCAGTTAGGTAACTCAAAATTTTTTTTTTCATATCTACATAAATTCATTTTCATACATAAATACTCCATGTTCATAATTCAAATCAGTTTCATATGTAAATACTCCATATTCATAATTCAAATCAGTTTCATATGTAAATATTGCAGCGGTAAATAATTTTAATTGATTTTGGAAAGTGCCTCTAAAATTATTTGCAAAGGAACCTCAGCTTTTCCGATGCGCCAGGACTTCACTTCTACAAGACGTAGAAAGCTAAACTTCTAACATGAATAAAAGTAACTCACAGTAAAATTTTGGCGCTTAATGCTTGCTCAGCACGCCAAAACACTGTTTTCACCTGTCGTGTAGCGAAGCATCATTGTAGGGTGAGCTCTATTTTCAGTGGGCTGTAGCTCGATCCCCAGGTCGATTGGGCCAAATTTGATTTTGGATCCATTGGCCTATAAACCGAAATTCAGGAAAATCGAACTCTGACAGTTCGCGAGGTTCTCTTGTCAGTACTTTAGTGATTTCCAGGTTGATAAGCTATGAAATTGCTATTGTAAATGGTTTTATTTTAAAGTTTCATTATAATTAAAATTTGCACCTAAAGTGCTCTAGATTAGATTATTTTCAATACTGATGAGAATGAGGGTTAAGAGAACGTTGAATTACAATGAATACTGAAATAGAAATTCCATAAAATACCCAAACAAAAAATACTGTCGGGACTCAATATATAAAAGAACTTCGCGCATGCTAACGAAAAAGAAACATATTTGGGTCCTTACTTTAATTCTTAGGAAGGCTAAGGGGATTTTTATCAATAGAAATAATCTGAATAAACTTATTCGGGTGCGATCACTATAAAAATACACACAGAGAATTTATTTGGTGAGTGTACAGTGGCGGAAAAAAGTATTTGAACAATGCTTTATTTCAAAATAAATTCGTTGTGAGTAAATGAAATTTAATGAAATTTCGATAAAACACATATTTCATATTAGCTAATACAATAAATAAAAGATAGTGGCCACACATTTAATGGCCACATAGAAATACCAAAATACACAATTTTTTACGGGGAATAAAGTATTTGAACATAATTTTATAACTCAAAATTATACCAAAAATTATCATAACACAATTTAATACTTTGTAAAAATATCATTATTATTATTTGTAACAGCTTATAGCCTTCTTGGCATTGATTCTATTAACTTTTTTGTTAGATCTGATGAGAGATTTTCCCATGTTTCCAAAAGAATGTTTTTGGATTCATTTTTATTTGAAAACTTGTGTTTTCTTAGTTCTTGGTCCAAAACATACAAGTTTTCAATTGGGTTAAGGTCCGGAGATTGAGGAGGTGTATTTAGTCTACGGGGAACTTTATATAACAAATATTCTTTTGTAACTCTGGTCGTGTGTTTCGGGTCGTTGTCTTGTTGGAACAAGAAGTTATCCTTTATGCCCAACTTTGATGCACTTGGAGATAAGTTATCTCGCAATATGTCCACATAGTTTTGGGCAGTCAAAATTCCATTAATTACAATTAAACTGCCAGTTCCGCTCCAGGCTATACAACCATAATACTACCGCCGCCGTGTAGGACAACATTTTGAGGACATAAGGCCGCCTTGCTTTTCCTTCAAACAGTCTTGTTGCCATCAGATCCAAATAAACAGGATTTACTTTCATCACTGAATAATAAAGTTTTCCAAAAGTCTAAAGGTTTATCTACAAGTTCTTTTGCAAATTGAAGCCTTTTCTTTCTATTGTTTTCACTAACATAAGCCCTTTTCCTTGCGCTTCTGCCTTTATAACCTAATTTATATAAATAATTTCGTACAGTTCGAGGTGTAACATGAGTCTCTGAACATGACGCAATATCATCTGATATTTTTAAACTAACCTTCCAATTTTCCTGCAAACTCTTGGTTCAATAGCTTTGAGTCGACCCATTCTCTTCTGATTTTCGATTTCACCAGTTGATGTGAATTTTTGCATGACATAATAAACGGTGACATATTTAATTTTAAAGTACTCGCTATTTTACGGAAAGTGCAATCAATTTTCCTTAAATTAACAATTTTATCACGCGTAACTAGAGATAATTCGCTTTTCTTTCCAGACATTTTTTAAACGTCCAGTTTGCGACTGAAAGTGAAGTACTCACTGTAAATGAATAATTAAACTAAACGCAAATTCCATTTTTTCTTCTTCTCCTCTGTCAGAATTCCTCGTAACAGCGTTTGTCATTTGTTGTTCAAATACATTTTTCCCATTGAAAATTTGCATATTTTGAATTTAACACGTTGTTGCTAAGTGCATGACCACACTGATTGACATATTGTATTAGCAAATGTGAAATATGTGCTTTGTTAAAATTTCGTCAAATTTCATTTACTCACAATAAAATTATTGTGAAATAAAACATCGTTCAAATACTTTTTTCCGCCACTGTATGTCATGAGAAACATTTGGATTTGCTTAACGGTTGAAATTTTGTGAACCTTATGAAAGCACCCCTACACGTACTAGTCTATCGTTAGTTATTCTATTGGCACCATAGTTCATGAAGGACCACGGCCTCCTTAACGGTAGTATCCCACTCTTGCCCAAAAAAGAAGTTAGTTTTAGTTTGTATTTTGACAAATGTTAGTTTTAGTTAATATCAGCCTAAGGAGAATAAATTCAATGAATATTTCGAGGTATTGGGGAGAGTTCAAGTATTACGTAAGCACCTTTGGGGAGAGAGGGCATTGCTGTTGTGCTTATTTTCCTATGTTAGCCAATGTTAATTTTTGCTTAGGAGGGAGAGGGGTATAAAATGGCCAAAATATTGCTTACGTAATACTTGAATTTCCCTTAGAGAGCAATGGCTCTTAATGTTTACGCAGTCATGGAACATTTTAAATATAAAGAATTTTTACGATACACTATGATAATTATTTACATAATTTAGACATAACACAGTCTTAAAATTACTGGTAAAAACCATTTTTAAAAATTTCTCAAAAGTCTTGCTCGGATATTGCTGTATGTTGTAACTCTCAATGTATATTGAAATAATTTTAAATTTTATTATGAGGAATCCTGTGTTTCTTTCCTTTAACTTTTATTAACCGTTTATCACGGTTTAAGAACCATTAGGTTAGGAAGGGTCCCGAAAGGTAGGCTTCTTTCGCAGGAGTAAAAAATGTGAGGCGTTTGGTCTTTGACAAAGAGAATGGCCAGCTCTGTCTTGGAAACTAATTTTAGGTTCAGTATGTAAGGCACTAATTTGTACAAAATTTATTACAATTTGAGGAACCAACTTGTCAGACGTGACGATTACGAAGTGGTATAAGATTAAAAAACATCTCTCTTACAGTTGTCTGATTTAAATGTTAGATTTAAGGTTTTGGTTCATTTCTAGGAGAACTGTTTGCTGTTGTTTGTTAGATAATCTGCTAAGAGTTGTCAACGATCTAGTTTCCTTAGTTCGCAAAGTAAGTGTTTGGATCTCTAAATTAATGAAGTATGTGCTTGGATCACACTAAATTAATGAAGTATATGCTTCAATCACTAAATTAATGAAGCAACTGCTTGGATCCCTAAATTAATGAAGCAAGTGCTTTGGTCCCTAAATTAATGAAGTAAGTGTATATGAGCAAATTATTTTTAAATTCGCTTGTTTCACTTACTTCCTCGTTGGGTTGATAACATGGGCGCCCATATGGGGACAAAGGGGCTTGATATCCCCCTAGCCGTTTAAAAATTTGATTCGCCCGATTCTGCTACGCATTTACTTTCAAAAGTTTTACAGTTACATTTTAAAATAAGGTACTTTTTAGCTCATTACTAATTGTCAAGCAGTATCAATTATTTTTGTAGCATTTTAGTATCTTGTACATTCACTAAAATGTTTGACAGCCTTGAGAAGGAGGTAATAATTTTTCTCAGTTCGCCTCTACAACTACTCATATGGGCATTACAGTTTGATTACACAAGTATCGGGAAAAGCGTGAGCATCCCAACTGTGATATATTATAGAAATATTCTTAAAACATTATCAATAGTCCGTCACTATCATGTAAATCTATAGATACACAAATATGACATAAATTTTTCTTTTTTTTTATATAATTTAATCATATATTACTGCACTTCAACTAAAATACTTCGGAAATCCATACTGCAGCAAAGCACCGAAATCAAAATTTTCTCAGTACTACAATTCTATAAATGTGTGCACGATCCGAAGGATTGGATAATTCATTAGCCAAAAGTCACGTTTTTTCGATTTCAACTATCTTCTTTTTCTTTCTCTCATTTATTACATAAAATTAATTTTTTTCTAGTTCATTGTTTTTTCAATTATCATATAATGAGGAATTTATATTTCAATTTAAATTTTTATAGAAGTCACGGAAGGAAATTCTCAATTGTTCGAAGGCCTAACCTGTGAATCGAATATTAAATTTAAATTTAACAAGGGCTTAAAATTATTAAATTACTGCATAGTTTTATTTTAGTTGATAAAGAAAACTATCCTTGGCATAAATTAGCAAAACAAGAGGTGCCCTATATAGGAGCATTTGTGTTCCGCGGTTTACCGCTGCCCGAAAAAGACATATAAGATATTAAATGGAAAGTTTCAAAAATAACAGGTTCACAACTTCCAAGTTGAACACTTCGCTGAATTCCTTTCCGCACCGTCGCGTTCAGAATATGATTTATCTCTCTGCCTCCTGTACTCACTCTGGCCTTCTTCATTGGCATCCAGTTAGCTTTTAGCTTTTTATGTCCGAGTTATTTCAGTATTATTGTAAAAGTAATCCTTAATTTTGCTCAATAATGGCACAAAAGTGAAAAAAGTCGAGCTATTTTTTTAAGAAGCAAATATATTTAAACATTGCGTGCAAATTATTTTTCATTGTTCTTATCTCCTTTCAGGGCTAAACGAAAACTTCAGAATCAAGTTCATTTGAGAGAAAGAGTGCAAGTATAATAATGTGAGATATATTTTATTATTATTTGATGTTAATAATGACTTATTTTGTATAATTTATCAATTGAAATTTATCACAGGCATGTATAGGGTGGTTATAAAATAACTGACCCTATTCAGAGTCGTTTGGAGGCTGTTCTAAACAAAAGAACTGGATGGAATTTGGTATATATGATATTGAGGCCATGAAGTAGGGATTTTTGAAAGAAAAAAAAAGTTTAAATTTTCACCACCAGATGAAAATGCGGTGCTTCAAAGATTACAATTAGAGAACATATGCTCAAAGCTTTATTAGAGCAATTAAATGAAAATTCAAAAAGACAGGTGCTCAGTATATGAGCCATCGCTGTTGACTACATATTGAAATCGTAACTTGGCATAATCGTTTCACACGAAGCATTTCAGAAGGAATAAAGGAAATATGCCTCGATATCAGGGCCGACGAGAGGCGGGCAGCAGGGGCTGCAACCCGGGGGCCCCCGGATGAAGTCTAGGGGCCCGCGTGGCAAGGACCTATGCCTTGGGGGGGGGGGCGACCCTGCCAGACTAGTTTTGCTAGTCTTTTGCAGAAATTTTTTCTTTAAATTCAGATTAATTAGATTTTGTATACTTTAGTGTACAGTTTTTTAATTATTCTTCATTAGCCTGTCTCGATTATTGAAAAAAAAAAAAAATAATAGCAGCTTACGTCAGTTTGTTTTTTTCAGCAATGACCTTGTAAAATAATTAAGTAATAAGTAAGTACCAAAAAAAATGCGTTCTTATTTCACATATCTTTTTCATTTGGGAGTTCAAAACCCTCTTCTCCCAAAAAGAAAACATATCTATGCCACTGCCCAGGGAAGGGGTTATGGTGGCCCATCGAAGTGAACCTGGGGGGGGGGCCCGCGTTGGTTCTGCGGCGCCCCTGCGCGATATGTTAGTCTTCAAATCGGACAAAGGGTGTACACTTCCATTATATACATGATGTTTAAGAATCATTTAGAGCTGAAAGTCGCAGGGATTTAGGCCTAGAGAGCGGGGTTGCCAAGATTCTGGAAAACCTCTGGAGATTACACGATCTTCACCAAAGTTGGCATGAATAACTCTCTTTGCAATTGAGCCAGTATGAGGAGTGGCGCCATCCTGCGTTAAGACAGTAGTGTTCAAACATCCTCGTTCTTGTAATGAAGGAATCACGTGCTGTGAAAGAAGCCTACTTTATCGTGCGCTCATAACTCTATATCTCACAAGTCCTCGAAATGTAACTTCTCAAAGAAAAGGGGCGTAGAATAAAATTGGTAGTCTTCCCACACCATACAGGACATAATCCGAATATCAAGGTTGTTCTTGAGCTACATGGAGATGCGAGAAACCCCATATGCGGCAGTTCTGAGTGTTGACTGCCTCCTGTGAATGAAAGCGTGCCTTGTCTGTTCAAAGGACATTCCAAGTCCACATGATATCCATTTCCATTCTCACTAAAAATCGGAGAGCACAATCAAGGCGTTGAGGTGAATCTTGCGATTTGAACAGTTGTACCACTTGAATATGGTGTAACGAATCTGACCCATATGGATTTAAATTTCCTTACAATGACAATTTCCGAATGAATGCTCCACTCAAACTATATTGATGTTCAATATTCCACTAATCTAGCAATATCAAACCGGCATCGAATATAGTAGGTCAACTCAGAAACTTCCTCCTCTCCAGCCAAACACTGAAGAAAGAGTATGCCTTGACAGCGAGTTATGCAGTGTTACGCCAAGATTTACAGCACATCGTACCATAAACGATCACGGCTATCTTCATTAAACAACCTGCGGCTATTTATCAGAGCTAAGAGTAACTAAAATTCAAGTAACTTAAAATCTACAAAAAGTTTACATATACTTAAACCTGAAAGCTCATTTTCGAGCTTCTAATTAAGAGCTACATTTCGTACCTCAAACTCTAGCCAGTGACCTTCCGCCGCATACACATAGCTTAGGTAACACTTAATTCATTAACATGAACATACACAATGTGTGACGACAAGATGATTTCATGACGCCTCCCCATGCAAATTAATCGCAGCAAATGGCCTTGTAGGATCAATTTTTAACCTCAACATTACAATCTGTTATAATAGAAACTATTTTAAAATGGTCCTTAAAACCTTACGAGCTGTGGACCAATGAATGGAAAGTTCCTGTGACACCGCTCGAGCAATAACTGCGTAATTTGTGCTTATTCTACTACAGTAATAGATACGATAAGCGTAGAAAGGGGGCGCTGGAGGCGCTTTAAATCAGGAAAAAAATTAAGCTCCAAAAAATTTAAAAAAAGGGGAGGGGTGGGAATTGCATTGATGAACGAAAGAGGCTGGAGGTCAGAAGTTTGAAATCCAGAATTTCTGAAACACAAAATCTGTTCATTTTAGTGTTTTTACATATTTTTAACGCCTCTCAAATAAATGATTCATATTTCTTTTGTAAATAAAATATTAATAAATACCTGATAAATTAAGCATTGGTTAAAATTAGGTATTTTTTATATATAAATATATAAATCCACATACTACTAACCAAATTAGCCAACCTAGCGGTCAAAATTGCCATTATCGCGATCACGGTGAACAAAGAACAAGCCCCAAAAGCGGAAGGCAGTTTAAGTAAGTAGTACCCAGCTTCTCTGCTCCTAGATGCTTCTTAATCTGACAATGCTACAGTACCTTTCCGATCTATTAGTTTGTTTTGTGACTCCACAGTTTTGTAAACAGCTCTTTTAGGAGCTAAAATTTGTTTTATTATCCTCGATTATTAATCCTAAAGTGCGATAAAGTATATTCATTTGACAGGTAGTGTTGAAGGCAATTGATCGAATTTTTTAAAACTTTATCCTAATATAAGAGTTTATATTGATGTCATTTCTGAATTTACGGGTATACACTCACTTTTTTGGATGAGCCGTTTGGATATGCAAATAAGTATACTGAACTACTTTTTAAACTCAAGGAATAACATCTATTCAAGGTGGACCTATGATTATGTGAAGCGGTGCATTTTTTGCCAGAAGGAAAACCGCTGAAAAGGAACTCATGTAAAACTTGAGACACGTTCTTTAAAAATTGCAGCTTAAATCAAAAATTATGTCAGAAAATGCGTAAGCTTAATTAACTTAAGAGATCAACCCCCAAAGGGTTAACATGTGAAGATTTTTTAACATCCTGTGTATCACGTAAAACGCATTTAATATTCTACAGAACATGTAAATTACATTTGCATTTGCTTATAAGGTTGGAGATGAAAATGTCACATACTCAAAAAGAAAGGAGCACTTTTTATCGTGAAATACCCGTCTTCTGAATTCCACCTTCCGAAATATTTCGCAAGAAATATTGTTTTGTGTCTTAATTGTGACAAATTGTTGAGCGTCTCATAAATATGCATGGGAAGGGGTATTTTGCCAGTTCATTTTTATTCGCTACATATAAATTTGTAATATAATGCAATTTAATTGCAAAAGAAAAATGTTTATTTTCATCAAGCAATAAAAAATGAATAATTGATGTGTGTAAAAAGGCCAATTTACCAGCCAGCCGTTTTCTAAATTAGTGTTAAAAAACACTTGAATTATAAACAAGCGCTCTGTATAATTGCAACTTTTTAAAGACGCGACTTTTTAAAGACGCGACTTTTTAAAAACATATCAAGACGCGACTTTACAAAGACCTGATTTTGGTTATATTGTTATTGCTTATCCTCAGTAATTGAAACGGCAATTAATAAATGAACTACGAGTGACTTTTTTTTAAAAACTCACTTCAATTCATAACGATGCTATTTATCTTTGAAGAATAGGCATACAAAAAATTCAATCAATTGAATTAATTTTCAGAAAAAACAGAACTGACAAAATTACTAATTTTATCTCTTTTTCTATCTATTAAAAAATTAAGTTTTGTGCATAATTTTGTGATATTTTTAAATTGTATGGTTATTTTTCAAAATCTTCTCCCTCATAAACCATCGTTCTTTAAAATATTTGTCATTATTTAATCTGTCAGAATTTAAATCACCTATTTATTTATCAAGGGATTTAAATTTTTAATCAATTTCCAATTGAACAAACTCGGAAACTGATCGATGTGTACACATTAAAAATATTTACTTTTCTTTTTAATTTCCCAATTCCATTGATTTTTTGATGTAAATGGGTTCTGGCGATTCGGATTTTTCAGCTCCGTGAAATGAGAATTCCTTTGAAAAGCCCTATTATAAATAAACCGCCATAGTCACCTGGAAGTTTTCATCCAAAATTCAAATGGGTTTGTATCCCATGAGAGTAACAAGATAAATTTCTGCATAAATAATTCTTGCTACTTAAAAGAAGACAGAAATCTTATTAACGAGTTTTTAATTTTTATTATTGGATAGATTATCTTATTTAATCTAACATTGATCATTTAAGTTAATTAAGCAAACACACAAATAAATTAAGTTATGTTGAATGACATTATCTTACCTTGTAACTGTGAGGCTTCAAGATGGATTGTTTGATTTCATAATTGGATAATTAATGCAATTCTAGTAATTATTTTGCACATTTGGCTGATTAGTGTGCTGCGGATTGTCATGCCTGGTCGATGAAATATCTCTGTTGCTACATTCATTGTTTTTTTTTTAAATCTAAAGCGGGAAGATATCGAGATTACAGGGCTTATTAATATGTAAGTATATAAAATAATATGTGCTATAAGCGTAATATGTAATAATATATGTGCTATATATATAATAATTTTATATATATAAGTATATAAAATATATGTACATATACTAATATGTGCTGAAACTTGGCTTGAAAATCTATTCTTAGAGGTGTAAACAAGATTCTCTCCGTGTAATTTCAGCAAAGATAGAACTCAAATTATTACACCCTTTATCTGTTTATTTTAGTCATTTTTCGTTGCAACACTTACATATAATTATGTTATTTTATGTAATATTATGTGTAATTATTGCGTTACCAGGAGTCACACAGTGATTCTATACCACATTTAGAGATGGACAGGATTATTCAGTGTACATAATCCGTATAATGGAAAATATTTTTATTTGATAGGTTTCTTCCATATTTTTCACCCGTTTATGTGTTTATGGATATCTTATATACGGTCTTGTGTGTTTTTAGCCCTTTTGATCAAACCAGAGTGGAAATTTGTTTACAGCGATCTCCACGGGACAGTACAAATTTAGTCGTTATGAGCGATAGCCTTTGAAAGCGACTTTTCTTTGTTATAGTGTACCAATACATCCTCATACTTATTTATTCTAAATTAATTTGTAAATTAAATTAACACATTTTATGTGCAATATGCCAATGAAAAACACTTCGAACAGGAACAATGTTATTCGAGTATTAACCGGAAGGCCAGACTCACTTGGTTCTGATAGGCTGTCAAGTTGCTACAATCAATTATTGAATCTGTTATACAAAAAGAATATTTATTATGAAAGGTATTGGCCGATATACTGAAGATGCAATACAATAGAAAACTGAACTTTTTGTGGCGATTCCTTCGCTGTATGCAGTTGATTGTTATAACCGCCGTCGTTAAAAAGGGATTTCTACTGTATACACTTATATTATCCAGAGTCCATAATTTCTACAGACAGGAAATTGCTAATTTATTATCTCCTGTTGCTACAATATTATTTTCTTGACTTTTCTTCTACGATGTTAATCTTTTCTTATACACTATTCTTTCCAACGCGCATTTGTGTACATTTCTGTAACTACATTATTTCCGTATCTTCCATTTTTTCTCACGCATGAGGTTATCTGCACTTTGATTATGTTATACGCAGTTTTATAGTTATTAATATTATGATGAAAGGACACGGTTTTCTACGCACGAAAGTTAATAAGCAAAAGCTATGATTAATATATTAAAAGTAAACCACTAGGAAATACTGAAAGCTGATGGAAGTTATTAGACTGTATTTTCATAAGAGGCCGAACTCACTGGTGATAGTTATATCAATAGATAGACCAGACCTTTTTGGCGACGTAACACGATTTTAAATCTGAGAAGATTGCAGGTACATTGTTAAATATTTCATTGTGGGAAGACTGCATTAAGTGATGAGTTTCACTTCTGATGGTCTTCGGATCAATCTTGAGACAAAATTTCCAAGTTAAACGGCCCTCCCCCAAGCCTTCCAAATATTTAAAAAAATATATGTCTTTCAGTACATTGAAAAAGTATTTGTGATCGATGCTTGCCATTTTAGTTGAACTTTCTATCGATTCTCCTAAGTGAGAACTAGTAAAATATATCGATTAATCTTTTTAAAATATAACGATAGTTTTCCTACTTGATTAAACCTTTTTCCCCCGAAACGTGTTCAACAAGATTAAAAATTAAATAAAACTACTTAATTCACTATTAACCATATCTCCAGTTATTATCAGAAGATTATAACAAAAGTTAATTAATTACACCTAGGTTAATGGATGTTTTACATATTTTCCGTAAACTATTAAAGGAAATTTCGAATTTTTACGTTATTGTGCATGTTTATATTTAGGTTCAAGCTGATATTAATTTTAAAGAAGGGCGTAGGAAGACGGTTATCAACATTTAAATATGTGGGTATTATTTTTCTGCATTTCGTTGTTATAAGCTGTAAGGCGGTGGTATTTGTTTCAAATAAGCTACCTTTCTACGCTCAAAATTACTGAATCCTCGACTGTGTTTTGTTTTGTATTAATTTTAATATGAAACATAGCAATTGAGATTGAATAACATATTTAGATTGTATTAATATATGCTAAATTTAGGAGTTTATGAGGAAAATACATATAATTTTTATTTCGAAATTATTCAAAATATTTCACCCATATATTCAACAACTGTATGTGATATATATAGAGCTTCATCCTGTAGCAGCTTCCCCAAGAAGACGCAATAATATCCGACAGTAATTTGCATAAATTGTAATAGTATTAATATAATATATAGTATAATATATAGTATAATATAGTATAATATATAGTATAATATAGTATATATATATAGTATAATATTTTGGCTCAAGGTTATTGTTTTTACATTGATTTGAAGAGAAAAGCGAAGTGTCAGGTTTCGGTTTCGGCATAGTTATGATTTATTAAAAGAATAACTTCAATTTTTTTTCAACACAACAATATAACGTTGTGTGCAGAAGATACAAATGACATAGTTACAGGTAAAGACCTAAAAAGATTAATGGAAATACGTATCAATGAGATAAAAAAATATTACAAATGGTTTTATGTAAATCAAATGAAATTAAATGTAGATATATCTAAAGTAATGATTTTCTGAAGTAGAAGCAAAAATATTAATATAGACACAAACAATACTTCAATCTTAATTAATAACAATAAAAAAAATCGAAGTGGTACATAAATTAGAATTTTTAGGAATTCAACTAACAGATATATTAAATTGGAATGAACAAGTAAATACTGTGTTAAAAAATGCAAGTAAAAGTATAGGAATATTAAGAAGAATGGGTAATATTTTGATGTCATTTATTATTATTATTTGTCACCTTATGAATTGTAATTGTATATTTATTTTTTATTGTATATCATTATTTTGGTGTAGTCAATGGAAATACATTTAAAAATACACAGGAAAAAACAATCAAATTAATTAACAAAGAAAATACGTTGGACTGGAAAAATTTATTGATAAATTACAATGTCATACCAATAGAACTAATACAAGAATATTGTGTTTTGATTAAAATATTTGAAAGGATTGGGGGAAATAAGCACTTATAGCTGGCAGAAATTAAATATAACGAAAGAGAAAGAAATACTAGTGGAAAAATATAATTAATTAATCTACCCAAAATAAGACTGAAATAGACGAAGTAACCTTGATTTAAGGGTTCAACCTTTAAAATAAACTACCGAGGATTTAATAAAAGCTATTGAATGAAATTAATAAATTTAAAAATAAATTATAAGAGGAAAATATTTGTATCCAAGATTGGTCTCACATGATAAAATAAGATAATGGGTTAAGGATGGTGGATTTTGGTGTATTAATGATAAATGTTTTTTGCATATTTAACTTGGTATATTTAGTTTTAGTTAACCAACTGGTGGTCTCAGGTTTACTCTATATCCATGAAGTTATTTTCCTCAGACCTTTTCTTGTATGTGCAAATCGTTTATGCCTATTGAAATTTGAAACTACACAAGGTTCAATGTTTGTACGGCACAAGTAAAAAATAAATAAAAGCTTATTATTATATTATATTATTATTCAGATATCTTTCTCGGAATATTAAGAATGCTCGCGAAGACAACATTGTGACTACTGAGCGTTTCGGCGTAAGGGTGCTCTACAGGGTGTTCCGAAAACACCGTAATAAAAGGATATAGTCGTGATCCTTGTGCAAAATGGACCATAACGGCCCTGTACATGGGGGGACGGAAATGAATATCCAGGGTTTTATGACTATAAACAAATATCAAAGCATAATCGGATGAAAAAAAAAGCATTCCCAAACTGGACGTATTTATCCAATACACAGCATCTGGGCTGTATTATAAAAAAAAAGGATAGCTTATTCGCTGTGCATATGTGGCATGTGGGAGTTAACAATTTCGAGCCAATGAAAATTGTATTTGAAAGTTTGGCCTTTAATTTCCCAACTTCCGCCGTCGCCAATTTTTGGCGGGAATGGCGAACTTTTGGCTGTAAATCATGAGCGAATATAAAAGAATTTTCGAAGCATAAATATTTATTGTTTATGATTGGCAGGTGGAGGGCATTGATGGATCTAGTATGAATCCTAGAGGTGGGGAGGGTGGCGATTTGTATGGAAGTATGCAAAATAATTTGAACCCTCTTAACTGCTTAATCATTTTCTTAAAGTCGCTTCAAAAATTGCATATATTTTTATTACATATTTCAAATCTACATGCATTTGAGAGTTAAAATATGTAGCACATTTTTGTAAACAAGATTTTTTTAATATAAATTTCGTGCATAAGAACAGGCTTTCATAAAAATCAATTTTAAGAGTAATCGTTTAAATTCAAAAATTCTGAAAATAAATCTTGATTAAATTATGATTTAGGACGTTCAAGTATTATGTAAGCAATATTTTTCGCAATTTCCCCAAGCAAAATTAACATTGACCAACATGAGGAAAATAAGATAATCGTCAACCTACTAAAGATGCTTACATGTACTTGAAATCACCCTTGCTATAGAACGCAAATAAAGCATGTATACTAATAAAAATCACTCGCTGAACGTTTCCTACAAGCCATATTCTGGATACAAAAAAAAACACAACAACAACAACAAAATATAACAAAGGGAGCGCTTGCAAAATCAGTTAGTGAACTCCATGCAAATACGAAAATTTAGGCGACAATAACGCCATTTGTTGACCAAACTACGACTAGAAGTCTAAATATTGTAGAAAATGCATTACCGACAGTTAAACGGTGGAGAAGCGGGATGCGCTTTTAAATAGATGGAAAAATTGCATACCCGCGAAAATCGCGGGATGAAAAATTTTGTTACTTTCATGTTGCCCGTGGAAATCGCGGGATAAGCAGTCAGAGGGTTAAACTGCAGGGGGAGGGGGGTGCGTTCCAGTAGCGCAGTTGGTAAGACGACCGTCTACGGATCTCGCTAACGTGTATTGGGCGAAGGGTTTGTTCCTTTAATACCGGGCCCCCTTGGCCGCACGGGGTCCCTGTGAAATTCACTTTCCCTCCCATATCGCCTACCCTGCCCTTCGTAGCAAAAATTGGAACAGTCCTTAGGCAAACTTCCTTAATCGGTGTTGCGAGGTTTGAAAATTTGATTTTTCAAACTAAACTTCTTATTTTGAACCAAGAGAGTTTCCACGGACCTAGGGGGCATCCCGGTGTTCATAGAGCTCCTTCGGGAAAAATTGGAAGTTGCAGCCCTACGTAGGAACCTTGAAATCTTTATCTATGAAATACGCCAATTATCAGACCAAATCGCCAATTTCGGAAATAACAAAAAATGCCAACACACCTCAAAACCAATTTAGCGCCGAATTTCAAATTTAAAGTAAGGCTCATTTTTGGTTTGAAGGCGCCATTGGTTATTAGAGACCCCACCTCTCAAATCTAAAAGTATGCATAACTCATGGATATTCATTTTCGCCCCAGCATGTAAAGGGTCATTATGGTCCATTTTGCACAAGGATCACGGCTATATACTTTTGATAGTGTGTTTTTGGAACACGCTGCATAATTATATGTGCTGGAACTTCTCTGTGAAACTGATAGCACAAATGGCATAAGGTTATATACGGAAACCTGACGGCCATTAAGTACTGCACTTTACATAAATTTTGAAAATTAATCGTAAAGAAATTGAAAGAAAATAGACAATGAATCCAAAATTTAAGCATATAAACGTTTTCCCCGCAGTTAGAGAATAACATTATACATTAAATGTAGTAAAGGAGTTTCGGACTGTTTCCATTATCATCATACAGCAAATTTGCAACACAACCTGGTCATAAGGTATTACCTACAAGAGCCCCCCACCCCCAGAAGTACATTTTAAATTTATTGATTTAGACTGACGTTTAACTTTAATGTTGAATCAATTTTATTGTGAATAGTGCAAATTGTATTATAACTGTAAATTTAATAATGCACATACTACAAATAAAACAGTAACTATTCTACAGCCATTATATTTATAATAAGACATACCTTTTAATGTATCCTATGTCTATATCGTATGTATAAGTTAATGATGTTACTAAAATGATTCATTTTAAGGTATAAGTAGTGTATTTTAACGTCTATTATTGATTTTTTGCTTTGGATTGTCTATTCGAAGATAATTTTATTTGTTGTCTTATTTTCTGCACATAGACTACATTATTGTTCTACTATATATTATGCTTGTGCATACGCAACCATACACTTGTCATTTCATATATATGCCTCTTGTATTATGGCTTTAATAAACACAGAATATATAAAATACCTGTACGTATTTTTTTCCTTTGTTATATACTTTTTGTCAATCACTAGTGTATTTACTTCAAATATCACGTTAGTTGCAACAGATCGTTTTATTAAGGTCAGCAGTGCTCGTCATATTCGATGATGTGGTGTTATTGGATGATAAATTACTCGCAAAGAAAATAATGATTTCTCGGCGCCTGGTGGCGACCGAACCCATAACCTGTTGACAACCAGCTAAGTGCTCTTACCAGTTGAGCTACAGACGTCGATCAAATGTTTATACCCGTTCGCAGAAGGGAGCTTGATCGACTTGGGCAGTTCAAGTGGTAAGAGCACTTGGCTTGTTATCAAGATGTCTTGGGTTCTGTCCCCACCAAGCGCTGAGAAATCATTCTTTACTTTATGATTAATTTATCATATATCGTTTTATGCTCCCAATAGCCATCATGCATAATTTCAACGTAGTGAAATTCATAATTTCATTTACTAGCAAAAGCCGCAGAGACCATTGGCTAGCAAACTATTCGTAATATTAAACACAGAATCAGTTACAACGGAAATGCAGAACTTTTAAGGAGAGATGACGACAAAAGTGATTTATCAGTTTCTCTTCCTTTAGAAGGGATTTTCTCATACAACGGCACTCTTCAAAACCTTCAAAGGCGAGATGCACTAAAACCATTTGTTATTCCAAATCTAAAAGAAACGAGCGACCCTCTTACCCTAACGGATATCACACAAATGAATAACGATCCAACGGATCTTTTTTTTTATTTTATTTTACAAACCTGATCTAACGAATATACATCTAGTTCGTTTACTTATGTCTATTTCATTGATGCTTATAAAGCAGACCTGGCGTTTTCACATATATTACCTTTTCTAGAAGATCCCTAAGTTTTTAATAGATTATGGAGGATTTAGATCTGGTTAAGGCCATTTTCAACTCTTTACTTGCGCTCAAAGGACCGTAAGTGTCAAGAAGGATCAGTTTTCCTAGATCATTAAATATGGTAACTAACGGAGTTAACTCAGGAAGAATGATAAGCTTGATTCTTTCAAAAACGAAGTCAACAGGATTAAATTATATTTTAAATGTGTAAATAAGATTTTTGTGAGTGTCATCATTTCATTTATTGCCCACTTGTGTTCAGGACAATTGAGTAAAGAAGTGTAATTTATAATTAATTTTTAAATATTTTGCAGTTGAATGCATTAAGAGACAAAACTTCAATTAATGTCTGAATCGTTGTTTCTTAACGGGAGATATATGGTCTCCTAAGGCCTCGTACCCTATTTCTGGGGGCCGTAGATAAAATTTGTAAAATTAACAGCCACGTTGTATTTCTGAGCGGACCACTGATAAAAATCATAATCTTGTGAAAGGCCATAAAAATTGTTAAATGGGTCAAGAAAAATCCATTTTCAGGATAAAATTATTTTTAATATGAAAAATAAATAATGATCATATGTTTGTACTTTTATTTTTACGTTTTTACCTTACAACGTCCATGCTCTATGTGACACCATTCTGTTACTTGGCTTTATATATATAGTATAGTGCGTTCGCGCTCAGTTGTCTCCCGATACCGTTACCAGACGGGTTGTTCCATTGCAGTTTAGGGAAGGGCTTCTTGCCTGAACTGAGTTTTCGCGCTGGAAAAACCAGTTACGACGCCCTTCCCTAAACTGCAAGGAACAATCCGTTTGGTAACTGTATCGGGCGTCAGGTCTGCGCGAACGGGCTATAGGTTTACAGTTCATATTTTGTCGATTCTTAATATAGTAAAATTCCCCGCCTACCATCAAAAACACCTTAATCATAGTGAAGTTGTGAAGAAAGAAGTGTTCTTAGACTATCTTTAATGCTTTAACTAAATATACAAAAGGTTATGTATTCGTATCTGCCGTAAGTATATTATCAAACTATGGGACAACAATGTTATTATAGCAAAGTAAAATCTCCTTTAACGGCCATGTCTAAACAACGGTAACCTCCGAAAACCGACCATATATCAATGGAACCGACGCGTTCCATGGGATTAATATTAAGTCTGATCCCCGAACAGTGAATTCCGTACAACGGTCACCATGAAATTTTTTTTAATTCAAATTTTTCAAATATGTCTGCAACAAAAATTGTCAACAATGTAGGTAAAATTTACTTGACGGTACGTTCTTTCAAAGTACTCCATTGAAACATATGTTCGTTTTGTAGCTTTATTCGTACACCTTTTTCTGAAAACACGGTGTCGCTGTTTATAACTGACCATCATAATATTTCGTCGACGCAAACAATCAACGCTAACTAAAATTTGGTTTTTGACAGTCCCGGTTCTTTACGCGTTCCTACCACTGAGTAGGGTTTTTGGTTTTACGGCTCAAAGACTACAGTGGTCATGCTGCGCCGGGACCTACTGTTTTCCGAGGAATCCGAACCTCTAAAGGCCTAGGGAACCAACCTCCGGACTACAGTGAGAAGTGCGATCTTTATGAGATTTCTGAGTAAGCGTGTTCTTTTGCACTGTTGGGAATCGAACCCGGATTAGCGGCGCACTTGGAGAAGGCGTTACCACACTGCGCCACCGCAGGGCTGAGTAGTGTTGTATCAATTAAACTTCGTCATTTGAATGCCAGCTTTAAACATGATGAGTTCTTCACGACAATTCTCAAGTTCAAAGGAGAAAATCAAAGTTATCCAGGACAGTAAAAAATATGTGAGTGCACGAAAATTAGCAACACTTTACGGTTGTGAGAGGTCATTGATAAACAAGATTTAAAAAAAAATGAGAAGAGTATCTGCAACAGTCTTTTCAAGGCGTGAACTTAGATAACATAACGAAGCTTTGGAAGATCGGGAATGAAGAAATTGACAAAGTGATATTAGAGTGCCTTTCCAACTGTCGATCAAAAATCTTTTAATCAAAAATCCTGCAATTAAAATATTTTTTAATTGCAGAATTTTTCTCACTTGATGAACCTGAAAATATAGACAGAGATGATAATGGGGAAGGATTGGATGACATCCGCAAATTACAGGAATGACAAATATGAAAGTTAGAAAATTTGTTTTCACAGATGAAGATTTAGAACTTTCTGTTACGCATAATACTATTCAGGAATTGTTAGAAAATATGATGGAAGGGAAAGAAAGTGATGAGGAAATGGAAGCAGAAGAGAGTGTGGAACTGACACAAAATTCTAACATCAAAACGTACTCTGATATTTTAGTATAAGATTTAAACTATTAAAAATATTACAAATTATTAATATTTTAAATTATAATACCAATAATTAATAGATATTCGCTTTTATATCAGAATACATAACATAAATTCGGATGTTTTGGCAAATTTTCAGGAGATCGAAAACTTTGCTCTGAACAAACTTACGAGTTATACAAAAGGACTACAAATGCAGTAGAACCTCCATATAACGTACTTCCGTATAGCGAAATTCTCCATATAGTGAAGTTTTGGCAAATCCCCATGGTCATTACATATGAAAGTGTTTCTATATAACGAAATAAATTTTTATATAATAAAATTTTTAACGACCAAAACAGAAAATTAAGTGGTCACGTCAGCTACCTTGGGTTCCCTAATACCGTTGGAATACAATACGATTTTAAGGTAAGTGGCAAACGAACAGAATGAGGCATGTCTAAGGGACTTTAAACTCCCTAATAAAGAGTTTTCCTAAGCACACTTACCCGTGTCTGCTTGCTCCAAACAGTGGGAAGTTGTTGGGCTAGGAACAGGCCCCAATTTTCCTTAAATACACTGTATTGCTTGAATAGTAGTATTTGTGGTGCTTGTTTTGCTGCTCTTTGGATTACCAGAAATCCAGACCTTGCAAATTTCCCACAGGGGTGCTAACACTTTTATGATGAATCAACATCACCATTTGTTGTGCAGCAGGATGTTAGAAATTTTTCTACAAAAGCATGAATGTGTATGAAAGAAGCATTAAATACGTTTTCATTTTAAGGTAAGAATTGTTCAACTATTTTTTTTTTTATATGCATGTATATTTCACATTTAAAAACGTACATTTTTAAATGGTTGAATGTTATTTATGAGAAACAGTCGTTTACTGAAAAATGGGATTTTAATTGTGGTATCATATCGCCCTGCCTTGGTTCATGAATACATCGTTTCCACATAGCAAATTTTCTATATAACGAAATTTTTTCATGGAACCGTCGATTTCGTTATATGGAGGTTCTACTTTATTATTGTTTCCTTAGAAAAGAATGTTTGCCATAAAAAAGCAAAACAATTACGCATCACTGAGCTACCTCCGAAGGACTGTTATTTTCGCAGAGTCCCGCGGGTGACCGTTATTCGGAGGTTTTACTCTATTTTATTATGAAATATTTTGTTATAATATTTTTATAAATAATATATCCTCCTATGGGAAAGATAATGAATAAACTAGTGGTAATAGGAAGGAGGAAGAGGGGAAAACTACTGAGGAGATGGTTGTATAGAGTGTCAGAAGATTCACTGTTCTTAGATGTTTAATTGTTCTGACGTCACTATTTTAAAATCTCCATATTTTCGCTATAGTTTTGTAATTTTCTTATACTGCACAAAATCATTAATATATTAAACATTAGAAAATTGCTATGTAAAGGACATGCTGTTTCATGTACGCGTTCGTGATACAGGTAAAATGCGTTATATTAATAAACGTAAGAGGCGTTGTATTGATAAACGTAAAGGTGTGAAAGATATTATATACATATCTGAAATTAGGAGTTATAGTTTAAATTTTACATACTGTATATGCAAATGAATTATTTAGTATAGAATAAAATTTTATTTTATATATATACAGGGTATTTGTTAACGACCGGAAGAAATGTATGTACACGATTCCTTACAAAATTCTAAGCAATAAATATTAATGTGAAAATGCTGAGAAATCCATATTTTCGGAGTTATTAACGTTTAAAGATTATCCAATCTCGTGCCCTTTTCATTTGTTAACGCCTTTTATAGTCCAGTTGAAACGAATTGAAGAAATCTTGTTTTTGAAAAGGCGTGGAAAAAATGTTTTTGATCGTTTATTCGGTAGATTTACTTTGAAAGTCAACGCGCATGCTAATTTGGTTTTCCCAGGTCAATACGGTAGAATTCACGTCACACAGTCAGTGATTTTATTATAGCAACCATTGAGATTTCATTCTTCGCCAAGTAAGTGATTCACCAGTGAGTGATACCAAAAATGGATGCATAAAAATAATTAGCAAAAGAAAAGTACATTTTTTACTTCTCATAGCATACACATACCATCGTGTAAGATTAATATTTTAAAGAAATTAAAAGGTAACAAATTAAAAAATCCGTTGATTTAAAACTTGGAGCCGTTCAAGTATTATACAAGCACATTTCTGACAATTGTATACTTCCCCCTCTCCTTACAAGAAAAAAATAAGCCAATGCCTACTTCCCTCTATTCATGCTTATGTAGTATTGCAGCTCTCTAATTTTTGGTATGTTTTTAAAATTAGAATGCAAAAAGTGATGAAAATTAAAATACTTATTTGCGTTTATATTGTGATATGACCACTTATTTGTAAGTTTGTTATAATATAAACGCTTATTTATAAATAGTGAATAATAACAAATTATCGCATTTAAAAAGTTTTAATATGCTGGTAATAACTATTTTGGTGGCATCCATTACAAAACATTTTTGCTATATTTTTATTATTAATATGTTTTATATTGTAAGCAAATAATGTGCAATAAATAAGAAGTGGTTTTGATAAAATAAATTTATTAAAAACAATACATTCATTATATAATTTTTAAATGTCGCGGGGGCTACGGGGAGCAGAGAAAATGAGCCCACGGACTAAATAAAGGTGAGAGCCACCGAATTAAATAATTAAATATTGAAATACGATTACCTGTATTTTGTATCTTCTACTCACCATGTATCGTACAAGCATTATTGTGTCGTAAAAGTATTGCAGTTCTCTCTGGACGGTTATCAATTTGTGACTATGTACTGCTTCTATTACTTTCTGTGTCTCACGTAAGCATGTTTTAGACCCCCTCTCCCCGTTGTCAGGAAAAATAAGCAAATCGAAAACCCAATCCCTAGCCCAGAGATGCGTACATAATACTTGAACGGTCCCCTTATTACATTTATATTTTACCTCAAAATTTATGTTGTTATTAAGTGTGTTTATAAAACTTATTGACATCTGCAATATGTAGCATAGTAATTAAGCAGAGATCTTTAACTTTTTGAGAGTAAAGAAATGGTTTTTGATCTAATGTACACACTTCAGTAATCCACTAGTAACGTGACCATAGTCTTCGGGTCCGCTGAGCTGAGTTAGACGTCTAATAAGTGCGATTGAATTTAAATATATCGTAGTTCCAAAGTCACATTACACAATCGATTCGGCCGCAGCTAGTCCTTTGTGCAGTTTTGAGATGCAAAATATGAGAACCTATCCAAATACTTTAAAATTATAAAATTTACGTCCAAATTCAGCAACTGCCTTGACGATTTTTTGCAGCAAAAAATGCAAATTGATAGGACAAGAATTCATTTTTGATACCTTCATCGTTTAGTGTTGGGAAATGTAATATGCTTTTTTCTATGCCTTTTTCAAAATATATAATTCGTGTTCAAGAGAAATTACTTTTCCCAAAAGGACAAATTTTGTGCTATTTATAATTTTACTTCCACATTTAAAGCATTTAAATATGTAGTCACATCTTCAATAAGCAAACTTGTTAGTAATCAGTAAGTGCCTTTTTGCACATATTGAACATCCATATCCGGCTATGTTAAAAATAACTTCATACCATTAAAACAAGCAACACGTCGCATAAACATGGCATGATCGCCATGATTTTAATCGTAGTCGTAATCGAAAATAAAACTTGACTGCAATCAAAATCATAACATAACCTGAATTTTGATTGTAATCGTAATTATATAAACAGGTTGTAATCGTTCCCAAGTTTAATGTTAGTAGACACATAAATAGTCGTAAATAAATAAATGAAACGCATTCCGAAACATGCTAGTTTTTAAAATAAGAGAAAAATTGCCAATTCCTGCAGCCCGTACGAACGTCCCGTACGTCACTAGATTCAGTTTTTTCCTTAAAAGTAGGTTGTTCTTGAAAAAAGGAATTTATTTTTCTCACCTATTACTTCTATTTCTTCTATTGCAGGAGGCGGGGCTTTGTAACTTGTTTCATTAGTGGTTTTCGTCAGGAAAAGGGTGGTAAAGTTTTTCTGTGATTGGCTAGATTTAAATTCATTATAACTTCATAAATATTAATTTCTCAGCCATTTCGAACTAACCAAAAATTTTGGCTTAGAATTTTGCAAGGAATCACGCTATATACTTATCTTCCGAGAGTTAACAGACACCCTGCATACGCACATATCTTTACAATATACATATGTGGGGTACAATCCAAAACACACGTTGATTTGATTGCATCCAGTGGCAAATATATTCAATTAGTCAATAAATATTATCTTAATTTTTGCTTGAATTTCTTTTTCGTTTTTATTTTTTATTTCTGGTTTTATGTTATTCCATAAATTAAGTCTATAAAAATTTACATATTTTTTGTAGTTGGTTATTATTTTAATCGATTAAAAATCTCCTATATTTCTTGTGTTGTGTACGTGGGTAACATCCATCAACTGTATAATATCTCTATATTTCCCTTCGTTAATTCTTTCATAAATATATCCTAGTATTTTCAGTTGGTGTATTTCTTCAGTATCAAGTATTCGTCTTTTTTATTTCTTCAGTAGTTATATTTGTATTGTAACTTATTTTTTTCATTGTAATATACGTCGTATAGAATGTTTTTAGTTTATTATTTTCGAATTCCGACATGTTTCCCCCCATACTGAATTTCCATATATTAGTGTACTTTAAATCATAGAATAGTAAACTTTTATTTTAGCAGTTAATGGTAGAATTTTATACCGTTTATTTATAATTCCATTTACTCTTCTTATTTTTTGTTCACAACATCAATTTAATCTTTCCATTGTAGCGATTCTTGTATAATAATCCGTAAGAATTTTATTGAATTCTACACTTTCAATTGTACTGTTTTTAAATTCAATTTTCTATTTTCGTAGTTTATTTCTTTATTATTAGCATGCAAAATAATGTATTTAGATTTTGCAGTATTAATTATCATTATATTTGCATCAAACCAGTCCTCAAAAACTTGTAATTTGTTGTTTATTTCATTTATGAATGTTGAAGCATTTGTTTCACATGTAATCAATTTCATATAGTCTGCAAATGCAAAAAGGTCTTCTCTAAGTAAGTAAGTAAGATCTTCTTCTCTAAGCTTAAAAGCCTTTAATAGCTATAAAAAAAATAATGGACCCAACATCGTTCCTTGGGAGACACCTATTTTATTTATTTAATTTTGCGAGTACGTGTTATCTGTTTTAACATGTTGTGTTCGATTAGTTAGGCAACTAACACTGAGGTTATGCATTGGCCCTCTTATTCCATAATTGCATAGTTTGTATTTCAATATATCTTTGTCTATTATGTATATATTCAGTACATCTTTATCAATTATATATGTATTCAGTATATCTTTGTCTATTATGTATATATTCAGTATATCCTTGTCTATTATCTTAAGTCAAAATAAAAGGCAAAACTTACTTCTTTATTCTGTAGGATTTTTTCGTATAAGGTCAATACTTCTTAATAGTAAGTTTCTGTTGATTTATTATTTTGGAATCCATACTGATTAATACATATTACTTTATGTTTTCCAAAAAATTCTATTAATTTACTGCATAGTAGTGTTTCTATTATTTTTGAGAACAGAGGCAAAATCGCAATGTATAAACGTATATATATATATAAAGGGCACCGTCATTGAGCAGTGGATAGATAATCGTTAAAGATAGTGATGTTATATATATCATCATTATCATATTTCACCATTTTATCCACCGCTGAATGAAAGTCTCTCCAAGTCTTTCCACAGAATTTTATTTTAAGTAATTCATTTCCATATCACCTCAACCTGTTTTCTTATTTCATCCACCCATCTAGTTTGAGGACGTTTTCTAGGTCTTCGGTGGTCTCTTGGAATCCAGTTCAGAATTTCTGTTGTCCATCGTTGATCAGTTCTTCTTGCAATATGCCCAGCCCATTGTCATTGCAGCTTTTTATTTGAAAAATAATGTACTTAAACTTATTTGATCGCTCACTCAATTATTTCGTTTTTTTAACCCTTTATAGTTATTCCAAGCATGCACCTCTCCATGCTCCTTTGCGTTGTCTGTAAGTTTCCTATTAATGTCTTTGTTAGATTCCATGTGGGTTTTTGATCCGTAATAAAGAATAGATAATGCACTCTGAATAAGGACCTTATTTTCTAGATAAAAAGACACTTGTCCTCTTAGCATAAAACTTCACACACGCACGCATATATACGCACGCAAGAATATATATATATATACACACAGAGTGTATATATGTACAGGGTGTTTCAGAATAACGTTTGGAAAATTTCAGGGTTGGAAAAGACGTTAAATAAACAGTATTGGTGGAACTCACACGGTTCGCAAAGAAACCAGCTTGTCTGTATAGAGAATTTATGTTTTACGTCCATCTTCGTTGCTACGCACAATTATACGAATTGAATACAATTTTTGATACAGATTTAAGTCATTGGCCTAATAATACAGCAGAGACAAAAATATGCGAAATTCCATTTCCTAATCGCGATCTGTATTGCCCTATAATGAAATAAAGCATGAAATTGTTTTTTTTATCACACTGTACACATTTGGGAATTCGTAAGCATGTGCAATCGATAAAGGACTTATAAATGAACATTTTTTGTCATAACAATTTTTTTCCTAAAATGCGCCGTTACGGCGCTACGGTCATTTAATTGCTTCCATCCACTGCGCACAAGGTAGCAAGAATTAGCTACGAAGCCCACATTTGTCAACTTTTTAAAATTGCTTAATAAAAATGGACTTTCATAAAGTCATGAAATGGCGCTTCGTAGCCAATTCTTGCTACCTTGTGACAGTGGATGGAAGCAACTAAACGACTGTAGCGCTATAACGGTGCATTTTAGGAAAGAAAATTGTTAGAACAAAAAATGTTCATTTCAAGTCCTTTACCTATTGCACATGCTTACAAATTCCCAAATGTGTACAGTGTGATGTAAAAAAGGCAATTTTCATTCTTTATCTCACTAGAGGGCAATACAGATCACGATCAGGAAATGGAATTTCCCATTTTTTTTGTCTCTGCTGTATTATTAGGCCAATGACTTAAATCTGTATCAAAAATTGCATTCAATTCGTATAATTGCGTACGCAGCAACAAAGATGGACGTAAAACGTAAATTCGCTGTACAAACAAACTGGTTGCTTTGCGCACGGCGCGAGTTCCACCAATATTATTTATTTAACGTCCTTTACAATCCCTCAAATTGTCTAATGTTATTCTGAAACACCTGTACATACAGACACC
Source organism: Dysdera silvatica (assembly GCA_006491805.2). NCBI lineage: Eukaryota > Metazoa > Arthropoda > Arachnida > Araneae > Dysderidae > Dysdera > Dysdera silvatica. Next base: position 197,633,028 of record QLNU02015360.1, read on the forward strand.
ATACACACACACACATATATATATATATATATATATATATATATATATATATATATATATATATATATTCAATTAAAGAGCTGTAAACACTTCACAGAATCACAATAAATCAAATTGTTTCAGGCATCCTATGAAGGAGAATTCACGCTTAAATTTGATACGAACATTGAAAGTCGAAAACAAAAATTTTCTCACATAAACATGTATAATTATTAGAAAATAATTGTTGATGTTTATGTAAGCAAATTTGTTATCCTAAATCTGTTTTTCAAAAAAAAAAAATTCCACCTCCACTTTTTGTGCCATATTTAATTGTGGATTCTCCTTCATAGGTTAGCTGAAAAAAATTGAATTTTTTTATAATTCTGTTAAATGTTCATAGCTCTTCAATTTTCTGAAAAGTGATTTTTTATAAATAAATCTCATCAAGAGTTAAAGTGAGAAATATATACCTCTCCCATCAAATAAAATTGAGTGTAACCTTACTTTTGGTCACGTATATATATATATATATACAGGGTGTTCCGTAACTACCGCATAAACTCTCTGGCACGCGATTCTATGATAAATTCTGAGACGAAAGTCAAGAGGGACGATTGGTTGACGGCTTCGTTTATGAATAATAAGCACTTCAAAATTTCTATCTGAGAGCCAATAGTGCTTCAAGAGAGCGTGCTTCTACGTCGTTTCAGCCAATGACGAAAGCTGCACCCCTTGGTTTCCCCGCTTCCAGAATAAAAAGGATTTAACTCGCTATCAGAAAGAATTTCTTGGCGACGAGCTATTTAAATTTAGCGCTGAAATTTCAGTCGGCCCGCTTTAGAATTAAATCATTCTGCGTAAAAGTTAACCTGTGCTACCGAATTTGGCGATGGTGCACTTATTAACACTTATACTTTTAAATCCCACGCTTATAGTGTATATGGTAGCTAAGATATGATGCAGCTAAGATTGTTGCCACCCACGGCAAATTAAGGCTCCGGCGCCTTAATTAATCTTAATAAGAATATTGGGTACTAAAAAGTGCACTAAGTCTCAAGTGTAGATGCGATTGACACCAAAAAAACTTCCCTTGGTAGTATAGTACTGACAGCTCTTGGAACTTAAAACAAACATAAGATCTAAAGTAGTAAAGTATAGCCCTCCATAAATCCTTGAAACGCCACTAACTTCAATCAAAATTCACCTTATATATTTCAAAAACGCTTTAGGCATTTAAAAAAATATGATGAAATTATAATTTTAAATAAAAATCCAAGGAAATCTGAAATGCCAAAACTGCTCAATCCCACCCTTTTTTTGCCAAAAATAAACTATACACTTATCAGAAAGGTTTACGATGCGTGCACTTCAGACATAACATACGCATTCGCCCCCAATTCGCGCAAAGATTTTATTTGTTGTGATTTTCGAAGAACATTTCGTCGAATTTTAGTACTTCTTTTACGTCCTGAACTCATTTCGGAATTTAATTACATGTTGGGAGAAAAAACTTACATTGTGTTTACGTAACTAAATGTTAGTAAAATTAATAAAAAGCATCCACCACGAAGTATACTAATAGTGGCGTGAAGAGATTTTCCATTAGGTGTATGCTTTTCAGTTTTGAAATTTCTAATACTATACGTTTAGCATTACAATATATATTTCTAAAATACTACTGTTAATTCTGAATTATATATTGGCTTAATATATATTTTAATGTGTAATTTAAAATTTTTATCAAAATTAAATTCTGATTATAATTTCATAAAGGTTTTTAGGATGCCAAAAAAAATCTGTTTGGTGTATACTCAATTTTGGGAGCCGCTGTATGTTAAGATGCTTTTCTTATAACACCGATTAAATGCTCAGGACCCTGTCTGTCGCTTTAAATCAAATATGAGATTTCAAATGCTACATTTGTACAAAGTTAATTGACAATTCTTTCGCCTTCTTTTCCTATGCTTGGCGACGGTTTACCTTACATTGGGTTGCAATATTTAAAAACGTCTGACGACGCTTTCTGTTACATCACTGCATTTTGCACACGCGTTACTTTTCTTTCAAGCTGAACTCTTCCAATAAAAAAGGCTGTTCATTCTAAGGCGGGGCCGACTAAAATTTGGGCCCTAAATTTAAATAGCACGTGACCAAGAAATTCTTTACAATAGCGAGTTAAATCCTTTTTATTCTGGAAGCGGGGAAACCAAGGGGTGCAGCTTTCGTCATTGGCTGAAACGACGTCGAAGAACTTCTCTTGAAGCATTATTGGCTCTCAAATAGAAATTTTGAAGTGCTTATTATTCATAAACGAAGCCGTCAATCAAAAATTGTCCCTCTTGACTTTCGTCATAGAATTGACCATAGAATGTCTGCCAAGGAGTTTATGTGGTAGTTACCGAACATTCTGTATATATATATACAAGGTGTTCCGAAAACACCGGATCAAAAGTATATAGCCCTGATCCTTGTATCCGTAATGGTCTTTTGCATGGGGATGGTCAGAAATGAATATCCATGGAGTTATGGCTATACAAATAACAAAGCATGATTGGACAAAAAAGGAAAGTTACACCTACAGGTATAATCAACGTATTTGTCCAATAGACTGCATCTGACCTGTATTATCAAGAAACTGGTTATCTTATTCGCTTTGCATCTCTGAAATGTGGAAGTTAACAATTTCGAGCCAATGAAAATTGTGATTGAAAGTTTGGCTCGCCCCTTGAATTTAGTTTCCTAAGTTTTGCCGTCGCCAATTTTTGGCGCGAATGGCGAATTTTTGGCAAGCTATTTAAGAATCAAACCATTGACTTTTTGGCCATTTTATTCCCCCCCCCAGGTAAGCAAAAATTAGCAAAATTAACATTGGAAATAAACTAACATAGGAAAATAAGCACAACAACAACCCACTCCGAAGGTGCTTACATAATACTTGAAATCTCCCTATTAAATTTTTTCCATGGTAAATGGAAATACAAGTCCTGCGACCCGGCCACCATGCCGGCACCCACGTTCGTAATTCAGAATCGATCTAGCCAAAGCGTACTGAAGAGGGATTCATCTGGGCCATAACCCCCTCCCCCGCAATTGGAAGAATATAAACAATAGGTCCAGGGGCGGACAGAGGTCTCTCAAAGGGCGCATACCTTGGATTATCGGAGGGCGCGAGTCCTATAGCTCATGAGGACGCAAGTCCTATCGCCCATGAGGACGCAAGTCCTATCGCCCATGAGGGCGCACCGGACAGTGGCCGGTTGGCCGGCGGCCCAGTCCACCCTTGAATAGGCCTACAGAAAGCTATGATGTAGAGGTAAACCTTCTCATTCGAACCAACCTCTTTTAGAAATTTTCTGCGTACGCTACTGGATCAAGGGTAATTTTTCGATACTAACTTTTATTTTTATTTTCAAGCTATTTATTATTTACCTGCAGCACAGACTTTTGATTTCTTCGACGGTAAAACATGAACGAAAAGAAAAGAATCTTCGGAGCATAAAAGTTTATGATTGGCAGGTGGAGGGCATTCACGGATTCAGTAAGTATCCCAGAGGTGGGGAGGGTGCAGTGGCGTAGGCAGAAAGTTCATAAGAGGAGGGTTATAGGCTTAATGGGAGGGGTTACAGAGCTACAACTCATATATTCCTATGTTAAATATACAAAATTTCATTGCGATGGCGGGGGTCGCAACCCCCAAAACCTCCGCCTGGCTACGCCTCTGGGAGGGTGTCGATTTGTATGAACGTGCACAAAGTAATTTTAAACTGCAAGGGGGAGAGGCTGCCCCATTAGCGCAGTTGGTAAGGCGTCCGTATACGGATCTTGTTAACGCATGCTGGGCGGAGGGTTTGTTCCTTTTAGTACTGGGCGCCCTTGGCCGCACGGGCCCCTGTGCAATTCACCCTTCCCCCTATTGCCTGCCCTGCCCTTCGTAGCAAAAATTGAAACACTCCTTAGGTAAACTTCTTTAATCGGTGTTGCGAGTCTCGAGATATTTATTTTTCAAACTAAACTTCTTGCTTTAGAACTAAGAATGGCTCCCACGGATCTTGGGGCCATCCTATGTTCGTAGTGCACCACTGAGGGAAGTTTCCAGCCCTACGTAGGAGCCCTAAAATCTTTATTTATGAAATTGCGCCAATTATAAAATCAAGTCGCCAATCTCAGCAACCACAAAAAATGCCAACACGCCTGGAATCCTGTTTGACGAGGCAATGTAGCAACCCCGCGCTGGAGTTGAAATTTTCGGGGGAGACAACTTCTTGGTTTGTAAGTGCAATTGGTCATTATAGATCCCGCCTCTGCGAAATAAAAGTATGCAAAATTCCGTTGATATTCATTTCCGACCCCCCATGTAAAGGGCCATTATGGTCCATTCTGAAAAAGGATCAGGCCTATATACTTTTGATCCGATATTTTCGGAACACCCTGTATATATATGCGTGCGTGTTGTGTGTGTATAAGATTACTCCATATGTTTTTAGACAAGTATATGCATAGTGAATTTACTATAGCAAAATTTATAAAGTAGATTTATTAACTCCTATAAGCTTTGTATTACTCATATGTTGAATAATAATTATGAAACAAATGATCTCTAATAATTTTCTATAATGTGTATTATATAATCTTATATTTTTATTATATATTTTCTTATATAATCTTATTTAATGAATAATATAATTTATAATGAGCACGCTTGATTGAAACAATTAACAAGAGATTGAAATTGTGGTTTGATTTTACTCATGATAATACTTTTGAGATGCGTTGCGCAATTTATGTCACCGTGTATATAAATCTGTTGTTTTATTTACTGTTATATTTTCCCCATTATAAAATTATCACAATTATTTTCAACCATGTAAGTATAACGAAAGAATAGTGTTCACTTATTTTCCTTTTAGTTTTGAGAGAAATATTTTTATTTATTTTGAGGAACGTGTGTTTGTATAAAAGTGCATCATCAAAAAAAAAAGTTTAAATGAAGATGAAGAAAGAAGAAGTAAAACGCGACACAACAGGGTTTTTTATTTTATTTTTATTTCCATTGCTGATAGGAACGAAAGGTCGAACAAATTTAGGAAGGACAAAACAGAACAGTTTGTTTCAGAGGCTAGAAAGAATACCATATACAAGGAATGCACTTTTATATATTACAAGAAATCATTTAAAGATACATCTAAATTGTATACCGAAACCACTTTAGTACTTCAATCGACAGCAAAACAATACTGTTTTTTCGCACATTTGATTATCTGGTAGGTTTCAAACAGGGAAAACAGACTTGTACATCATTATAAAAACATGGATATTCAACGAGTCAGTTTTTATATATTTAACATGAGAGAGGGAAAAAAATAATTTTTCAGAAAAAAAAATTAGTTCTCCCCGCGTGCCTAAATCGTTTCATTTTAACGCAATGCTCAGAGTACAGTAAGTTGTCTATTTCGAAGTAATTTTGTTCGTGAATTGGATGCCCAGAAACAATGCGTCATAGACGTTCTAGTCTGTTTTACGCATCTCCATCACCCTTTTAACCATGACACGCAACGCTTTTCCCCATTTGGGAAAAGTTAATCAAAAAAGGGAAAAATTTTCCAATTTAGGGATAAAATAGGAGGACACGTTATGCATTGTTTATATGTTTGCAACGTACAGAAAAAGTTACGATTTTTTTTTAAGTTAAGGTAAAAATCACAACGACTTGACTCATTCCCATCATGTTTAAGTTACATAAATTGCATGTTTGATTTATAGGAAAAATGTTTCGAAATATCATTCTTGAGCCATTTTATTTTTGTGCATACAATTCACTTACAAAGTGATGCTTGGCGGTTGAATATCGATGTCTTTAATAAAATCACTTTATCCAGAAAAGGACTTTTCTATTAGAAAGGAGCTAGAATAGACACTGTTGAGTGGGAAAACACTCGTAAGATTATCATAAATCAGATCTTTCATCATATGGTTCAGTTCCAAAACCCGATAAAGAAAATCCAATTAAAAAGCACAAGTCTCTTTCAAAACGAGAAATAGACAAGTAACGAAATTTGATTACTTTTCAAAATCTTTGAGCAAATCGGTTGCAAACAAACATCTTTTAAATTAATAGTGCAGTTTCTGGCAAATATCAATACCAAAAAAAGCAGTACAAAGATTTAAATAACTAGTATCAACAAAACGAATAAAATATCAAGGTCTATAAGTTATATCAAGATCATTTTAAATTCTGAATATTGCACACGCATTAAATTGATATAATTCTTGCCACTTACCTACATTTCTTACCTACTGTTCTTAAGGGACAGATTTCTTGATTGTGCTTCATGCAACAGAAGCTTAAATACAAAAAGTAATAAAATAATTACTGGTTTTGAACTCTAATGTTCATATAAATAAATTTCGAGAGGCGTAATAAAATAGATTTAAATTTTATGGGAAAAGTGATGGACACATTGTAAAAAGAGATTTCGTTTACGAATATATCAGAGGTTCCGTAGTTAATTTTTCAAAGGCTACACACGTTTTTTTTAAATTAGACATTCTGAATTCTTTTTTCTAATTTAAAAAAAAAAGAATAGTTAGGGTAGACAAATTGTAAAGTTATTATTTTTATTATGGATTTATTATGGAATTAGCTGGAAACTTATTTTACAAATAGTCGTTTTTTTCTTCATAAATCCACGCGCCGTAGTGTGAAATTCAATTTGGAAGTGGAATTGCCTGCTGTTTGAATTCAAACATGAAGGAAAAGAATTTCCTTCGGACAGTTCTTTGTCAAAGAAATTTCTTAATCATTTTTTATAGCACTATCACAATTTTCTGGTTCTCTTGAAGAAATATTGATTCATGAGATGATGTTAGAAATAACAAAGCGAAGTTTGAATATCCAATTCACACGGCAGGTTCACGACAAAGAAATTTTGCAACAAAATTTAAAAATGGAGTATTATTTAGAACATTTCGATTAATTACATATGTCATTATGAGATACTTAGTAATAAAAATTTGACAGTTAACAGGACGCGTCATATGTGTTTTTATCCATTTTCCTTTTGATTTAGAAAAACACAAACGTGTGGATTATGTAAAATATGGTTTAATCTGATTGTTATGCTTATTATTATATTCTCATAATTTATGAATTTGAACCTTGCTCTGTGCAGTGTGGCCCAAAATTTGAGAATAAAGGAGATCAAAATTAATATTCAATGGATTCTAAGGTAAATAATACACTCTACTACAATAGGATCATTCCAAAACCACAGAACGATAAGCGATCCAAATATTTTGGCATATTAAAAAATTCTTAGAATAATGCCAGATACTGCCGAATTACCTCTCAAAATTTCTCTACTGGTATGTGTATAAATCATTTCTGAACAACAATTGACATTTGCTTTGAAATATATTATTTTCATAATAAATAACTACGTCACTAGTATAAAGTTGGGCCTACTTAATGAAATATCTTCATTTGAAAATACAGCCGATACCATGAAACAATTTTAAGACAAGTCCATGCATTTGCTTGTGATGTTGCATTGCAGATTGTACCGAAATATATCGGAGAATGAATTCTCTGCTAAAGATAAACTAGCTTCAATTTCATCCATAATTGATTGATGAAGCACATCAATTTATTTCAAAAATTTCTATTTCTCCTTTTATCCTTCCATTTGTATTTGTACTTACGTCAATGAAATAAATAGTTGACTTACCTTGAAGCTTGTGCCATTCTCTTAAGGAAAAATTAACTGACCATACTTATATTCTCAAGAAAAACTCACCTCATAACAAAATAAAAAAAAATCATACAGATTTAAATTCAGATTTTTCAATCCAAGGTGGAATGAGACAAGGCAAAAGTTCTATTCAATTATAACAATATTATGACATCAAGTAAACGCACACTAGACTGATAAAATCATTAAACTTGATATATATATATGATAAAAAGGGACAATGTTTAGCGTTGTGCAATATTCAGATTGGGTTTCTTTAATCGCTATGTCTGTAGGTGCAACAGTTTATTCAGACACATGATGAATCAGACATTTATAAAATGTACATAAATAAAGGGACCGACTTGTGCTTTCTAATTTCGTCTATATATACATAATGTTAAATCTGGATCACCATAAATATATACAATTTCGCGTTCCATTGCCGTTGTATTCTTGTTCAGTCTTCTTTCACTTCCTCGAAAGTGCTTGCTAGATAGCATTTCGTGAATATTGCGAAGTGTGTTTAAAGTGGTAATTGGTTTAACTTTCCAGTACATCGTCGACAAAGTTGTATTTGAATGTGTGTTATCGTCTGTTTATCCTTTGGCGCAAAAAATGTTTGTTTGTCGGTTGGGAAACAACACTTGGTGTCACCCTCACCTAAGACCGGAAAGAGTCCGGTACGCAGGAGGCACTATCAACCCTCGTGTCCCCACCCTAATTTTTTTTTAAATATTTTTTATTCTGTTATTTTCTGTGAGTCCCTCTCCCGTCTATGGTACAGGAGATTCAGATGCGTTGGTTGGACGATGTGGTGTCACGGGAGCCAGGTGAAGAAGTCACCGGTCACCGAATGAACATAATGCTGAGCGTTACGACAGCTGCGGTCAGAAGGACATGGGATATTTTTTGCCTCGAAGAACTATTCAGCCAGTTGTCGCACTCACCTGAAAACAACAAGAAAGATTGTTTAGAGCAGTCATTCGTCTTCCCATTCTTCGTCATGCAAGGCGTAGCACTCACTACCAGCTTCCTCAAATTTACAGAAACCCCCCATGGGACAAAATACAGGATATCTCATTTTGGAATTCAATAGAGTATTTTGTTGTATTTGACGCATATATGTAATGTCAATGAATACCAAGTAGTCTACCGGTTTTTAAAACCTTTTTCAACAAGTTATTTCTAAAATACGTTTTTGTTTCAAATTTAGCGGGATTATTCTATAACTTCATCAACAGAATGTCGTTTGTTAAACGTTGTTTTAGGCAGTATCTATATTTTCGAGTAATAAATATATACATATATTGCTATGCGTTCCTAAACAGTCTTTTTTTCTGAAATTTGATGCAATTGAGAGAGTATTTAATTGTCATGTTAGATATATGCATAGAATGCTAAAGGTCTTTTAAAATTTGTTTGAATCACAGTACTTTCTAATTAAATATATTTGTACAAAATACATAAAATCTTTTACTTTAAATGGGCGCATATATATAGACAAAGAGGTGAAAATATTGTATGTTTTTAACAAAAAAAATGAAAAGGATTCGCAATGAGACGAAAAAGACAATATTTAAGTTACGGTACCTAAGGAGAATATATATTTTATCTAAATTTTAGACTGATATGATTGATTAATTTCCAAAATTACGGAAGCAATATTTTGTGATGCATTTTTTATTTAATATATTCTCTTGGGTCAATACACAGAAGCTTTGCTTTTGTAAAAATAAGTCGGGTTTTAAAACTTTAAAAATCTGCTTTCAACACTGTGCTAAACTGTTGTAATATAGCTCAGTGGTTTTCAATTCTACAACCTGAATTTAAACCTTATGTAGGCATGACTTCAGGAAAAACAAGCCAAAGTACAAAATGGAAAAAATCATCGCCATACCATTTGCCTAAAATATGTGCAATAAAATGAAACGGTGTTAATTCTCGTTTAAGAACTGACGCTAGAATCAAACTGGTAAAGTTGATGGCTGGACAAAGATTGACACTAAGATCAATCAATTTCGCTTTAACGAACACGTATCTCTACCCGGATATAACATCGTCTTTTATACAGTGGACGTGAATATATCGCAGTCTTATTGTATGTCATTTTCGCTGAAAATAATTCAGCTATAATCACATACATAGAGCGGTCGCTATATAAAGGGGGGCCACAGCTCGACCCCCCGAAAATTCGCGGCATAATAAAAGAGTGATGCATGTAAAAAGTAAAATAAATTTTGTTAGGTAATTGAAAATTAAATTTTCTTTAACAATATCGGTGTTTTGAAATAAAATCTAAAGAAATCTATATATTAGATTTAACGAAATATACAGCATTAAAAGTTCATCATAATTGTTAAAATTTTTGAATGAAATATTAGTGACTTATATAACGTAAAAGTTCTAACAAATAATTTAAAGTTATTTATTAGCTGCACAATATGACTTAGTGACATGTATATGCCCAACAAAATATTGTAATAAATATATATAACTATTTGAACTAACCTGAGCTTTGAGAGAGAACATCTGACTGAAGGATTGTCTCAAAACACTTTATCAGTTTACTTTTCAATTTTTAATTTCTTCAGCGTGTGGAGAGAAAAAGACTGACATAGGTGGATAATAGTAAGTTTGACGAAAAAAACCACAAAACTAACGCAGTTAATTTTTAATTAATGAGCTGTTGACAACTGCTTCGATATCAAGGAAAATGGCTGTCTTCCTCAGAACCAGATATAGATCTGAATGAGATTCATTCAGATCTACATTGGGTTCGTAGGAAGAAGGTCATTTTTGACAGAGAAAGACGGCCATTTTGCCGTCGAAACAATTAGCAATCACTCATTAATTAAAAATTTAGTTCTGTCAGTTTTGTAATTTTTCTCCTAACTTAGTTCTTGCGCAGTGATTTACGTTAGTATTTACATGAATAATATTATAAGAATAATATCCTGTTTCATCAAGACAATTCTCATCAAACAATAACTGCTTAAACATCATTTCTTAGGTAGTAACAGGGGCTCCTCTCATCGTATTCAAGGTATGTTTATAACGTTTTTTGTTGACATCTCTTTCTTTCATAAATCGTAGTCCCGTTTTCCGAGACATTTATTTCCATTTTCCCGTTTCTCACAGAAGAAATAGTGCGTCATTTTATCGTTTGCGTAAAACAGCCCATTAGTCCAAGTGATACGTATAATTTCACATCGGTACATTTTTCTAGTTAAATATCACTATTATACAATATATTTTTAGAAGTGATAAGTACAGGTTCTCCATAATATCTCCTCGATCGTTATTTTCAACTGTTATCAATCATAAACGAAAATACTATTATATTTTAACTCTCCATTCTGTCAAGGGCTGTTCTTTTGACGCTATCGATCCCCTTTGTTTCGTTGCTTTGTCTACGAAACGTATCGTTCAAAATGCTATTTAAACCTTGCTACAGAAACATCGTTTCTATGTTCTATTTCAGCCGGTTTTCTTTCACTATTTTGGGTCATCTTTCCTCCAACAACAATGTATTATTCTTTTGAACAATTTTTACGTGAAAAATGATTACAGAAGAATATAAATGAACTTCTTTTTGAGGGTATAATTTCTTCACATCTTTCAGCGTTTAATCACAATCGTGTTAATTGTTTTCACATATTTTTTAATTAATTCATGTTCTGATTTCTACGTTACATGTTGCGTTTTGTATTAATCTTTTTTTAAATCCACCAATTTAATTGAAATCCACAACATCAATTAACATTCCACTTACTTCCACATAAGAATAATTGTTGTTTTCTGTTGATATTTTCATATTTATTTCCCACTTTTTTCACCTAATGGCAAATTTTAATCAACATTGAAAGTTTAAAATGTTCTTATAGACGGTGGATCATCTTTCTTAGTAAAACGATAGCAAACGTCAGTTAAATGGCATCGAACAGGATCTCAACCCACGGTTGACACAATCGTGCATTCAGTAACACCCGAACGTTTCTGTCCACCTTTCTAGAGTTGCGCAGAATCGTTTGGGAGGTGACTTTATGTGAGGCTGTGCTCACCTCAATTTTAAACTACACTCTTCATAGTATTTTTGCAGGACATTTTCTCACTGATTAAGAGCTGATGATGAATCCACACTGAACGACCCATGCTGATGACGGAAAAGAATATATTCTACTCATAAGCTGAAGATGAATCCATTTCACTTGTTGACCATATGTAAAATGACATGAAAACAGTGAGCGAAATTAAAAATTAAGCAGGTTACTCGCAAGTCGTTATTCAGCTTTGGACGTGCAGAAAAAAATTAACACATTTATCTTTTTCGTGCTAGTGCCAACACGATGACATAGCTCTACCAACATTTTTAAAAGTCCAGTATTATATACTGTACTCAGTGTCCTATGGTGCTTTGGTATTGGGTTCATTACAAATGGTCAACCATATTCGTTCTATTATAAGACTTACAACAATATACTTGGGTAATTATATAGCAATGGTCTACCTAAAGCTACTATGTAACTATAATTATTTCAACACTGGCATAAGGTTTAAAAACACGACGTTTCGGAAGCCAACTGCTCCCTTTATCAAGTGAGGGTAGAATGAAGGGTGAGTGAAGGAAATTGTGTAGCAAGATAATGTCGATTCTCAACCGTTCTGCGTTATGGTGAACGTTTTTCTGCATCTGAAAATTCACCTATGAGTTTCTCATTATTTGCATGTCTCTAGCCAATCTTGTTCAATATTTTACAGAAATCCACTTAATCGAATATTGTTTGAAATGGCCTATCCCATGGAAGTATTGATCAACTTTTTAGATGATATCTTGATGTTTGAGAAGTCAACAGTTAATGTAAAAGCTTATAAACCTGGACGAGAATATATATAGGTATTAAAGAGAAGATCAGTCTTAATATATTATTATTATGTATAATATAGTATATGCGTATTTCGAAGTTTAATCGTTTATGTATCTTAAACAATAGTTTTTGTTACGAAACATGCATTTACGCCAACTTCTCTTACATATTAAAATTCCAAAATTGAATAACGCACACGTGAACAGTCATGCAAGAATTTATAGTTTCACAGGAGCAGGGACCTTACTCACACCCCTTATCAACAATGAATGAAAGAGTGGATGTTGTGATGTAAAAGAACCTTGCTTTAAATAAATAGTAATTTATATAATAAGTAGTGATAATTTTTTTTTATATTTTCTCAATATCAATTTGTATGATCAGAAATGGTAATGGTGAATATGCAATTAAAATGGGTAATTGCATTTTTGAAAGCATTTTTATAAAAATGCAGCTCCAATTACTTCCAGCGAATTTTTAAATTATACTAGAATATTTTTAAATTATACTAGGAAGTAAAAGCAAAATTTAGTTTCTTTAAACCTAAAATTTATCCAACTCCTTTAAGTTATTTTTTCGTAATTATAAATGTAAATCAGATTTGTTGATTTTTTAATGATTATTTGGCTAGGTGCAACGAAGGAAACGATTTTTTTAAATTATATTCTGAAAACAGATTTATATCTCATTTATTGAAAAGTACTTTGATATATGATATTCTAATTAATAATTTAAAAAGATTCGCTTTCTGCAAATTTGATCCAAACTATTTTATTTAGGTTTATTCACGAAGTTACGTCATTGAATTTTTGCATTCGTTATAATATGAAAAACCTCTGAGTATATATAATAAATTCTTTGTACGAACATTCGACCGTTCATCAAATATTGCCACGTGTAACAGTCAACGAAATTGACTGCTGATATGTTTCACGATCAACAGTCTGGATCGAACTGCATATTCAAATATCCATTTCAATGTAGTCGTAAAACTATTTCGGCTGTACTTGGCTCTTCTCGATACGTGTAAGGAATATTATTAAATTAAGGATGGAAATTTAAGTTTATGGTGCTTGATGGCGCACGGGCAGTTAAGATGATTTCAGAAGTTCGATTTCCGAGAAGTATGAAATTTTTTGCCGAGGGAACCAAACGCCGGACTGCGGTGGACAGAAAAACGTTATGCGTTCAACATGAAATCGAACCGGGGGTTAACGGCAGGATAAACGAAAGCGTTACCACTACGCCTGTATAAGCCGCAGATACATAAAACCTTTGCTTTTACATGTGCGATTAGCACTTATTGGGGGCATGGGATAATACAAATTTGTATACAACAACACGTTTCTGAATTAATGGTTTATATTAAGCCCCACCAAGCACAGAGTTCACAGACTTTAAGGGGGCTTGCTTGGTGTACGAAGCACTAACCTAATCGTTCACGTTCTCGAGAAGCGGGACACACTCCCACTCCTGCTAATCTAAGCTTTTTGTTGATATGTACCCTGTGTTACTACAAACAATTTCCATATAATATTTATGAGATATTTATTCCATGTAATCGTATAAAATCCGGGAGTATATGTTCACGATATCTCTTATTTTACATATTTTTATTATTTAGATATGTGTACTTATGAGATGTCTCAATATTCCGATGTATTTATGAGATAGTCTGTGTGCTGATGACAAACTAGCCAAGCGTATGGACACACACATTTAAGAGATATTCCATATCATCATCATCATTTTCAACATAAAATTTCGACTGTATATTTATGAGATATCCTGTATAACTCTGGTCAGTTTATATATTATAGTTATGGGTCATCAATAATTTCATATAATTATTTAATGCATGCTCTATAACCATAAATTATACTCGAATTTTACATTTATGAGATATCCTGCATCATTAGGAGGACAAGACACGATTAGATGATAGATTCAGCTTTATGGAACAGGCTTCAGTACTTACCTTTAATCATAACGCAACATTAGCAGTTGTGCAGTACTGATATGTAAAAATTTAAGAAATTAAATTAAGCGCCGAAAATATCTTCCGAGTTTTGTAACTCCTGAATTTATATCGGAAGTAATTTTACAAATTTCGATACTTACCTTGGAACTTGAAAACTTTAAGTGGGTTCGTCATTTATTTTTACAAGATATATTAAATATATATATATATGTTATGATCTGCTTTAATATAAAATAAACATAACTATACGTACATATATAAAATCCGTATGCTTTAACCTACCAATATAAAGATGATGTAGATTTTACGTGATAAAATATCAATTTAGTAGTGAAAAGAAATTGATATTTTTCAAGTCGGTGTTTTAAAGTATAAATTGGGAATTTTAATCATCTTTTTATTTCGTGTACTTAATTCAGTCTTGAGTAAATTATGAATAATTTTTTAATGATTTGAATTATGGAATAAACATGGATGGTATTTCAATATGTCTAACAAAAATATACTAATTTAGTGAAATAATTATTTATAAAGAAAGATTTATTTCGGCCTGCAGTAACATGGACATTTGACAGCAGCAGGTGCAATATATGGTGAAAATTTTTTCGTATATAACTGGTAGATAAAAATTTATTATCTGGTAACAACGCTTAGTTTAATGATGAACACCACTTATAAGTTTCGGCCAAAGACGATCTCTAAATAAACCTAAACTGTGTGATTTAACCATTTACGGGTACCACGCGGAGCTTAAAAGATTACGCTTAATCAGAAAAAGATCGATCATTATCAAGGAGTTAAGTAACAAGCAATTAATTATCGCGTCTCTTAAAATTACTGAGTTTAGTAAATCAAACGAATTATTTGTTGTGCAACTTTCAATGACCCTAATTAAAAGCCATGCTCTTGCAATGAGTCAGGAAAGACGGATCAGTTTCGAAAACGATACTTGAAATTGGAAAATTGATTGCTATTTCTACTAATCAGGACAATTAAAAAGAAAAACGATTTTTCAGGTGGCTAAATTATCAGGATACCGGTCACTGTGTCTTGTCTTTGTGACTTACAATATAGACGACAAAGCAGTTGAAATTGATTTCTGCTCACCTGCTGACGTAATGTTGAAAACCAGATTACCAGTTACACCAGGGACAATAGTGCGATGACAATTGTCTTGCAGACCTGAGAAGTGGGTCACTTTAGGATTAGCTGCATACACCTAAAAACAATACACTATATTGCAGGCAACGTTACAGACATTCAGCAAATATGACAGAATAAAAAGTTTTATTTTCATTGTCAATTTTGAGTCTGGATCTAATTTTAAAGAAACGTATTAGCGGATCCCAAAATCTATTGAAAACTATATTTAATATTTTGTAACTTTACAAAATTATGCTCTTCGATATTTTTATAAGGTTATATGTATATATATTATTTTTATTTTCTATTGAAAATTTTGGATGCATGTTTCTTAAAATTTGACTTCGCATTAAAGAGAAATTTCATGCCACCAAGCTATTTGGTTGCCATCATTAACGTCCATTTCCATGTAGGTTTCCCGTTCAAAGAAACAGACATAAAAATAAATTTACCCTGGTAGCGTTTAATGGAAATAAAAAACGATATCCACAGGGACATCTATATTTTCTCTTTTGTCAGAGAAATGGCCCATTAGAAATGAAATAGAAATTACGAGCCACGGGTTTTAAATCACCAAAAAAAAAAAGGGAAGTTCGAAGCTTTTGGAATACTATTCAATATCTTCTTTATACGCGTATTATTTTTTTATCTATAAGTTTCCTCAGAGGGTTTGGATATCATTTTGGGAAGGCAAGAAAGCAAAATTGAATTAACGGAAAGTAGTACATATCTAAATTGATTTATAGAACAAATGTCTGACCAAAAGTTTAGATAACATTCTACCCCCTTTTAAGAAAATTATGAGTCTTATTTGGAAAAATAAACTTCCAAGAACAAAACTCATCAAGATTTTGGAATAGTTATGAATGGAATCTTCAGCAATCTTAACGCTTCATCGGATGTTCATATTCTGAACGGCTCTTGTAATTAAAGTTAATCAATATGCAGAGAACCGTAAAAGTACAGGACTTTGCAAAAAACAAAACAAAACAAAAAAAACAAAACAAACTATTTTCAGCTTTGGTGCTGCTTTCCATGAAAAGTTATCGATTTCCGTTAACAGGCGAGGCCGCGTTCATATACAACCATTACTTTACAAATGTGATTTAATTCTTCCTTTTATTACAGAGGAGGAAACATCATTTCCTCTGTTTGTGAACATACAATTCCTTTAATACTGCAATTAGGACAAGGCCAGAAAACGGATAACCCGATGGTGCCGTAAAGGACATAAATACTTTCTAAGAAAAATTTACCTACACTAAATGCGTAGATTCCTTTTTTTACCTTTTTTTAGTATTGGACTAATCGCTAGAAAAGCAAAAACACTAAAAAGTACTTAAACTTTATTTTCTTTTGGGCCGCCATGCACTTTCGAAAGAAAAGTAGGCTCAACAATCCTTAAAAAAACGCTCTAGCAATTTATTAATAAGAGAGAGAGACTCTTTTTGTGACGAAAAACTAATTTCCACTGATAATGACTCAATTTCGAAGTTTGTGTTTGTTATCAATTCGCACTTTGTTAATGAAGGAACGACGTTCGATTTGTTTGTACTTGGAAGTCATTTTGCTTGATTACTAAAGCAGCGAGACTGCTTGATTTGTATTGATGCACAGCAATTAGTACGAAATGGACGAGGCGAGTCCAAACGAAAATGACAGATTATTTTGCCAAGAAGCTATTTCTGGATGTTGTCGATTTCACGCTGTTTTGTTCTCTCTGATGAAAAAACAAGGCGATTTTTTTTGATTGTTTACACAGATTTTTGGTGTATTTTCTTTGCGTATTTGATGAAGAGTAAAGGAAAAATCTTTGAATATCGTCAACTTGTAACAAACCGTGAATATAGCCTGCACAGGGAGCCTTTTGATACAAAAGGAAACCCAAATTTTATCACCTCTGTTTTTAAAGGTAAATTATCAAATATATACAAAAAAGTACTCACAAAGCAATATTTTGCCTTTGATCCTTTTAGCCCAGCGATGAGGTAGTTTTTACCATTCTCTTCCCACATGCCTTGGCACTGGAATGCTAAAAGTTCCAAACGAGAAAAACAATTATATATGTACTTAAACAGGGAAGAAAAGAATCACCATGGAAAACTTCCGTATGTTGAATCACTCACTCATGTGTTCTCTCGAAGCATCGCAAGTCGTTAAGAACTCCAGCGTCTCGTGACTCCGGCAACCCACCACTTTGACCGTGGTGTCTGGACAAAAGTCTGATCGGACGTGGTTTTTTGACGCTGCTATCCTTAGACCATTTGTCTCGACGAGCTGCGGACACAGCGAAATCACAGATGTAGATGGTCCTGAACAGAAACAAAGGTCATAGATTACGGGAGTAGACGGGTAATAGACGACTGGTTGACCTCAGATCCTGAGAAAGTGATTAATAGATTCGGACAAGCAAACATACAGATAAGAGAGGAAAATAATAGTACCCAGAAAATACGTGTCTTTCCTTTCCAAGTTGGCGATAAGTTCGTATATTGCTATATTGCTAGACTTTGTATTTTCATTCACTAAATGCGAATTTTCATAAATGTTTCAGCTATTTACATAAACATTCATATTTAATTGAAACATTTATATTTAATTGAAAC
>QLNU02015360.1:197651434-197689579 GCA_006491805.2 Dysdera silvatica
TCAGGATTCAAGAACT
Organism: Dysdera silvatica; assembly: GCA_006491805.2. Classification (NCBI taxonomy): domain Eukaryota; kingdom Metazoa; phylum Arthropoda; class Arachnida; order Araneae; family Dysderidae; genus Dysdera; species Dysdera silvatica. The sequence goes on from QLNU02015360.1 coordinate 197,651,451, forward strand.
CTGTAGAAGCTTGATTAAAGTCATACTTGGACAGAATGTTGAGATTTTTCAACTTAGGCAAGTGAGCATTTCTCAGGAACAGGAAAACAAATAGATTTCCAGTAGAACAAAATTATGTTCAATAAATAAATTAATTAGTTCTAGACTTGGTCAATAGAACCTCTTATCTTCTAAAAGACATTCATTCTCCATCTTTAATTCCCAAATTCCTTAACGGTTCTTTGAAGTGGGTGTAATGTAATAGGCCTCCACATGGTGCACCCAGGATAATGCAAAATCTATTACAACTTCTGCCACTTTCCAATTATCGCTATTCAATATGAGTAAGAAACAGCTAAATAAATTTCCTATCAGCATACATCGATTAAAAGTGCTACAATGGAATGCCAGAGGTCTTTCTCATGAGAAGCACACACAACTAATGGTTACTCTAAATATTAAGGATGTCAATGTCTTCATCATAGAAGCAAACCTAACCCAAGTTCATTTGGAAAAACATTCTTTCCTATGTTTTCACATACAGCTATTACCAAAATTAAGGAGAAATGCCAGCGGTATCCTCGTTGGAGTTAGACAGGATCTGTTTTCCACCTTTGAGATTATTAGTGAACTCGGCGGCAATTGTCGAGCTGAAGTGGTGAAAGTGGATGTTTGGAAAAAAGTCCAACCACTTTAAAATTTATGCCTCCTATAGCCCCCTCACGCAACACCAAATTAAATTTTGATAATATTTCTGTCTCTAATAAAAATATTCTATTGGGAGATTTCAATGCTCATAATTCAAAATGGGGCTATGGTGATAGTAACAGTGCTGGCAAAGGTTTGGATCACCTTTTAAATTCAGAAAAAATTGAACTTATCTACAACGTTACAGATACTCCAACTTATCTTCATTATAATGGAACAAGTACCACGCCTGATATAACTTTTACTTCTGAGGACATTGCGAAGGATTCTAATAGGAAAATTCTTTGACTCAGGTTCGGGCCACTGAGCCGTGATATCTTCTTTTGCCATTAACTCAAGCCCAGGCAAGGGCTATGCTGACATTAAAAATAGGTGGAATTTTAAAAACGTTAATTGGAAGATCTTCAGTACTGAACTAGAAAATAATTTGAATTATATTGATTTTTCTAAATTGAGCAGCACTGATGCTGCTTTTTCTCTTTTTTTGCCAAGAGATATTAAAAGTTGCTAAGAAATGGATTCCTAGAGGGAAACAATTTAAATATAAGCCTTTTTGGTCTTTCTCACATGATCTTTTGAAACGGCAAAGTATTTCAACTCTCAATTTAGCTGAATACACGAAGAGAGTACGGGTTGTTCAGGAGTAGAAAGAATCAGTAGGCAAGCTGAGAAAAGCCATCTGTAAGGCAAAGAGGGACTGTTTTGATAATTTCGTTAGAAATATTGACTATCATGAAGACAACAAAAAAGTTTTTAAATTTGTTAACAAACTTTGTAACGGAGGCTCTAATGAAGCTATACAGCCCTTTGTTATCAATGGTAAGGAGATTTTGGATGATAGTATAGCTAATGCTTTTGTATCCTTTTACTCAAGGTCACAGCACCTTGGCATAAAGCAAAAACATTTGCAAAGACAAATTAAAAGGGATTTGAGTGATTTGCCCAAGGGGCCGCAACTGGACCACACGATTTTTAATTCAGACTTTAGTATGCAGGAACTAAAAGAGACAATTCGCCGTCTTGATAAAGGCAAAAGTCCGGGCCAAGATTTTATTCACGGAGAATTCTTAATGAATTTGGGTTCAAAATGTACTCATATTCTCCTTGATTTGTTTAACAGAAGTTGGAATACAACTGTCCGAAATAAAGCTGCTATTATTCCAATTTTAAAGAAAGGAAAGCCTCCTAATAACTTAGATAGCTATAGACCAATTTCGTTGACAAGCGTTCTAGCTAAGACTATGGAGCGAATGGTTGCCTCAAGGCTTGAATGGTTTTTACAAAATGAGAATTTGATAGTACCGGCACAAGCTGGTTTTAGACAGCATCAGTTCAACGTCCAGCAAGTGGCATTCGTAAGTCGAGAAATTAAGGACGGTTAGGATATGCGAAGATCCGTCTTGTCTGTTTTTGTTGACTTTAAATCAGCTTATGAAAAGGTATGGCGTATGAGGTTAATCCAAAAATTAAAAAACATCGTAGTTGCTGGTAAAATGCTTGCTTGGATTAAGAACCATATTACTCAAAGGTTTCGTTCGGTGAGATATAGTAAAACATCTTCACTATTCAAACAAACTGAAACTAATATACCCCCATGGATCTGTCATCAGCCCTATTCTCTTTAATATATTCATTAATGATCTCCCTAAGATTTTATCTCATGATGGTCAAGTAAAAACCGCATTGTTTGCAGTTGATTTTGCAATGTGGACAGATGCTCCCAAAAAGCACCATAATAACCTCAACACCGACTTAAATAAAGCCCTGCTGGTCCTTAAAACATGATGCGAAGTGAATGGCATGTAAATAAACTAAGATAAAACGACATGTTAATTGTTCACGCTTAATAGACAAAACTTCTGTCCTAAGTTACAATACGAAGGCTGTGATATTCGATGCATAGATTGCACAACCTACCTGAGATGTGTATTGGACTCCCATCTGACCTGGAAGGATCATGTTAAAAAATTAAAGGACAAAGCAGAAAAAAAGAATTCCCATATTAAAAAGGCTGGCTGGTGCGACTTGGGGATGCGCTCGGAGTACTCTGACTATAACTTATAAGATCTTTATAAAACCAGATTTTAGCTACTGTAATGAAATCCTGGTTTCGGCCGCGCATGGCATAATACAAGAACTTCAGTTTTTAGAGAACAGGCGCTGCGGCTCATCACTGGAGCAGTTAGAACCACCCTTATTGCTACAATGCAACTTCTTGTGAGCATTGTTCCCATAGAAAATGAAATCAAGAAAAATGCAGTTACATTGTTTGAGAAATTGAGAAGACTTCCTAATAAAAACTACTGGAGGGACTACTACGTTAAACGCATTAAAAATTTAAAAACACAGTCCGGTTTTATACAATATGGGGCCAGAATTGCAAATAAGCTAAATCTTAATCACAATTTCTCGGTTATCGAAGGCCCTGTTTGCACTCTTGACTATATTGTCGCTGATATCAATTTGGACTTCGTCACAGAAATTGATAAAAAAGGGGATGCCTTGCTCACAGATCCATGCTATTGCGTTGGAAACTATCCACAACAGATATACTGAGGAAAATTGGCTTCACGTCTATACAGACGGGTTTCTGTTTGATAGAACTTGTGGTGCTCGTGCTGGAGTTTTTGTAATCTTTTCTCATTTTATATTCCTGTAGGATTTTTACTTATCTCTTTGATAGCGAAGTTGAAGCTATATTTGTTGCAATTAATCAACTCCTTTTCCGTAAGAACGCCTTCAATAATTCTATCATTCTCTCCGATTGTAAAGCGGCACTTGAAGCCATTTCCAACAATAAAAAACACCTTTGGAACCGCATTTATGGCTGTAGGTCCATATTGAAAGATTTGAAGGACCAGATCAGCCTACAATGGGTCCCTGCATATATTGGGTTGGAAGGAAACGAAATTGCTGATCAGCTGGCCAAGAAAAGCACATCTATCTTGCAGAGACCACAAGGGACCATGACATTTCACTCATCGAAACAATTTATGCGTCACTATTTTAGTAAAAGCAATGACCTGAAGGTTTCAAATAAGGCTTTAAATAAACTCTGGGACGTTCTAATAAATTCTAAATCACTTATTCCGGATACTCCCAGAACTGCCGCCGTTGCAAAATTTCGCATGTTAATTGCATGATTGTCTGCAGGTATACTTGTTCAGCTTTGGCCTGGCTGAAAACCCTTATTGCAAGTTATGCAACAGCAACCAACCAATGACATCGGATCATCGTAACGTGTGCAGTGCACTAAAAACTTCTCTAGATATTGTTAGCAAATATTGAAAAGCTCGAAGTTTAATGACTAAATAGTCAAACACCTGGCATTTGTAATAAAAAATAAAATTTGTATTTAATTTCATATGTAGGAGTGGCGTCGTCTGGCTTTTAAGAATTTGCGTGAATTAGTAAATAAATAATTAAGTAAACGCCATTTCGTTCTATGCCCAATTAATTTCAAAGTGTAATATATTCATATGTAAAATATTTATTCATGAAAATCGTTTTACAATAGAATATTATATAAAGTTAATTCCCGTGTGGAGACTGTGACAAGGTGTATGTTGGACAGACGGGAAGATCGATACGTCTACGAGGGAAGGAGCATATGCGTGCGGTAGCTAGGGGAGACGATTCAAACCAGTTGGCTGAACATGTCTTCAGGGAGGGTCACGAACCAGATTGGCATTCGATGAAAATATTACATCAGAATGTGACGAATCTGGGGAGTAGACTTTTTCTGGAATCATGGGAAACCTACGGTTTGAGGAGTCGTGCAATAAACATCGCAAAACCTCTACCAGAACCTTACAGGATTTTTGCAAAACCTCGAGTTGGGGGTGTTCATCTGACATCGTCGGGTGCGGGGGCTTTCCCGGCGAGGGTTTCCCCGATTGGGGTTTCCCCAGCTGGAAATGCTCCGCACCAAATGGCGTCAGATGGGGATTCCCAACATGCGGGTATATAAGCTTAGGACTTTCACGAACTCTTCATTCTGCCTTCACTTGACAAAGGGAGCAGTTGGCTCCCGAAACGTCGTGTTTTTAAACCTTACGCCAGTGTCAAAATAACTGTTTGTTAAAGTTAATTATTTTCCATATGGAAAGCAAATATCGGGTCTTTAATACCATACAGAATTTTCATGATCTAATTACATTTTGCGGTCTGAATTTCATATAGAGGATACCTTTTATTTATAGCAATAATATCAATTTTATAGTTGATATTGCAAGATGTTTTAAGAGTATTAATATTAATTTATTAGCATATTCAATTTTCACTCAAAAATTCATTCAAAATTCAATTTTCAACGGCATTTCCGGAAAGGCCGTTCTACATTTAATTAGTGAAGGGACGAGATATGCGCTCTATCGGGTTTTAAAATTCATGAGTCGATACAAATTATCTAAATGTAACAAAGAAATTACTTTATTTCATTAATTGATTGTTTCAGCATTTAATTTGTTCGCTTCATTAAGCAAATTTTGAGTTCTTCTTAGGGGAAATTTTCTAGAAAAATAAAATCTTAGAGATAACAGATATGCATTTTTAATATCGTCATCCAGAAGGGAATGCAAAATTTTACCTGTCCTTAATAGGGTTTAAATATATATCGAAGGGATAGTGAAAAATAATGAATTTCTTGGTTTAAGTTATAAACGATAAATACTTTACGGAATGTCATTTACCCCGTGTCAATCAGGTTTCCCCTAGCTTAGTTACACGAAGGAATTGAACTTTGCAATCGTTTTCTCTTAACAATATCATCGCCCTAGCTTAGAAATTTGTAGTGGATGTTGTTTTTGAGATAAAATTCACTACCTTACTATTATAACCAAACTGTTATACAGAGTGTTCATTAACCCTTGGACAATAACCACACGGGGGTGTTCCTGGGACAATTTTGAGATATAAAACTGATCTTCATTTTGGTGACAGATCAATACTGTTTTTGATATTCGCCAAAAACCTTCGCTCAATGAGGAAGCTGTCTGCATTCATTAACACTGTCGCAGACAAGTTTAAGCCGAATTAAAAAAAACTTGTTTCTGCATGGGTGTGGCTAAAGCACTAGGCAGTTTAATTGGTGATTTAATTTCAAAAGCGAAACGCACGCGCAGTTTTTTTTTCTTTCAGTCAATTGGATAGATTTTACTCAGAAGTGGGCGATGCCGTTGTTGGACGCTTACAATACTAAAATCAATAATCTTGACATGAAATCTAGTCAATTGGCTGAAAAACAAACTACGGGCGGGTTTTGCTTTTGAAATTAAATTACCAGTTAAAAGTGCTTATGGTGCTTTACACCATACCCATGCAGAAACAAGTTTTCTGTAATTCGTCTTAAACTAACCTGCGAAGGTGTTAACAGATGCAGACAGCTTTCTCATTTTTTAGGCGTTTTTGGCGAATATCACAAAAAGTATTGACCTGTCACCTAAATGCAGACCACTTTTATGTCTCAAAATTGTCCCAGGAATACCGCTGTGGGGGTTATTATCTGAGGGTTACTGAACATCCTGTATTTCAGTTGGGATATACTATCATCTTGTTGGGAGGGATTAATGCTTCTGTGAGGAAGAAAACAATTTGAAAAACAAAATTCATAGTCTCTTTATATTTTTATTCCTAATGAGGCAAAATTTGACCAATTGTTTGTATATTAAAGAATAAAAACCTATTTTTTTGTATCAAAATGTACATTAATACATTGCAAGGCAATGCATGAAAAAATTGCAACCTATAATGGTAGAATTGTAATATATGCTTCCTAGCAACTAATCCAACATCACCGCGCATTATTTTTTTCGAAGAAAGCTTTCTGTGGATTTCAGTGAATATTTAAACTTTTTCGTATTAAAAATTTTGTAATTTTTAAGAAAAATATAATTGAAATATAAAAATCGTGGATTTTTTTATTTGAGATTTTGCAATGAATTATTGAGGTTATCATCTAATATTATTTTACTAGTGTTTTTTTTTCCAGGTAACCCATATGATTATAGTTTTTGTAAAAATTAATGATTACAATGTTTTATATATTCTGTTTTTATATTAAGTTTCAAGCATGAGAACTGACGTATATTCGACTCAATTTATTTTCTGAGCGCCATGCATAATATCCCATCATTGCGACAATGATAATAGAAAAAAGCTGGAAAGAGCCTAATGAGGTTCCCCTCATCAAAAAATGACAACATCGAAATCAATACGTATCACATATGTAAGTCTACAGTGACGAAGGCATTAATTCCAATTAACATATTTAGAACAGCGCAACCGGATTCCGTTCCGCAATTTCTTCATCTCACTTATTACGAGGACAACTTGAAAACGGATCTTGGGCGCCAACGTTAGAATTGTTAACCCATGAGCTTTGGGTGTAAAGATGTGGAAATTGGCAAGCAATTTGGATTTCAGGCCTAGTCTACAGAAGGCAGTTTCCTTGGCGCCAAATAAACTAACGTTAAGTAACGAAAGATTAGTAGACGTGGAGCAGGAATCGAGCAATTTGGCAACGAAACTTGTTAAGGAAAGTATTCTATAGATTTATAAAAAATGTCTTAATGTCTGGGTATAAAAATTATTTCTTCATCATACACCAGAGTTCTTACACCCATGCATAAAAAATTGGGATATATAAGAATTTGTAAAATATAGTTCAAGAAGATTTAATTTGAGGCAAAAATATGAATATGAAAATTCGATTTATTAACATAAATCTTCCTCAAGTATTTGCTTCATATAAAACTTAAATTCGAAATTAATAATATTCAGTATCTAAGTCTGCAAGTTCATCAAACTTTAAAGCAACACGAACTGGGGATGGTATGAAACAATATGTTCTAATAATTTATATTATCATTGATTAAATTAAAATTAAGTGCATTTTGTATATAGGCCTACATAAGTTTCCAAAATCTATTATATATGTGACAGGGAGAGAGAGAGAGAGAGAGAGAGAGAAAACAATCCAACTAAATAAAACTCTCTATCTTATAATCACTCTGTCATAATCAGAGACTATAAAGTTGACTGTAGAGTTCAATCTTATGTAAAATGATGCATATAACAGAACATTAAATTAAATTTAAATTAATAAATTAGCTCAGTTAATAATATTAAATAATTACTTTATGCGGAAATTTATGATTTGTCGCTGGTGGTCTTCATGCATTATTATATGCAGGCGTCTGTTTGTCTTCATCGCAATCTCGATTCTTTTCGTTGGCGAAATGGGATTTGACATAGCGAAATCGAATAGAATATTCTATAATTTTGCTTTCAAAATTCCCTTTTTTTTATTCTGAACGGCATATTTAAGTGGATTGCATTTGCAGTAAATGCACTACACCAGCTTCTGAATCTCCTTTCAACATATGATTTCAATATGCCAGATGCAATCCTACATTTCCATTTGTAGACAAAGCACTGCATTACAACTTCGTTGAAATTGGATATGTTCTTCGAGAAAGTTATTTTCCGTATGTGAGTGTGCGACCTATAATTTTATATATCTAGAGAAATAATTCGCTTTCCGTTGAATACCAGCTGACTTTGGTACAAACTTTTTTTTAACATAAACATATTTTTCTATTTAAATTTGAAGAAATAAAGCCAGACGACATGATTTAAATATATGTAACGTTAGATGATAAATTGTTTGTTTATATTTGAGATATTGTTACCCTTCACAGGTTAGAACAATTACCAAATGGCCGGCATACAGAGCCACGGGGGCGTATTTTTTGTAAATTGCTCGCAAAGAAAATAATGATTTCATGGTGCCTGGCGGGAACCGAACCCACGATCTGTTGGTATCCGGACAAGTGCTCTTCCAACTGAGCTACAGGCGACCTATCATCCTCCCCTCTGCGAGCGCATATAAAGCTTCACTATAAACGAGTTTCGAAATGAGCAATTGCATGAACTGCTTTTTAACCTGTTAACTGGGTATGACGACATTTTTCGTCATGCCCGGAAGACTACCAAAATGCGAACGACATTTTTCGTCATTAAAATTAACCGTATTATGTTGAACGCATTACGTTTTATGTAGTTCTTATATATTTAATCCTAGCGTGATGGTGTGATGACATTACTTATCACTGTGAAAAAAAGTCCCCAGTGTGAAACGAGTTTCACAAAATTTTATTCCCCGGTTAACAGGTTAAACCAAATCAACGTTAAAGAAGCGAACGTCCGAAAAGCGGGACTAACGTGATATCTTTCCTTTGCGAGCATGGCCCTGCGGTGGCGCAGTGTGGTAACGCGTTCTCCTATTGCGCGGCTAATCCGGGTTCGACTCCCAGCAGTGCAAAAAGAACGCTTACTCAGAGATCTCATAAAAGATCGCACTGCTCACTGTAGTCCGGGGTTTGGTTCCCCAGGCCTTAAGAGGTTCGGATTCCTCGGAAAACAGTAGGTCCCGGCGCAGCATGACCACTGTAGTCTTTGAGCCGTAAAACCAAAAAACAAACAAACCTTTGCGAGCAATTTGCAAAAAATAGGCCCTGGTGGCTCTGTGTGCCAACTGTTTGGCAATTGTGCTAACCCTGTGAAGTGTAATAATATCTCATATATAAAAAATAATTTATCATCTAATATTACCACATAATCTGCCAGGATGAGAAAAATTCCAATCTTTATATAGGACGTATCCTTTGTTGGCAATAACAAATCAAATTCAAGTGCTTACATATAACAGCCTTCATACAATAGTGGACAGAAACAGACTATGAAAAAGGCAACTAATATAGAACTGATATGGAATACTTGCGGCCAAAATCTTTTGTCATAAATAATAAGGGGAAAAAACTATAGCTAGCTAAGGCATATTCTCAAGGAAAAGAAACTGAGAAACGTTTCTAGACAAGTCTTAAGCTGGAGCCCTGACGGAAAGGAGCAGTAGGCCAAGAAATGAGCAGAGAAGAAAGGCAGGTGACGAAATTAAAGAAGAGAGTAAAACATGGGGATAAAACAAAAAGGTAAAACATAACGAAACTTGTAGAAACATCAGCAAATAGAAATGTTTTGTGAAGGTCTTATATTCTTCTAAGCGATTAAAGGGAGGAAAAGAATATTTTTAAAATTGAAACGTGATTAGCGAAATTGATTAAAATAAAATTGCTGCTGAAATATTTTGGAGCTTCCCTGGAATCATACATACATCTGATAGCAAACAGACTTAGACATCCATAATTTCATGTGTATTACATCACAAATAAAATATATAATTATATTAGAAGTGCAGTTGAAATCATCTAACGGCAGCCCTGCGGTGGCGCAGTGTGGTAACGCGTTCTCCTAGTGCGCCGCTAATCCGGGTTCGACTCCCAGCAGTGCAAAGAACGCTTACTCAGAGATCTCATAAAGATCGCACTGCTCACTGTAGTCCGGGGTTTGGTTCCCTAGGCCTTAAGAGGTTCGGATTCCTCGGAAAACAGTAGGTCCCGGCGCAGCATGACCATTGTAGTCTTTGAGCCGTAAAACCACAAAAGAAGCAAAAGCATCTAACGGCAAAGTAATACAAAATATGTGTAAAATTGCTTGCAAATGCATTTTAATTGAATTTTAACATACATATGCATGCAACTTTAGAACCGTCACCAGGCACCTTTTCTAAAATTATCTGCTTGGAATTTTTCAAACATATATATATATTCCGTCATAAGAATTCGTTAATAACATGAGGATAAATTCAATAACATACAGCCAGAGAAAACTATTTACTGAATAGCGAAAAATGATGTCATGTAAGAAATAATAATAACACACACATATATTTCATTGCCAGAGAGAAATAAAGCACAAATTTTAAATTCTAATCACAAAAATGAATGTTTATTCAAAGCAATTGGCGCTTTTGACCTCACGTTTCATTGCACAATCCTTGGAGATGAGAGAAAACGCATTATTTTGAACTATTCTAATATTTTTACCAATAAAATTCAAGTATTTGGCGAAGTGGAGTGCTTAGTTCCCAAAAATTACTCGAAAAATTTCACAACTGCTTGCGAAATACCTACTTTACAATGAATGGCCTTGTTAGACTTGGTGGAGCTTCGTCAGATACCCCAAGAAAAACTTGAAAATTTCTGTGATAGCAGTAAACTATTCTGAAAAGCGATAGCCCGAAGATAGTGACGGTTACCTTGCATATTTTTGAGGGCTTTCTAAAAATGAGTTTTTGCGATAAGAAAATATGGTTTTTTCGTTTCTAAAGTTCACCCTTTCCCACGACTATTCAAATTCCATGGCTTACGTAACACTTCTATAATTGAACGGACTTTTCAAGAAGTTATTTGCCCTGCATTCTGTTTTACAAAGCTCAGATATATGCTTTGAGTCTTGAGCCTTTGCTCCAAAGTACCATTATAGAAATATATATAATTTAAATAGTGAAAAAAAAAATATATATATATTCAACTTACCTACTAATGTGACATATTCTATTCCACCAGAATCATACCGTGGTGACGAACAAGCATCGTGCGGCCTGCGAGCAAATTCGCCTGAAATAAGAATATTTTTCAATTATGTATACAAATCAAACACTACGCAGATTAAATTAAGAAACAATTTATATTAACATTCTTTAGGCGTAGTAATATGAACGCCGATGTTATGTCACAGTTAAATGGTCAAACGTTCGTAAAGAAAGGAATGTTTTTTGCGTCTGGTGGGGCACGATCTCAGGACCTTCTACTATCCGGGCAGGTGCTCTTACCAACTTTTCTACAGACAACAAACAAGCAATCCCTTACGAAATTATTTAAAGCGTATTTTCCGAAAACGGTTATTTCGCGGAATGGGGCAGTACATGGACTGCTTTTTAAACTAAATTGCAAAGAGATTAGTACTAAATTCATAGAAAATCCATTTGCTGCAACGTATTTTTCGATGAATTTAATACCGATCTCTTCGCAATTTGGTTTAAAAAGCAGTCCATGTACTGCCCATTCCGAGAAATAACCGGTTTCGAAAAGTACGCTTTAAATACGTTCGTAGGGAGATTGAGTGTTTGTCGTCTGTGGCTCAGTTGGTAAGAGCACCTGCTCGGACTGTAGAAGGTGGAGGGATCGCCCCACCAGATGCAAAACACATTTCTTTTCCTTACGAACGTTTCACCATCTAACCACGCCATAACATCGGCGTTACTATTACTACGCCTAAAAAACGTTGATAAAAATTGTTTCTTAATTTTTCAATTAGTTCAAGTTTTATATGACGTCTGAATATTGTTAGCCTGTAGCATTACTTTTCTTTTTTCTCTACAAAATTGTAGTACTGCTTAGAAACTTTGTATTCCAATCACAGCAGAGGAAATGCCATCGCTTCTTTCCTTATATCCATGAACTATGTGCGGATATAAATACATTCAATCAAGAAAATTACACTGTGGAAATGCTGTTAAGAAGTTACAATTGTGCACGATTTCTAAACATGGAGATATATTTTATATATACAATATAATACAATACATAATATTATATTGTATTAACAATACATGTTAGGGTAGTGAAATTTCGGATTTTTAAATTAAGGAAAATGGTTTAAAAGATACTTATTTCTTCTAATTACCTTTTTAAATTGAGAAGTAATCGATCAGTTTTGATAACTTTAGTAATTCTAAAAAGTTATTATTACTATTAATTTAGACAAATGCGTAATTGCAGCAGGAAGAATATAAAACTGAACCTCGTTTTTTTTTCAGGTTTTTGGTTGCAATTTTACATTGATGTCACGGCCATTTCAACCAAGCATGTTTCCGACTTTCTCTAAACCAAGAACATGATCAAGAATTTCTTTTCCTGACAAGAAATCTATCTCTGTCGGGGAGGTGTCTGATAGGTGTGTTTAACATAGTAGCCCTTGGTGAACGACTAACAACGTTAAACCGACATTAGGACATACGTCTAATCTATCGAGAGCATGGAAAAGGACACGACATAATCAATTACATCCACCGAAACATCGATTTATTCTAATGTCCAGCGTGTCAGATAGTCCATATTGTATGCAGTCACGCAAAGACCCCGGAGTCTCTCTCTCGCACTCATAAAAAGTCACTCGTAAAGATTCAATTTCACTTAAGCTTATCTGGAAAGTGTCACGCTATCTAATAAATTATTAATGAAAAACTCCAGAGAATGCAGTTCCAAATTCCTGCGTCATGTAAAAAATTACCTTTTTATTTTTTTGAAAGTGACGCCAGAATATGGAAATGTGTTAGATAGTGCCAAGTGAGGAACGATGGCTTTAGAAAATTTCGCTTACCATGTGCGAAATGCTGTTTATGGATCAGTTCATTTGACATACAACGATATTCAACCTTGCGCTAATCGATTTCAAACTGAAGGAGAATAGATCAGTATGAAATGACACGAAAGGGAATAGTGTCGTGTTGGTCACTTTCGCTTCTGCCTTTAAAATGAAAAATAATTCCGCACTGTCATATGCATTTTTAAGTACAAGTTTAAGGCTGTTTCGTCAAACCGCAATTGTGATACCTGAAATCGGTGGTAGTGATTTTTTGGACAGAATATGTATATTCACTTTATCGCGTTTTGTTTTTAAAAATATGAAAACGAAAACGTTTCGTTCGAGATAGCCTATTATACATATTGCGATATGCTTTTAATAATACTTTCTTATTAAATTTTAAGCCATTTTTAGACCAAAATTTAAGTGTTAGGTCAATTTTTGTCCTAAAATTTTTGGTGGTGTAGTGGTAACGTAGACTCGCCAAGTGTGCCCCCAGCCTGGATTTGGCTCCCAACGGTGTCAAAAAAACAACAGCAACAAAAAACAAAAAAAACAAAAAAAACCGCTTACTAACTGCACACTGTAATTCACAGTTTATTTCCCGAGACCTTAAGAGGTACGGAGTGCAGCAAAAGTCCAACAAACAGAACAAATAAACATATTGAATTTTAGAGTTAAAGAAATATTAAGAAACTCATTTAAACAGTAATTAAATAAAGATTGAATTTAATGTTTCATTATATTGTATACAATATTATGTGAATTAATTTTAAGAATAATACTATTAAATTTGAAAAATTATAATTGTATATTAACAAGAATACAGTAGGCAGCAAGTGATATTTTTAAATCGATGAAGTTTCTAAATCTTATTAAATTTGAAAGAGCATATTTCTTCTCTCTCCAAAGCGGATGACAGTTTTAAATTTAAAGATATTAAACAAAAATGTGAGCCAGAAAGCGTATTCAATTATTTCTGTACAGTTTACAAACAAGCTACGGAGAAAAGTCGATAATATCACTGTATCATAAAAACAAATATTACGCATCACAAATTTATTATATATGTAACTCATAGACACTTAAAAATTTCCGAAATTCAACACCCTTTTAAAAAGTTTAATAGTGAAGTTGAAAGCTAAAACACTTCATTTTCAAAAAGCGGAGTTCATTATAAAATTTTCCGGATTCTTGTATCGTTTATGGATATATTTCCTTCAGCATATTTATTCACTGCCGACGTAACAGTTGCAACGTTTACAACACCAAACTGATTTTTTGCAATATCTTCTGGTATTACGTTAAAGGATCAGTGAATTGGAGTTAAATGGTGTAGGGGATGGTGATTGCTTCAGCATTTTCACCGTTTCAGTTCAAGCTAAAAGTTTACTTTAAATTAAGAAAAGGCAGGAGAGGAAAAACGAAAATGGCGGCCTCTCCTTTGTGGTTGTGAAATATTAGGATATAGTTTGAGCAGAAATCTTGGATGAATAAACCAACACTTGATGCTTCCAGTGTAGCCTGAATGCGTCGCCATTTTTTTCGCCGGATATGATAAACCAGAAGAAATAGGTTGTAATTTAAACCCCAAAAAGTAATGAACTTAATAATAATAATAAAAAAGTCCTGAAACTTTACATGACAGGCCGCAAAATTCTAAATAAAAGGAAAGCCTATATTCTAAACATTGTAATTTTAATATCCAGTTGTACACAGAACTACCAGAAAAACTGGTACGCATATCTAATATCGCAGAGCCCTTCCCCCCCACGCACGCAGAAGTGCCGCAACACGATGTGGCATGGACTCGACTAATGTCTGAAGGTATCCTGGAGACAATTCACACCAGGAATCCTGCAGGGCAGTCCACAAATCCATAGGAGTGCGAGGTGTTGGAGATCTCTTCTGAACAGCACGTTGCAAGGCATCCCAGATATGCTCGATAATGTTCATGTCTGGCGATTTAGGTGGCCAATGGAAGTGTCTAAAGTCAGAAGAGTGTTCCTGGAGCCACTCGGTAGCAACTCTCGATGTGTGGGGTGTCGCATTATCATGCTGAAATTGTCCAAGTCCGTCGGAATGCACAATGGACATGAATGGGTGTAGGTGATCGGACATGATGCTTACGTACCTGTCACCTGTCAGAGTTGTCTCTAGACGTATCAGGGGTCCCATATCACGCCAACTGCACACGCCCCATACCATCACAGAAGCTCCACCAGCTTGAACAGTCCCCTGTTGACATGTAGGGTCCATGGATTCATGAGGTTGTCTCCATACCCGTACACGTCCATCCGCCTGATGCAATTGGAAACGAGACTCGTCAGACCAGGCAACGTGTTTCCAGTCATCAACAGTCCAATGGCGGTGTTGGCGGGCCCAGACGAGGCGTAAAGCTTTGTGCCGTGCAGTCAACAATGGTACACGAGTGGGCCTTCGGCTCCGAAATCCCATATCAATGATGGTTCGTTGAACAGTTCGCACGCTGACACTTGTTGATGCCCCAGCATTGAAATCCGCGGCAATTTGAAGAAGTGTTGCACGTCTATCTCGTTTAACGATTCTCGTCAGTCGTCGAATGTCCCGTTCTTTCAAGGTCTTTTTCCGGCAGCACCGCTGTCGGAGATTTGATGTTTTACCGGATTCCTGATATTCACGGTATACCCGTGAAATGGTCGTACGCGAAAATCCAAATTTTGTCGCTATCTCGGAGATGCTATGTCCCATCTCTCTTGTGCCGACTATAACGCCACGTTCAAAATCACTTAAATCTTGATAACCTGCCATTGTAGCGGCAAGAACCGATCTAACAGCTTTGCCAGACATCTCTTGTCTTATATAGGCGCTGCCGACCGCATCGCGTTACGCTGATTGGTTGCAAAGCTCCGTTATTTGCATACGCACGCCTGTACTAAGGGGTCTCAGCTCTGGTGGCGTGCGGATGTCTGTCCGGGCTGGCGGGTGTTGGTTCCAGCTCGCTTAAGACGGAGTGCTTGGGATATTCACTTTGGCCGCCGGGCGGAGTTGGATGGATGCCTGCTTCTGCTATTCTGGGACCGGACTCCGCCCTCCCTCGTAATTCGGACTTCGTCGCTAGGGCCGTGCTTGGCCTTCTGTCCATGACGGGCGTTCGTCATTGTCTTCGTCCGCTGCGATCGCTTGGGGGCCAGCTTTCGCAAACAGTGGATGATAATTTGGTATGTAATGCCTGTCCGGACTATGCTGGTCTCGCGCGCCCTGGTTGCGGGGAATGTTTTACGCCTGTTCGCTGCCGCTCGCGGCACCTTACCCATTCAACGGTGTCCGGTGGTGTCAGTCGACGTTGAATGACGACAATCATGTGAGCTGTGCGTCTCTGTACGCCTGTTTCGATCGACAATCCCCTGCAATGCCCCCTCCCCCCCAGTGGCCCTTCTCGGTCCACTGGTCGTCATTTTATGTGACAAAAGCCAGTCTGGGAATACAGCGCTGCCCCATTCGGCGGCCACCTTTCCCATTACACTTCTTGCGAAAGAACACACACACACACACCTGTACCAGTCTTTCCGGCGCTTCCGGTGTATATGGACCCGTTCTAGTGCTGCCCAGTTTAGCACAGTGAATGAAATTAACGTTAGAATGCTAGAGCCATTTGACATGAAGTTTCAACTAAAGGTATATGATAAGTAATATACAGTTTTAATTTCTATTGTACAGAGTTACCATAAATGAATGACCGTATTTTAAAAATTTATGTTTTCAAAAACTACTATACTCTAATATAATCATTGATAACATGAAAATAAGGAAAAACATTGTAATTTTTCAATTACAAATATTCGATGGATGTACTTTTCGTAACACGACAAACAGCTAATCCGTATTCAAGTTTGTTCCAGACATTTTGCAGCCTTTCACTATCAACGGTTGTTAATGTTGCACTGATGGGTTTTTCAAGTTCAGTGAGTGTTTTCCGCAATGGGATTCTATGCATGCTGGTTGTAATTCGTGCTGCACAGTGGCCATATGGTTTGAAATATGTGCTGCACAGAAATAACGGGAAAAAATCCTTGCATACTCTAATACACAAAATTTTTTCTCTGTCGTTGTCGCCATTTTTAATTTCAATCGCAGCGTTCTAAGGGAGAGCTGCCATCAATTGAGCGATGTTAAGAAAAGAAACTTGGAATGATTTTATTTATTTTCACGCATCACTGATTGTAATAGTTTCGAAAATATAAATTTTTAAAATCCGGTCATTCATTTATGCTAACCCTGTATATTAAAGCTAATTTCTGCCTAAAGTGACCACCTTCGGGACGGGACTGCAATGGTCACCATAAACAGGTGGTCACTATAAAGCACAGACATGAGTAAGTCCCTACAAATTCTCTCTTATAAAAAGTGGTCACTTTATTCAGGTAATCAATTTTTCATGGCAGTCATTCTACCAGGTTCCTATCTATTGGTGTATTTATTAATCATACAAAATAAAATAATATAACCAAATTTCTGTGTTTGACTGTACATTAGTGGTAAATCTTTTGACGATAGCCTTGCTGTAAATTGATACGGTAAATACTAGTTTCCTTTTCGGGAATTGTGAGTCTAAGTTAGTGAGAATTGGTATGAGTGTAAAAAAAATCTAACTATAAGTTTGCACTTTTTTCTTCCATGGTTTATTGGTTCTAAAGTTCCTCTGATACAACTGGCTTTTTTTTCAGTTCTGTAAAGTGGATTAGAACTAAGAATGTGCCTCCACTTACGATTACATTCAGCCACAGGTAGTGCTTTCTTGACTACGTGTTTCACTTTTAAGCCGATAAAATCCTCAAAACCAAATGACACCTTTTTATAAGACCGTTGCAAAGCAACGAAAAGTAATGCTACGTGCTTTCTGGCAAAATGAAACAGTGACAGATAGTGACAGAATAGAAGTAGTGAAATGATTTTTACCTGTTTGGATTTCTATTATATGCTTGTCTCGTTGGTGAAACGTAAGACAGACAAATCCATTTGAGCTAAAGTAAAAGAAAATTTGGTTATACCTAAGAAAACAGGAAAATGAGTGGGATTCAAAATTAGATAAAAAGAAATATAACTTTTAGACATATATCGAATATCTTTAAATGATAAACGATGATAAAATTTATATATATATGTATATATATATATATATGATATTTCGTGCTGGTATTATATAAGATATTTGCACACTCAATCTTATATTACAAAAATAGGTCTTCAATAACGTAAGGATACTCAATTTCCCAAAGTGATATATTGCGCTGGAGCAATTTAAAAACTATGATCAGTACACGTTTCAAGCAATTATTTCTTACGCTCATTTTTTTATTAAATAATGTCTCCAACAGGTAATCACAATATAAGATACAGAACACAAAAGCAGCACGTCCAGGAAGCAATTGAAGCGATCGCCTTTAAAAATGTTTACATATTTTTGTAAATTTTCTCAGTGAGTTCCGAGTTTTGTTTCTTGAACTCCTTAAGAAAATTCTCAACCAAGAGCAAATAAAAGCATCGGATACAAAGCTCGCAACCCACTTAATGAAGGAATAAAAGCCGTCCTCTGGGTGTAAGGCGGAGATTGTGAAACTGAGCAGATGTCATTTCCTAGCATACCAAACTAGGATATAGGGTAAGTTTCGGGCACTTAAAATCCTTTGAGCAGATATAAGAGGTAAGTGGTCCTATCCTCCGAATAACTGATCATCAGATTCTCGTATTTGAAACACGAAACGAGATCTTATGCCCCAAGATGTTTGCTTGATTGTCGCCTACCTTGTAATGTGTAACTGATATGCATCATGCAACTGACCTGTGTAATGTCATTATCGGCGATCCTTATACCATATTTCAAGGATCGGGTTCTCGTTAGGATCGCGTTCTCGATATTTCAAGGATCGCGCTATTGCTTTTGTGTCCGCTACAAAATAAAATTTTGGAATCTACAACAAACAATATTATTATCCGTAAGATAATTTTAAATAGCTCACATAAATACGCTACTTTTGCTTTAGTTTAAAATAAAAAATCTAAGCTTCGTTTTTAGTATAAACACTTTTAACTTGTTAAGTTTTTAGTGTTATATTACGTTTTATGTAAATAAATTTAACTGACTGACAAATGTAAGAATTTAGAAGTTTTCAACGCGGCGGGCTGTATGTGCAAAATTTCGTGACCCAAAAATTACACTTGGTAATACATATGATAAACAGGGGATAGTACGTAGAACATAAACATAGGCAGAAGAAACGGCTCTAGGGTAAACCAGAAGTACAACCTAGACGCCGGAACACCAATCCTACTGCAGGGAAGAAGAGAATTGAAAAGTAATTAATGAAATATTATTATAGTACAGAATTTGCTGACCTTTTTGGGCAGCAGGCCACATAAAAAATTTTAATGGATCTCGCGGGCCAACGGTTTCAGGGAATTTCTTTAAAAAATTTACTAAAAGCTTCCCTTCAGATTCCTTTTCAATTATTTATTTGTTCACTTGCGATATGGAAAGGGATCACCCCCCCCGTGCTTTTTCCTGAAAAAAAATTAAAATTTTTTTTGAATTTTTTTATTCCAACAGTTGTCTGCGGGCCAGATTAACACTGTTGGCGGGCCGTATTGTGGCCCGTGGGCGGCACGTTGGACAGCCCTGCCATATACAGTTATTTAGAAAATTATAGTGTGAATATATTGATATAATTTATAGAGAGAAAAATAGAGAAATTTAAGAGCCCATTTGTTGTAGAAAAATAAAGAAATCTTGGGTCTTTACTAATATAAATTTATATATTTCTGTTTGCTTATTATTTGTTCAAAACTTTTAAAAAACGAAAGAAAAAAATAGAAATGTAGAGAGATGTTTTTATATTTTGAAATCAATGTAATGGATATTGTGGATCTAATCGATTTCGAAGCTTCTGATACGCGTTGCGTATAGTCATCACTATCCTTGTCGCCAGTTATTCCCTTTCTTGCCAGAAAAATTGACACGGATCAGGCAGTCTCGCTGTTTAATTTACTGGTCAAGTCACTGGAGAAGGCACTTTCTGCAACCGACTCTGATCGTTGAAATCGATCGGACGTATTGTAGTTATTTCCAAACCGGCTTGTAATTGATACGCCTGAGAAAGAAAATCGATCGAACGAATGTCCGTCGTCAGTTTCCTTTCAGACTTGGTCGTCCTTTTCGCAATCATTGCCAACGACATGGTGGAAGTACGACATGCCAGTTTCCAGTTCAACTGCATTTGACGAGATTGGTTAGAGTTATTTTCTTTATTGGAACTTTAGGTTCCATTTTTTAAAGGATATTACTCTATTTTCCTTTTATTCGAGCTCTTAAAGCAAAGGAGTTTGCGATTAAAGATTATAAAAGAATTATGTTTTCAATGCATGAAAGAACTAAGGCGCATTAGCGTACCTTGCTTCAATAAATAAAAAAAAATAAGGATACAAAGAGTGTGCGCTTAATAGATTAAATATTATTACAAAACGAATGCTTTATAATTTATGTCGCTTAGAATGCTTGAAAAAAGCGAACTTTCGCTATAAAGTAATAACACCGATGCCATTGTAACGTAATGTAAGCCCACGTTGTATATTCTGTCATATTTAGACGACTCGACAGCAGTCCAGTGAAATTACCTTAAAGTGTATAGAATAAGAATCCATATTTAAAGCGAATCCAGAAATTTGAATATTTGGCACAAACGAGGGAATTTGACATTTAAATTATATCAAAATGTAAAGTTCAGTAACATTAAGAAAAGTGGAATTTTTGAGCAGCACAAGGACCCAAGTGAGTAAGAGCACGAATTATTGAAATAGGTAAAATAACTAATAACAAGAGCAATACAGGAATGAACGGCAAGGTGAAGAAAACATCGGATTTAGAAATAAATTTCAATGTTAACTGAAACCGACATATATATACAAGTCAATCATTTAAAAAGCTGATAATTTTAACTACAGATTATATTTTGATTGTAATATATGTTACTACATTAAGTCCAATACCTCTTTTTTAAAAAAGCTTGAAATGTATATTTTTTTTTCATTTATAAATCTTTTCAATATTAGTTTTATACAATCAAATGCTTACACGTAGTTGCAATTTACTATATTGAAAATTAAAAAATATATTTTGGCTATTAATTTAAATTGTGTCTTAAATTAATAATTTATTTATTGTTAACTAAATCATGCTATATTTAGTTCAATTAATTTCATGCAAACGCATTCCAAAAATAGTCTCAATATATAAAATTTTGTTGTGTAATAGTGATTTCACCATTATTGCCCAAAATCATTTTATATGTTATTTTAGCATATATTATTACACCAAAATTTTATTAATTTTTCAACTAGTCTGTATTTCATGGATTTTGAAATTGATCTGCATTTTAATGATTTTGCAATTAATCTACATTTTTATTAATTTCACAACTAATTTGCATTTCATCAATGGTGTACAGAGATTGACAGGAAATTCTGTCATAATATTATCGTATTATAGTTATTGAACATAAGTTTAAATTCAGGTATATATAAACGTTTATAAATGATTTTCTCGAAGGTAACCTTCAACCCTCTGTCCCGTTACAGGTTATTTTCTAAATAATATTCGAATGTAAAACTTAAAAGTAAGGTGAGGGTCATAAATATTCACGGAGGAAATTAAATACAGTTAAACCCCTTTTCACGGACACCCTTCAGATACGGGAAATTTAATATTTCAAATAAAACTTCCGTGGCAAGAACTTTTTCACATTAATACCCTTCTCTTATAGTTGCCTTTCTTTTACGGCTAAATTTTTTGTCGGATGTGTACCCATTAATGACGGGTTTTATTGTATTTGTGTTCCTGGTTTCACATAAAAAATCGAAAAATAGACTGTGAAATCTTACAGTAGATATTCATAAGTGTCAAAAATTAAAGAGGAGCTCCAAAATTATATATAAAAAAATTTATTTTATATACGAATATTATAATTATTATATTATACTCTAATATTATTTAGTACAAACAAAAAAAAGGAAGAATTCTGGAATGCAGAGCTTTTCTCTATTTAACTAGGAAGGAATTACAATGAAAAAACGGAGTAATATTACACAGAATTAATTAGAGGCCAATAACAACATTGTTACTAACCTCAAACCAGGAATTCTCACTGTAAGTGCGTAAAAATAATAATAAATAGGGGATTCTCAACGGATTTCTTCGGCATTAGTTTCTCCTTAAAAATTTCTCGAAGTCGGACAGTTTTTTCAGTAATCTAACGGCGCCATTATTTAGTTAAAGTTTCTTTTTTCTAAAACTAAGTCTCGTTTCACACCCGCCCCTTTCTCACCTTCCTTTCTTTTCTGTGGCTTATTTTATTTTATACATTCTTTCTTTATTTTCAATATATAGCTTTTGAAATCTTATTTCGCATCGCAGAGTTTAAAAGATTTTCACTATTTGATTCTATTTAAAGCAGGTGGCCCGAGCGTAAGATGCAATCGATTAAGTTAATGCTCTGCATGCGAGGGGTGCTATGCATTCACAGAAAGAAACTACGCACCACTGTTGAGTTGGGTTGCATTTCGTTTCATTGCGTTACATAACTTTGCATTATGTAACTTTACATGACGTGACAATATTTTCCAGATTAATTCCTGGAAAAAACTTTTTCGTTTTTTAAAAACCCTCATTTTTCTAACTCTTAATTTTCGAAAATATACTGTCAATTACACCATACACTAAGATCAGCCCTCTCTTATGCAGGAAAGAGACACATATGGCAGAGGTATAGAGACGAGATCATGGACCCCGTTGTTCAACCGTATGCGGCCGCTATTGGCGATACATTTGTACTGCAGTCAGATAATGCCCGCCCTCACACAGCTCGTCTCGTGCAGCTGTAAATTGAAGAAGAGACTATAATCGAAATGCAATGGCTAGCACGCTCTCCCGACCTGAATGCCATGAGGCATGCTTGGGATGCTCTCGGGAGGCGTGTTGCTGGCCTCCAACCCCTCCACCGAACCCTGCAAGGGCTTATAATTGCTTTGCGCGAACAATGGGCATTATTACCCACGGAACTTGTTCACAACATCATTAGCAGCATGGGGAAAATGCTGTCGCGAATGTATTACTGTTTGAGGTAACCACATTTTGTATTGAGATACTTTTTACTATTTCATTGTGACACCTGTATTTCTGACTTTTTTTTATTTGTATAGCTTATACAAAATGTAAATGCTTTGTATCACATGTTCTTACATTTTTTAGTTACATATGGTATGATAAAGATTTTCACCAAATTTCATCCAAATTGGTTGTATATTTTATGAGTTATCACGTTTTTTCCATTTGTTGCTTAATTTATGGAAACCAGTGTATTTTGGTACATAATACATGTATAAGCTATTCTGAATATACATTCAATGATATACTGAATGGTCTATAACGTAATCCTCCCGTTTGCAAAGCTTGTAACAGAGCTTCCATAGATGTATTATAAGTCTTTCCAACTGAGACCAATAACATGGTCGATGTGTATATGCTTTATTTTTGACAGAATGTATGTTTACTGGCATGCCTCCAGAAAACGCGTTAGGCATGTGGTCCTAACGTAGGATTCTGGCGAAATTAATTGCATTTCTAATATTACACTGTATCTTATTTTTGTATATAACCCAGACACATGCATACACACACACACACACATATATATCTACCTACAGGGGTGGACAAATTAATGGACTTAATGGACACAATTGTGAAATATCAGGATATATTTTCGTGTTAGATATATAGATTAATAGTCGTTTTATAATTAAATTATTTTGTTCTTTTATGTACATAGTTTTTTTATACCGTCAGATTCAATGCAGTGTAGATTGTTTTGACCGACATATAACATGAAAGTGTTGCAATGTGTGAGACGTCAGATTTATTTTTGAAGATGGTAAATTGTAGCTGTGTGAATAGGCGTAGCCAGGGAGTGTGGTTTTGGGGGTTGTAACCCCCATTGCAATGAAATTTTGTATATTTAACATAGGAATATATATGAGTTGTAGCTCTGTAACCCACCTTATGAACTTTCTGCCTACGCCTATGGTTGTGTGCATGTATGCATGTATGGAGTTCAGGTAAGGCATAAGCATAAAAATTATCACTTTATTAAGTATATTCAAAGCGACAGTTTTGAAGGTTACGAAAGGCATACATATGAATCATGGGGAAAATCACACATAAGAAAAATTGTATCTGAAAACCAACTAAAAGGGATGGTCTGTCGTTAAAAGTTGTCGCTTTTTATCCTAAAATCACAAAAATACTGCAGCAAATTTGACAGCAGAATATAAATTTTGTCAAGAACACCCTGCTCCCTAAAAAAAGAGTCCGATAAAAGCTGTACATGTTCAATATCCAACGAAAAAATTGTAACAGATAAATCTCATATTTTCGCATACAATTTATATAAGCAACAACATAGATAGTGTAATGTTTGTAAAACTCATTGGTGTAACTAGCCTCGAGGTCTAGGGGGTTAAATTTTTTCTAGAGAGGCCTAAGTCCCCTTTAGACGTCCTAGTTACTTCAATGATAAAACTTGAACTTTTGGTGATTGGAAATACGTAGTATATGTTCACACTTGACTTACCTTTAATACTTTCCCCTACATCTGGTGTGGTTTTGATTAAAAAATTCCCTAGAAGGCCTATTGTCTTGAATTCCCATATTCTGGTTCCAACAGTGATGAATGATGGCAGCATTTTGATAGTTTGCTCAGTATTGTTTTGGTATTACACTTGTTAGATAATTGCTATAATCAGTTTAATTATTACCAGTTACTGTATGGGCGTTTTAATAAACTAGTTGATTACAGTGCTCCCAATGATGCCTCTCTGGAAGAATACCCACTTTTCAAGAAAACCATACTCCATTATACATAGGCCGAGTATCCAGTTGTGGTTTGAAAGGTATAAGGATGAAATTCCGTATCTTCTTTGCACAATCTCCACTCTCACTTATTATTGAGTTATTGTGGTCAGCGTTGGGTAGAACAGCGGGAAGTAAGTACTACTCGCAATTCCAACTTGAAGATGTTTTTCATAAAAGGTGGTGCATCGTACTAATGACTGTTCAGCACTTATGTGACCATATTTCAAGGGGAATGAGAGATGTGCTGAGGATCAGTGCTGACTCAACTTTATTTTAATAAAGAATTTTGGATATTCTAGAGCTGTTTTCATTGTCAATATAAATTTCTTAGTACAGACACATATAGAGAATATTTGAAAAGATATTCATCCAGCAATAAATAACTAATGATTGCAGCAATAACAACCTGCAATATGAATGAATAGAAAATACGATTCCAAGTATCCATCTTCGTTGAATTTGGATCTTTAGATTTCAATGCGGAATAGATGGGATAAAGCAATCAGAAAACCAAAACCATTTGATTGATAGCTGTTTGTATTTGAGTCTTTTTTGCATAAACAGTCCAAACTCGTTTAAGTTTGAAACCGCCGATCGCATTTGCAACATAGCAGTGGAAATCGCCTTTAGAATGGATGTCTTGGACATTGCTCAGTACTATGTTAAATTAACCGTTCTGTAACTGGAGGAAATACGAGCTTCCTCCTTTGATAAACCTTCTCTCTCTTTGAATCCGAAATTAAAGGCCGTTATCAACATAGCCGATTTCCTCACTCGTAAACTAGTTAAGCTAAACCTACAATACTGCTCTTGTAAAGGTTTGTCCAATTACTAGCGACGTATATCAAATCAAAACCTCTGCCTACGTTTGGTGTTATATTTATCCTGTGAAAAGCAACAGGCGGGTACACAACCTGCATCTTATTTGCTACATTAAATGACACCAAGTAAGAAGCTTGTATTTTTATGTATCTTTGGTCCATCTCTCATAAGATAATGTTTGCAGATATTGGCAAGATCAAATGTTGCAGCAGTCAGTCCGTTCGAATCACATTTAATTTCTAATGTGCAATATACTCCCATTTTCATTTGAAGTCCCGAAAAAGGTTTTTTCACAACATTATGCAGACAAATCCTTTAAAAATTTATAATTAGCATCAAAAGTACTCTTTACCAGTGCTGATGACTTTCAATCATTGCTAGGAGAAATTTCTCATGGGAAATGGAAATCCTTCTTTCAGAACAGGGTAGGCGTTATAAGATTTGTAATAAAACGTTAACCAAAATGCAACAAAACAAGGGATAGTCATTAAGTTGCAGAAACAGCTGCCGCATGAATAATTAATTACCGAGAATTAATGGAATTAAAAAGAAGTATTTTAATGACTAATTTTGAAAACTTTTATCAGATGTAAAATTATTAGTAACGCATTATTTTACGATTGAACAGCAAGAAATGAAATGAATATGAAAAAAAAAAAGAGAGACAGAAAGAAAGAGAGAGGGGGAGAGGGATTGGGCCGCACAGCTGACCTAATGCTGTCATCTGCTTCCCCTCTCAAAATTGATTAATTATGCCAGTAACTTTGCTGATCCGTTTTCATGGCAAGGAGCAAACGAAGTGCAATCGATTTCTGGAAGAACTTTTGTTCATTTTCTTGTCCTTTTCTCGCGTTCTGTAAACAATGGTCGCATAGAAAATGACGACTGTGTCAACTTGGCCGCACGGTTAGATCTCATACGCTGATAAATTATGGCCAGAGCTTTTAATGTCTTCAAAAACTTTGCGCCGAGAACCTAACAATCCACCACTTAACAGAGAAAGACGTTTTGAGATCGTTAGCAAAGAACTTTTCTCGAAACTGATCGAAGTTTTATGCAAATGATCTGCTCAAAAATGGTATGAATAATTTACGCACGTTTTATGTAAACCACCGATTGATTATTTTAGCCTCAGTCCTGATGCTTTGCATTCTCCGCGTAACACTTCGATTTATTTGAAACTATTAAAGGCCCTATTATGGAAACGAACCTTGGGTAATTTCCTAATTCTTTGGATAATTTGTATTCTTTTCTCTACAATCAGAATAAATTTATAATTTTCCCCGATAAAGAAACAAAACTTCAAACTCGCATTACCGAGCTTCTAGAAAAATAAAACTCAAGGCGCCCTAGAACTAGTAAGAAAAAGAAATAAGAAAAACCCTGCAAATAGAAGCTAAGAAACTTTTCTTAACATGTAACCGTAATAAAAAGATAATAACATCGATGGGACCTTTTGTGCGTCTGCTATGATGGCCTAAATTTAACGGTACTATACAAACACCGAAGTTCTATTGGCGGGATCAAATACTGATCCCCAGTTTGAGGGAACTTTTTTTTACAAGTACATTATTTGGGGCAAAGTACTGACTATCTAAAATTATTTTATAGAATCAACTTGCTGTGCACAGCTGAAGGGAGGATCAACAAATTACGTTCGAAGATTATATACCTGACATTTATTTAATTTACCTTCTTGTGGTAGGGCGTAAATAAAACAAGTTTTAATTTGTTGTTAATAATTGAGCTAAATTTATTATTCTAATTTTACTAATAAAGGGAAAACATTTCTCTAATAAAATAATTAATAATACACACCATGCCCAGAGGAGTCCCATTATATCAATTAAACCGTACATAAATAAAGAAACACATTATTTTCAATAAATAATAAGCAAAGTGTGTATTTTGTATATTTTTTCTTATTCTTGTTTAAAATTGGATTCACCTTTTAAAAAAGCAATATTATGAAAATGCTGGAAATCACACCAGGTATATTTCTTATTATTACAGTTGCTAGCTTTGCAGCTCTCGTCTCTCTATTTCCTTGCTAAAAATGCTATTGTCTGCTTATATATAATAAGGTCTAAAATTTCTGGCAGTTGAAGGGGTAATTCAAGTATATACGAAAGCAAAATTCAATTGGGAGAAAGGAGTATGTCGGAAAATTTAAGACCCTTAAACACGAAAAACAAGGCGAGGCGCCTTATCTAAAAGTATATAACCATATATCTACATTCAAAACGCTAGTGTTTTCAAGAAAATATATTTGTTCTGAAAAATTTCTTATCTAATATTCAAAGACAGCATGCTGATCTTTCTTCCTCTTACTCAGATTTAATTAAATTTGCTTGATCTGAATTAATCCCCAACCAGATAACCCATAGGGCAACTAACAAATTAATTGATTGGATACAGAGGATACATTTTAATGCATCACTCTCTCCTCTTTTCAATTGCTTTTGTTGCCTCAAAGGGTAACAGCGAAACCAGTACAATCTTGCTTCGCATATGTTCGAAATTTTTCTCTTTCTAGAATAATTGCCTCCCTATTGGTGCTCGCGTGTATCGGCAAAATTAACGTCCTCAACGAAGTCATGAATGTGAAACTGCTTTACTACAATATCCACAGCGTTATCGGGACTAATCAGGGTTAATGTATATTTATACTCTCCACATTATCAAGAGCTTTCATCAAGTACACAAGCATTTTACTTAACTTTGCATTTAAGATAAAGCAGTCAGTATTACTTACCACCCTTGCATACTGTACGCAACCACTGTAGTTGAATTTGGTGTGGACGATACTTCATCTGTACAAGTCACTTTCGTGTCCGGGTGGTCAGAGTGGGCGTGGGCGATCCTGTAAGACGTGTTTTTGTGGCTGAAGATATATGTCATCCGGCCGTCCAGCGTGTGCCAGCGATGCGTCGATGTCACCCAAGAGGGAAATTGGCATCCCGAGGTCGGATGTTTAGCTGCACGTATTACATATATGTAAGTCAAATCTCTTGCAATCAAAAAATTTACAAAAGTAAACGAACATTACATGCTATTACTGTCATTCTGTCCCTAAGGAAGAAGGTATTTCGTTTTCTTCCTTACAGGAGACAAAGAAAGAAAGCTAAATTTAAGAAAGCCGTCTTGTTTATTTTTTCACATTAATATATGGTTTTGTATAGTCTTGTAAATATTTATGGACTGTACTATATACTGTACCATATACTGAATTTACGAAGTCTTCTTGTTTATTTTTCAACATTAAAATAGGGTTTTATATAGTCTTATAAATATTTATGGACTGTACTATATACTGCACAATATACTAAATTTACGAAGCCTTCGGGTTTATTTTTTCACATTAAAATAGGGTTGTATATAGTCTTGTAAATATTTATAAAAAAACAATTCCGAACGAATAGAAGTGAACCACAATTAGTTGCGATTCATGTTTTCACATTTTTCTTAGTGACATTGTGGTTTTATTGTCATGTTTATTTATGGCTGCATCATTTGTATTTTACCTTGTCTATGATATTTTTATCTTCGTGTGTCAACTCTCGATGTAAGAGTCTTTGACCTGTCGAGTTTTAGACAAATTAACTTTTCATATTTATGTCAAATTGACTTGACTGTAAAGAAAATTACTTTTACAATATTATTGTTAATATTATTTTCGTTATAAATTGTTATATTCCACAGCACCAAAGTGATAAACACTATTCTCTCGATTTTAATGGGGTTCCTGGTTTAATTTAAGTCTCACCCAGAAACCTGAGAACTGTCCATGTATCTTCTTAATATGTAGATGGTGCTCAGCGAGAATATCTTTTGTATGACTGCTATAGTTATGACAATAATTAAACTATACTTACTATTATTATTAACGTTAATGTCATCATTATCTCTATAAATTGATGCATTTAATAACTATTTACAGTTCAAAAAAAATTTTTGAATATCTTGTTCGACTGGAGATATCTGTTCAGTTCAAGTCGCGTCCAGGGAACTGAGAACTGTACACGTAGCTTCCTAGAATGTTAGATATGCGCATCAAGAAAATTTTTGGTAAATTTGCTGCTTTAGTATCTGAAATAATCAAATTTTCCCAAGAATTTATTTCAGTTTGTTGTAATGGCTCAAATTCACCAACCTAGGTAACAAAGATTGTCCAAGAGACGTCCTGAGGATGTCCAGAACGTCCTCAGGACGATATTTATTGGAACCATTACTGGAATATCTGTAGCACTTTTTTTTCACGTTTAGGAGTCAGACGTATTAACGACCCGCTAGTTGAACGCGGTACCACTCTGCCACAGAAAAGCCTCATTTAAACTTCGGTTAATGTTGAAAGGACTGTCTGAAACCGTTGACCATTCAAGTCTAAGAAAACTTGTTTGTATTATAAAACTGATCTTCAGACGTGTCATTTAAGCATAATTAATCTAATTTCTACAAAAATTTCTCTCATTTAACGAAAACGACAGCAAACAAAGCAACAACAAATTATTGTTAACGGAGTAAGTGTTTGCAGACATTATGTACTTGTAAACAAATTTTTGTTTACATATGAATATCGACTATTAAGTTATGATAATTAACTTACTTCTTCTTAACCGCATGATCCGGGAGCCATCTCCAGGAGAAACTAAGCCATCACAGGTAGCATCAGCTGATTGGGAGATGTCAAAACTATCTTTGTCTTTTTCATACACCTGAAAAAGACAAGAACGACTGGCTATAATACTTATATAATGAAATATTTTATTTCAGACAAAAGTGCTTATATAGTCACAACACTATGTAAAAGGATTAAAATTAATATTTAGTCTAGGCAGCGGTGAGTAAACTGGGTAATACGTGACAAACCCCACGCTGCCCAGGTTCTAACCCTAGATGGGCCTGGAGTGGTCAGTATACGAAAATTTACATACGGTAAATATAAGAACAAAATATTGAGGTAAGTATACAACAGTTGTTTTAATAACGGAAATATATTGAGTTGTTTTAATCGATTCGGAAGATGTAATTATGTATATTATACAGTCGAACCTCGTTAAGACGAACACGCTTAAGACGAATTACTTTTAATACGAACCGTTTTCTGAAGTCCCGTCAGAGTGTATAACATACTACCCTTTCCGGATAAGACGAATTACTGTTAATACGAACAGATTTTTTGTTCCCTTTGGTGTTCGTCTTAACGAGGTTCGACTCTATATGATTCCATGGATATTTGATATCTATTTAAAAGTTCTCACATTCTTTATATTTTAGGCATTTTCGACATAATATGCATATCGAGAATCATATTTATATAGAATGTTAGAATCTCTACATGAATTATTATATAAAAGAATGAGAGTTTAAGTATGTAGTAGGTACATATTTTTAGTTTCTTCACGACACACCGTACAGCAATATTAATATCAATAGATTTCTCAAATTAACACAGCTAAAAGAGATTTATTTGCACGATAACAGCTGTTTCGGAAGAAATGGGCTACTATCACTAGAAAGGCAAGTGATATAATCCAACGTGCGACGCAAAGTAGTAATGCCTAAACCGACAGATACACATATAGTTGCTACCACGTATTCAGGGAATATTAGAAATAGGTCGTGAGTCGTCTTTTGGGGTAGTAGTGCCAAAAAAGTGCTTCTCCTATTTGATAAAACTTTCCTCCCATTTGGAAGAATTACTTCACAACAAATGCTTCAGGAACCCCAACTAGTAAATAAACCTTTGTTTTTAGCTGTGTTAATTTGTATGATTTATAGTTATTAATATTTGTATAATGTGCTGCTTTTCACGCCCATCTGTGCATGTAGAATATAAATTTTGCCACCTTATATGAAAATGATGAAACCTTGTATGAAAATAACTTGTTTGAAAATAGGAATATGAAGCTTCTCCTCGATTAAATAACATGGCTCTTGAAAAGAATGCATTATTCATAAAACAAAGGCAGAAATTTAAAGAAAAAAAGGAAAAAAAAAATATAATCCCTTTTTCCGCTACACTTGATTGCCTCTCGCAAAGATAATAGGAGAAGGACGAAGTCTTTCTAAGGAATATAACCTTCTTCAGCATTTATTCTTTCGTATCAGAGTAGTGTCTGGATAATTAATAAATATGAGGAGAAAGAGTAATTCACTTTTGTGCATTAGATCTGAACACACATATACATGGTAATCTAAAAGAAATGTCTACTACTTACGAGGCTATAGTGGTCACACATAACTCTGGGATGATATTGGAGATTTAGACTTTAACAAATATGTACTCTGGATGTATGCAGGTAAAATGCTCTTGTGTCCTGGCGGTTACGGTGACTTTCGGAAATTTCCAATGGCAACACCAATTTTTTTGTTTTGTGTTTGATTTTGTTTTATCTCATTGTGACCAGCATGTGCAAAATTAGTAAAACCGCGTTAAAGTTTATCTTTTAGGTTGAAAAACAACTGAAAAACAGTATCTTGAAATTCCATGAGAATTTACATAAAAGACGAAATAACAGAAAGGAAAAAGCCGTGGATTAACTTTCAATTTTTCAGGTGCATTTCATTGTGAAAAATGGAGAAAATCCACTAATGTTTCATCTACAACGTTTTTTCTCTAAATCCTCATTGAAATTGACAGCGCTATTTCTTAGTTGTTTCGCAGCCTTCAAAATGCAGCTTAACGATTTTCGTCATTTCTGTACATGCTAGTCAAAATCTGGTATAAAAATTAATGTTGCCAATGTATGTTTTCAAAATTGGTTCCCTTTAACTGTAACAGCGTAAGCATAAGTACTCGTTACCTGCGTATATCGAATTTTGTCCCAGTACGTCAAAAATTTCTGTTGCCAGAGTCCTGCGGAAGTAGCGGAAGTTCCTTTTAGACCACATTGTATTATGCACTATACTGTATTCTCTACGGTGTTCCTTGATATCATTGGCCACCATCTTGGTAAATTTCAAATCACTGGCTGCGATTTCTGTTTAACCCAGCCAATTAAGTAAGCTGTGCACAGTGACTAATGGTATAAATTTTCCTTCAAGAAGTGACAAAAACTAATTATGGAATTCTGCCATTGGATCGAAGCATCATTTGATGAAAGTTATTCTATCACTACTTCAAATACCACTATGAAATTCAGATTAGCCATGGAAGGTTGAGAGAGAGAGATTGTGTGCATTTTAGGCAGTTGTTCAAACCTTTCTTTTAATCTTGAGAATGAGCACAGTTTTCTCTGTAGATAGTTTGAGAGATATCAAACTCTTAGTTTTGTAAACATCACATGTTAAGTTTAACTAGACGTGTTTATTTAAGTAGACGTAGCGTACAAGATATTAAATTGCAATAAAATTTAGCTTAAATTTCTGGTCGTCGTTTAGTCACTTAGTTTGACATGCTGTGGCTATGTAGAATTTACATTCTGCTTCTGAATCATCATAATCCTTACGAATCTTTGGACAATTTCGGGCAAAATGTGTTATTAATGAAGGAAGTTCGTGCTAAACCGGAGTATCTAGAATGAGAGCTGCGATATTAGATTGCCAACATCCCG
Source organism: Dysdera silvatica (assembly GCA_006491805.2). NCBI lineage: Eukaryota > Metazoa > Arthropoda > Arachnida > Araneae > Dysderidae > Dysdera > Dysdera silvatica. Next base: position 197,684,721 of record QLNU02015360.1, read on the forward strand.
AAATTAACTGATCTCTATCGCGCTTGGAAGAAAATTAATTTTGGTCTGCAGCAATCATCAATTGAGCAAAGTCAGGGAGCGGTGTGTACTGTTCGTGCGGACTTCATAAATAAAGAAGGATTAGCTGACGGGGGAGTAATGGATTATAAAACATCTTCATCCGTGCCGTCAGCTTCAGTTTAGCCGCAAATGACTCCCCTATTACACCGTTATCGCACCGAGTTATTCCAACAATAGCAGCTCACGCTTTGCTGCTGCTGATGCGGTCGGAAGCTATTAAAAGGGGAAAGGGTCAACTCTATGGCCGGCAACAATGACTTTCTACAAAGAGACAACTCCGAGGAAATCTAAGTTTTACGAGTTCTACCGCTCAGTGGCCTAAATTTACGTCCTCAATGGGTTTCTGACGGTCAAATTAAGGCTGATTTTGGACAGCGAGGGCCAATTTCAGTTGCGCGGTCGAGGACATAATGTATTGTAGAGAAAAATATTGTGAAAACGCGGAATGTCTGAGAAAATGCGGCGTCACCAGGAACGTTAATGCGCTGTAAAACATGAAATAGGCCTTTTTGTTAAGATCTCAAGATAACAGAAAATAAAAGACAAAACGCTCCGCATAAAATTAACGCAAACATATTCGGAAGACCCATTATATATATATATATAAACTCATGTTTGTAAAAATTGCAATACCATGAAGGAATCATGTGATTGAGCTGAAACTTTCAGGAAATGCAAATTAGGGTATGCTATTCAAATGATTAGAATTTCAGAGTCATCGCGCATGCGTGGGCTGAGCAGCGCCCTCTGAACTGCTGATGGATCCGTATAAATAGAGGGCTGTAGCGGGGCGTGTATGGCTATCTGTTAGTGGTAAACGTTACATGAGACGTCACCTGGTCCGCATGGCGGTGACGGACCGTTTTGCTTCATCTGGACAGTTGGCAGAACGTTGGTGCACTGCTACAGGTGTATCATTGTGTGCTTCATCAATTCGTCGGCGTCTACTGCACCGTGGACTGCGTGCAAGAGTTCCTTTATACAGGATCCTCCTGACGCAAAACCATCGGCGCCTGCGGCTACAATGGGCTCATGGACATAGAGACTGGCGTGCTGATTGGCAACAAGTGGTGTTTTCTGATGAATCCCGCTTTAATTTGGGGTACAGTGATGGCCGCATCCGTGTTAGACGCTATACCGGTGAACGCCACCTTCCGGAGTGCGTTATCCAACGTCATAGTGGACGAACCCCCAGCGTTATGGTCTGGGGTGCGATTGCGTATCATGGACGATCTCAGCTGCTACGAATTGTGGGTAATCTTAACAGCAACCGGTACATCAATGAAGTTCTGGAGCCCGAAGTTGTTCCCTTCCTTCAAGGCATTCCCGGAGCTGTATTTCAACAGGACAATGCCCGCCCACATATTGCCAGGAATGTTCAAGACTTCTTTTCATCACAACAGATACAGCTTCTTCCTTGGCCTGCCTATTCGCCGGATATGTCGCCGATTGAACATGTGTGGGATTTCGTTGGTCGGCGTCTCGCTCGTGATCCTCGTCCCATAGCTACTACAGATGAACTTTGGGGTTGCATACAAGCAATCTGGAATGCTCTTCCTCAGGCACACATTCAACATCTGTTTGATTCCATGCCACGTCGTATAGCATCACTTATTGCAGCGCGTGGTGGCTTCACCAAATACTGATTTTCGACATGTAGTATTGTATTTTTGCTTTGTAATTTTAATCGTTTATTTGTATCAACACAGGTCGTTTGTACATTAAATTTCATTCAATTCGGACGAGTCCTTCATGGTGTTGCAATTTTTACAAACATGGGTTTAACTTTATACAACGCCGTTTGGAACGAATCTTGTGGGAACGCAAAGGAATGCCAATGAAAGAGGTAATCAACTAACGGAAAACTAAAATATTTGATTTTTACTCTTACGAATATGAACAGTTTGTCATATAAAAACGATTGCATCCACAAGGAGAAATCTGTTATTTGGGTCATAATAGTCTTGACAAGTGGTGTATATCTAAAATCATTATGCATGTAATTATATTAAAATGAAATAATATGTCCAGCTGTTCAAATTTTTTGCCTTTTTATTCTGTATTCCTGTTGAGTATCAAGTTAAAACAACAGAATGGTTCTAAATGAAAATAATTTGTTTTGATTTTTGACGAGAAGTTTTTTGGGAGTTTTTGGGACGAGAAGTTGGTGGGATTAAGTTGACTTCATATATCCTTATTTATAAAGCGATCAGCAATTCCCGGTAGAGTTCCATAAAAATTTTGCCATATTTTGTTGCATCATAATATACATAAAAATGTATAGTATGAACACTCCATCGATCGCGGTTCCTGGAATCGGAATATGTGTAGGCTAGTGCTGGAAGCTGCATAAGACTTCGATTTCCGAACGAGCATGTATTTTCATAATGAATTTTAATAATCATTTATTTTAAATGCGATTGATAGTTAACAGTAAGGAATCAAAGAAATTGTTAATATAGTTTATTAATTATTTATTACGCATGGAACTCAAAGCTTTAACCATCAACGTTGAAAGTGTTGTACGCTCTGCAGCAGCGCAAGTGGCGGATCGTTAGAAGAAAAGCCATAATTGGGGTTCTGAATGAAAAATAATAGCATTTCTTCATACATGGGTTCCTAAAACGTCCTTGCGCACCCCATTAATTTCGGAATGAAGGGTTCCCGATTACACATGTTAGGTTTATCTATTTGAAAGTGGTAATGCGCGGTTGAATAAAAGCGATTGCAGCGTCCGTAGCAAATAAATAGAAAAGTTAGGAAATCTAATTCGGCAACAAAATAAGACAGAAGGAAAAGGCCAATTGAAAACTTGTAGAGCATCAGACAATTAATAAGCACCTATACCAGTGTTGCACTAAACAAGCAGTAAGAGTCAGCAAGTTTCCCTGCTTTTCTGGATTTGTTCAAGAAACGGGTTAACGGATATCGTGAGCTTGTTGAATAGCTACTACGTAGAGCGGACATGATCCTTATGAGCTTTTCCCCCTAGGGATGTTTAAAGGGGAAGGTGTATTTAACATAGTTACAAGACTGGACGATTTACAACGTCGTACCTTCGGGGTCTATGAGAGGAGGACTGCTGCAGTACTTGTCAAAGCATACGATAATGTTCTGTCTCGAATTTAAATGCGCATTGTTATTGACGGAGATCATTTCTGTCAAGCTTCACAGTGGATTTCTGGGCATTGCAGGAGTTATCCTGCTACAGACTCGGACGATATATCGCAAATCTTCCAAACTCACATACAGGCTGTATTACATGCTCCTTTTCCTTTAAACAACCCCAGAGGAACAAGTCGGTAGTGGGGAGGGGGAGCAGTGTAGACGATGGCCATTCTACGATATCATCATATTCAACGATCCGTTCCACCACAAACGCATAGTCTGAAAGGCACAGAGTCTTGCTCTTTCTGTGTGGAATCTTTCTAATTGGACTTCGTAATTCATATTTTTTTTCTCCTATCGCTTTATTACAGAGTTGGATTTTCTAAGTTTCAAATTGTCCATTAAGGGCGTTGCAATCGGTTTTATCCGAGCCGGCACTCCTTTCCTAACACCCCACCCTGAATAAAAAAAATCCCGATTTTCACATTATATATATGCAGTAAAACCCCTTTTTAACAGACACCCACGGAATAGAAAATTTTAGAATGTATTTTAATTACAAATTTAAGTTATGTAATTAATTTTATATTTTATTTACATATTTAAAATATGGGCGTCCATTCAGAGGGTTTTTTAAGGGAGGTAGATCGTTTAATAAAGAAAAATGAAATAAAAGCAGACGAACATATAGGATAACAGAATTAATAACGTGTTGTCCTAATCCAACCCTGTAACACGGTTTACGCAAACCCCGTTTTTCTTCGCATAATCCTGACTATGATAAATTTGCTATAATTTTATTGAAGAAACAAGCGAACGAAATCGAGATGATTACCCTAAGCTGTAAAGTTATTACTTTTTTATAATGTCTGGTGATCAAAACGACTTTGATGAGCATATTTTCAGTAAAATTGTGTAATTACATATTTGTATTTACATATTTGTATTACTTTTTTGTATTTACATATTTGTATTACTTTTTTGTATTTACATATTTGTATTACTTTTTTGTATTTACATATTTGTATTACTTTTTTGTATTTACATATTTGTATTACTTTTTGTATTTACATATTTGTATTACTTTTTGTATTTACATATTTGTATTACTTTTTGTATTTACATATTTGTATTACTTTTTGTATTTACATATTTGTATTACCTTTTGTATTTACATATTTGTATTACTTTTTGTATTTACATATTTGTATTACTTTTTTGTATTTACATATTTGTATTACTTTTTTGTATTTACGTATTTGTATTACTTTTTATAAAACTTGGTACAGTGAAAACTGTCTAAGGGCGGAATATAAGGCGGAAACTTACTCAACACGGAATTTTTGCAGTCCTTTTAAAGGAAGTCAATGTCAGTTAAGCACCAGCTAAACAAGTCTAACAGGAAACAGGCTTACTATTGATGGTTAGGGTTGTAACACCTATCACTTAATGAAATTTTATATATTTAACATGAATATGTGAATTATAGCTCAACCGCTGGGCTAAGCCTATAACCTGCCATGAACTTTCTTTGCCTACATATACTTGTTGAACAACACCACCCTATAGGCATACCTAGAAAGTTCATAAGAGGAGGCTTACAATGGGGGGTTACAGAGCTACAACTCCATTGTATTTACATGTATACTATACACAATTTCATCGCAATGGGGGTTACAACCATAATCAAT